>JAJHZJ010000352.1:0-589720 GCA_023548195.1 Bettongia penicillata ogilbyi | reverse complement strand
TTCAAGGAGTATGATGCGTCAAAGAACATCATGAACATCATTAATCCAGGACCATTACTGCCTATGCCTAAGTGGAGCTATTAAAGATATTTCAAGATCTGACTAAAATCGTTACTACAAAATCTAACTACTATGACTCAATTTATTTTGCTGGCTAATTGTAACAGTTTTGTCCTGAGTCATGGCTTGATATCAGACTTGGCATATTTTTTTCCTAACTTATTTAGCCCAAGGTGAAAAGGATCTCTGAGCGACCATCACAGTCTTAATGTCCTTATTTCCCATCAAGGTTTGAGTCATACCATATATCACAGTGTATTTGTTCCAATGTACGCATTACCTGGTATAACAACTCAACCTCGTATGATAACTCCTTGTCTCACTCTGTCTATATTAGAGAATCTTGTTGCCCTTTCAGAAGCATTTGTGTTTTGCTTAGATTTCCTTAATCTTCCCAATAGGAAAGAGTACAGTAGATTACCTGTGCAACTCACACATACCTGTCAGTGATGTTGAACTCATTTTAATTTGTTTAACTGCTTGCCATCTTTTCTATTTCAGTAAAAAGAAATGGCATTGATTATTCCATTAGAATAGAAAAAAATAATTCCTTGGAATGTTTCTTACAAAAAATAACATTAATCATTTAAGTACAAAATAAAGTATGAGAAGAAACGGCCTCTCAACCCTTAATGTTCATGGTTTCACAAATAATTTTTAAAACGCCTTTTTTTTCTAACATAATAGTTGTTTTTATTTTCAGGCAACCATGCTGCTTTTCTATCACTTTAAGACTTTTGCATTCTATAGTATGAATCATCCAGTTTCTTTTCTCATCTGTGACTCTCATTTTATTTATGTGGTAAGGGTCAGAGGTAGACAGAAACCTTGTCCAACACATGCCAAAGCATGCATGTGCAAACACACACACACTCAGACATACACACTTTTCTTTATTCAACTCTATTTGAATTGAGAATTGCATTATAATTTCATTAATATAGAACACACTACACACATAGTAACATATATATATATATATATATATATACATATATATGTCACAGAAATGAGAAAATCACATGATTAAAGAAATGAACAACTCAGGACGTTAAAAAATAAAGGAAGGAAACATAATACATTGTGTTTTGATTTGGAAAGAGACTGGGGGGAATGGAAAGGAGGATACATTTTGGACAATGAAACTGTTAGAGGTTGTTTTAAATCTGTTGAATTTGAGAAATCAAAGGAGATTATTTTCTCATTGTGCCTTGTAATGGTGAGCCCCGAAGTCCCTTGTAATGGAAAATCTATGATTCTAAAAGACTTTTAGGGGAATGAATAGGATTTTAATATAGACATAAGCCTTATCTTGCAAGATGATAAGCAAAGCGATTAGTTACCATTGGTTAACCTAAAGGTGATCCCTCTTATTTCATTTTATAGCTTCTATAATAAAGTTTTCTGGGATCTTTACTATATTGAAAGACGTCCTGGGAAAGTTGAAATTGGTACCTAATGAATTTGTCATAGAAGAAATATCTCCTTTTTGAGTTTGTGTAGTTACTCATTGTTGTCAAAATAAATCTATCACAACATAGAAATTATAGAGATAAAAACCTGGATTTTATTATGTGTAAGGACAGGTTCAAACAGGATTAAAAAAAATCTGAACAAACATTGAAATCCTATCAAGGCTTTTATTTCAAGAATTATATTAGAGAAATAGAGAAATATTAGTTTTCTAATATTTTATTCCACAATTAAGGTTTTAGTCCAATGAGATTAATATTAACAGAAGATAGATTTTGCTATAACCAAATATTTCAGGTGGAATGGTTCTGAGACCCAAATTTTATACATACATATATATATGTACATGTGTATATGTATATATCCATGTATAAATGTACATGTGTATATGTGTGCATTTATATGTGTATATATATATATATATATATATGGATTCCCACAACAAATTTTCATCCTGCTGTTGTATAATCTTCAGTAGAACCCTCTCCCCACAATCCTTGTATTTCTGGGGCAATACTTTGTTACAAGATAAGTATGACTGATTATTTACTCAAGACTAGGAGAAAAAGGTTGTGACATTTTAGAAAAAAACAAATGAACCATAAAGAAACTTTCCATTACTACCCTAATGGTATAATGTCTTGTAAAGTTGTACCATCTGGGGCTTCCCTGATAACAGAAAGGCATCTGTAGAGGACACTGTTTCAGTAACTTATAATCTGCTTTCTCTAATCTATATCACCTGTCCTGAAACCTAAACCCATATCTTCTGGTTTTGTTCTCAATGTAGATTAAAAAAAATTCCTTGGCCTAAATATAATTGTGTTATGTGCATATTAAAGACACTTCTTAAATAATTTCTAAACTGCACTTCTCCAAAATTCATAAATTTATATTTTTAATTTTGACTTATTTTATTTTAGAACATTTAATTTTGTTTCTGTTGCTTGGTCGCACCCTCCTTAAGGTTATTCAACTAAGGTTAGTCAACTAACATTAAAAATACCATCATATTATGCTATGAGAACATTTAAAAGAAAAATAAACATAGGGAAGTTGGTGAAACAACAAAGATAGCAAAGGTAGAGGTATGTTAGAAGAAGTCCTGAGAGTAGCCTGGAAATCGGGGAGGAGATATGGCTGGCCTGGGTGCTTTCTTTCAATAGAGTTTCTGAGAAGAACTTTCTAAGGCTAAGCAGAAGGAGAGGCTGAAAGGGCACACAATGCTGTCAATGTGTGAATTCCAGAGCAAGAGTCAAACTATAAGGTAAAGCGTTGGGACATGGTAGAGGAAGTCTTGATTGAAGCCTAAAAAGGAGTGAGAACTCTATCAGATTATAATGACTAGAACCCAAAATAATATGTTGCCTCAGTGCCTAGTTATTCTCTGGGAAAATATAATTAAATCATATGTGACCCACGTAAATAAAGAGATAGAGATAAGGAGATAAAATTTGAGCTAGCAGTTGGAGGACATTCTTTTCTAGGAAAGTTTGTGCATAAGTTGCACAAACACATATATGCTTATGAATATGATACAGATGAAAGGAACAATATCTCATAATAAATGTAGTGTTTACATCCAGGGCTACAGAGAAGGTCTGTTTTCATTTTCATGGTCTACAGGGTGCTTGGCAAGCTTTTTTATTTTATCTTATTCTGAATTTAACAAACGAAGTACTTCCATAACAAAGTAGAATAGAAAGAAAAGAGGATTGTCCATGAAACTGCAAATCTATTATGTCAATTTGTTTTTCCTTTTAAATACATAATGAAATTATTGTGCAACTTATCTTTTCATACCCTTTAGATGACTGCCATTAGAACAAATATGTGTATGTGCGAATGTAAAAGCATAATATACATCTACTTACCAACTACTCCTCTGGATACAGATAGCATTTTCCTTCGTGCCTCGTTCATAGTTAATTTGAGTATTTAAAACATGGCTTAGTTGCTTGATCATTGAGATATTCTCTCCATTCTCTATCATACTGTAGTGCTCCACTGGATTCTTGAGATGATTAACATGTTTATCCTCCCCTTCATTCTTCCATATTATAGCCCATTCTTGTCTTATCTTACACGATTTTTCAATTTTCCTCCATAATTTTTTTTTTCCATTGAGGATCTACTTAACTCGTGGGAAAACTTTATGTAAGAAATAATGTGTGAAGTTAAAGTGACAGTTATTTCTTTGGATATTAAAGAGAGTTTATATATTAGCATGTGCATTTTCTTGGTCATGGGGGGCTATTTTTTATTGTTTTGCTGTTAGTGGTCCCATATTAAAATACAATTATACCTTGTTAAGTCATTAGGAAGTCACACTTTGAGCAAAATTAATAGTTACCCAGTTGACTAGTTAACAGAGGGATACAAAATTTAATTCAGCAAATGGGAATAAGGCAGGGTTTAAGAGAATTTGAAAGAGAGATATGATTATTAAAGAACACAAATACCTTATCTAATTGTAAATTTTGTTTAAGGATTGCCAAACTTTATGATAGAGATAAAATAGAGAGTCTCAGAGGCAAAAAGACAGACAGAGATAGAGGCGGAGAAACAGAGAGACAGACACTTATAGCCAGACAGAGACACAGAGACAAGACCTAGAAATAAATGAAGTATGGCTATTATATGTATAAAAGCAGTTCTATATTCACATATGTGTTCATATGTGTTTATATGCATATCTTTGTCTAAGTATAACCCTCATTTTATCTACTGAGTACCAGATAAAGAGGTACTATAGAATTTTGAGAAGAGAGGCAGGACACAGAAAGGTTTGTTAAAGAATAGTTAAAGATGGAAGAGGAAAGAGTGAGAAGCTTGGGGGGAGTGCATACAGATCAAGGATACTTTCTTTGCACAGTGCCTGCTTCTCACCAGGACTTGTGAGATTTACTGCACTCAGGCTTGTGCTGGAACTTTTAAATACTGAAGCATCACCTTTTATACTGTGAGTCTTCTCCATTTCATATGGGAAATATTGATTAAAAGATCCTGCGTTTTCCCCTATGGCCTTGCAAAGAGATAATTCAAGCTTCACAATTTCAGCATTCATGCACTAAGAAGCTCATTAACACCTCGCTTTCCCCTAGTTTACAGGATTATGCTGATGAATCGAAAAGGAGAACCTTTAGCGAGAAGTGACTTCACACTTTATCTCTACTATGAAGGATTGGAGTGGTTTTGAGAAATGAAATGTCTCCTACTTATGATAATTTTCTATTCCTTCATTACATTATAAATATATGTAAATTCATCTGACCAGCATATGTTTGAAGGATAGTATATGTTTAATTTCAACCCACTTAAAGACTTTAAAAATAAAGGTAATAATCCTCTGAACAACATCTCAAGAATCCCAAAGTTTCAGGTTATGTTTGTCTGAAATGGGAGTGTTGTATGTCATTTCAATTTCCAGATGTTGTAACCTAAAAGACCTTGCAATAAAAAATAAAAAATAAAGCAAGTAGCCTTATTATTATTAGGAATTAAATGTGTGCTAATGTACTTGAGGTGCACAAATGATGCTATTTTGAAAAATGACATAAACATTTTCAACCATAAACATTTGATTGTGGTTTCTGTAATATATTTTGATGATACTCAAAGATATAGTCATAATTATAGCAGAAATCAAGTCAAATGGATTTTAGGTGTTGAAAAGCAACTTAATTTAATTCTGATATGATACTGTTGAAATGATCCCATCATGATCCTGAATGACTTTTTTTCTTATAAGTGGTATATATATATATATATATATATATATATATATATATATATATATATATATATATATATAGAGAGAGAGAGAGAGAGAGAGAGAGAGAGAGAGAGAGAGAAAGAGAGAGAGAGAAAGAGATAGATATAGATATCTATCTATATCTATCTATCTATCTATCTATATATATATATATATAGAGAGAGAGAGAGAGAGAGAGAGAGAGAGAGAGAATTTAGTAAATTAAGGAATTTCAGATACGAGTCATCCCCTATAGATTCAATGGAAAAAAAAGAATTGATGAAGATGAAATGCAAAATCAGACTTGGGTCCTTCACCATTTTTTATTTACTTTCTCAGCAGTAACAAAATAAATTGAAAATTCAACCAATTCATTGTCCTGTAAGAATACCTGTGAAATCTATAAAGATGTAAATTTATAGAAAATGAGCATCTCAAAACAATTCCAGCCTAATAATTTTGATTTCTATTGTTGTTGCTAAAGTATATATATATATATATATATATATATATATATATATATATATATATAAATTTTTTCTTTCCAGAATATGGCATTCTAACTTTCAAGATGCCATAAGTGACTTTTGCTTCAAGTTTATACAATTCTAGTTCAAGTTTAAAATTTTTTTAATGTTTATCATAGTAACGACGGACATGATGTTTTGATACATAAATCAACGAGGCTAATCACAGTGAAGAGTTCTATATTTTATGCAAGGAAAAAGAGAATTACAAACATCCTGTGGAAACTATACAATTTATTTCATTGCTATTCTTGGATTTCATGGAATATAGAAGGGGCTACATGTAACCTTAAGCATTTGCGAATGTTTGTGCATACACCAGAGGACAGATATGATAGTATTTTGATCTACAATATTTTTTTAACTTAGGAAAAATAAAAGTTGAGGCACATAAGGTATATCAAGAGTGGAGGGTTAGTGTAGATCTCTGTTTCAGTGATTAATGAAAGAAATTCCAAAAAAATGATGTATGTTAAGATGCTAAGGTGAACACTTAACTAATGAGTTGGTATCTTGGGAGGAGAGTTGAATAAAAGGATATAGACTTCAAAAAGTCAAAACACCTTGTGATCATATACAGCCAAAAATTCTGATACCAAGAGATGGTTGAGTTCTCTAGTGAGGCTGGCACCAAAGTTTTCAGATCTTAGAAGAAAAAACTAAATTTGAAATGCACTTAAATAGTTGAAATGATTCTCAGAATAAATAATTTATTCTACAAAGATTTATTAAACACCTATGAAGTGCAAGATTTTGTGCTAAATGATGGGACAATAAAAGCAAAATGGAATTGGCCCTGTCCTGAAAGCGCTTATGCTCATACACACTTGAATACAAACACACACACATACACACATACATACGTACATACATACATACATATAGATAGATGTAGATATGCTGCAGCCAGTGCAGTCAGGCAGTGCTGGGGCGATTATTGGGCTCACAGAACGAGGAGGAAAAGACAGGTGGGACACAGCAGTCTGAACAGGGTGAGTCTATGCTAGACATACTGAGTCACAAATCAGGGGGGTTGGGATGCTTATATAGTGAAAAACCATAGGGGTAGCAATTGACGCATGAGAACAGGACAGATAATGATAAGTAGAAAGGGAGACCTCAAGGCCTCTTTAATGGATGTGATCCTGTATAGCAGGGGGTCCTGATTGCTGAAACTTCAGCACCAGAATTCAAGGATGAACACCTGAGCACAATATATCACTTAACTTCTCAAATCAGCTACTATTCTCTCTTGGAGGAAGATATGTAATTTCACTGCTTAAAAACATTCGTTGGCTTCATATTGTCTATTGAACAAAGTCCAAATACACTAAATGAGCATACAACCAATCAAGCCCTACCTGACCTTTACAGCTTCCCACTCCTCTATTTTGTATATTTGGGATTTCAGCCTCGTCCATCTGCAATATTTGCCCAAGATATATGTTCTGATAGAACAACCCAATTGACTACCATCCAAATGTTCAGGAACAAAAAAGAACGCTTTTCATCCTTTGTATTTTTTGTGTGCATATGTGTGTAGGAATGGATAGATGAGGCATTGTTAGGTCATATTTTGAGTCATCATACTATTTTGGCCAAGATGTAATTTTGAAAATATCCTTCACAAATAGGACTATTTGGGTAACCATCAAAGATAACACTACTTCCATTTTATTCTGCACAACTAATGCAGGATATCTTCCATGACAGTGGATAACACCATTATCAAACATGCTACTCTCTATATCTAATCTATCTCCATCACAAAGTTTGAAGATCCTTAAAATTTGTAATTAGGTAAGATTTTTGTCTTCCATAGTAATCTTATCTACCTTTTAAATCCTTTTAAACTCCTCTTTATCCCAACTTGCCAAATGAAATTCTGTATTCCTCTGTTAATGTCAACTAGGTAACTATTAATTTTGCTCAAAGTATGACTTAATAATGACTTAAATTGTGACTGCAACAAGGTATAATTGTATTTTAATATGGGAGCATTAATAGAGAAACAAGCAAAAATACACCCTATCACCAGTGATAATATCATTAGCAATATATATATATATATATATATATATGTACAGATATAGATATAGACATAGATATAGATATACATAGATGGATAGATAGATATATAACTGTATATATAGATATATAGATGTATAGATATAGATATAGATATGTATCTCCCTGGTTTATTTTTTGTCTGATAATATCATACTTTGGGACAAAGTTATTTCTATGACAGTATCTATAAAAGAACATTATATAACATTAACATAGGCATAGGTATTACTTTATTGTAGTTGAGTGATTAAGATTGTGAATTGCATCCTGAATCAATCAACGACAAGAAGATATTGCATTTACTTTAATTTTCAGTCAATTCTTTCTATTCCTCCTTTTATCTTATTTTTGTTTAATATAAATTTATTTAATTAACTTTTTACATTCATTTTCACAAAATTTTAGGTTCCAAATTTTCTCCCCATTTTCCCCCTCCCCCCACCCCAATACACCAAGCATTCTAATTTTCCCCATCACCAATCTGCCCTCTCTTCTAGCATCCCTCCCTTCTCTTATACCCATCTTCTCTTTTGCCCTGTAGGGCCAGATGACTTTCTATTCCTCATTAACTGTATTTCTTATTTCCTAGTAGCAAGAACAATACTCAACAGTTGTTCCTAAAACTTTGAGTTCCAACTTCTCCCCATCCCTCCCTCCCCACCCATTCCCTTTTGGGAAGGCAGGCAATTCAATACGGGCCATATCTGTGTAGTTTTGCAAATGACTTCTATAATAGTCATTTTGTGTAAGACTAACTATATTTCCCTCCATCCTATCCTGCCTCCTATTGTTTCTATTCTTTCTTTTGATCCTGTCCCTCCCCAAGAGTGTTGACTTCAAGTTGCTCCCTCCTCCCACTGCCCTCCCTTCCGTCAACCCCCTCCACCCTGCTTATCTCCTTATCTCCCACTTTCCTGTATTGTAAGATAGGTTTTCATACCCAAGAGAGTGTGCATTTTATTCCTTCCATTAGTTGAATGTGATGAGAGTAAACTTCTTGTTTTTTCTCAGCTCTCCTCTTTTTCCCTCCACTAAAAAGTCTCCTGCTTGCGTCTTCTATGAGAGATAAGCTGCCCCATTCCATTTCACCCTCTCTCCTCCCAATACATTTCTCTTATACAATTACCTTAATTTTTTAAAGATATGATCCCATCCTATTCAATTCACTCTGTCCTCTCTGTCTCTGTGTGTGCATGTATATGTGTGTGTGTGTGTGTGTGTGTGTGTGTACATCTGTGTGTGGTCCCACCAACTACCCAGATATTGAAAAGTTGTAAGAGTTACAAATATTGTCTTTCCATGTAGGAATGTAAACAGTTCAGCTTTGGTAAGTCCCTTATGACTACTCTTTGCTGTTTACTTTTCATGCTTCTTCTCATTCTTGTGTTTGAAAGTCAAATTTTCTTTTCAGCTCTGGTCTTTTCATCAAGAATGCTCAAAAGTCCTCTATTTCATTGAAGGACCATTTTTTCCCCTGAAGTATTATACTCAGTTTTGCTGGGTGGGTGATTTTTGGTTTTAATCCTAGTTCCTTTGACTTCTGGAATATCCTATTCCATGCCCTTTGATTCCTTAATGTAGAAGCTGCTAGATCTTATGTTATCCTGATTGCATTTCCACAATACTGGAATTGTTGCTTTCTAGCTGCTTGCAATATTTTCTCCTTGACTTGGGAATTCTGGAATTTGGACACAATGTTCCTAGGAGTTTCTCTTTTTGGATCTCTTTCAGGTGGTGATCAGTGGATTCCTTGAATACTTATTTTGCCCCCTGGTTCTGGAATCTCAGGGCAGTTTTCCTTGATAATTTCATGAAAGATGATGTGTAGGCTCTTTTTTTGATCATGGCTTTCAGGTAGTCCCATAATTTTGAAATTGTCTCTCCTGGATCTATTTTCCAGGTCAGTTGTTTTTCCAATGAGATATTTCACAGTATCTTCTATTTTTTCATTCTTTTGGTTTTGTTTTCTGATTTCTTGGTTTCTCATAAAGTCATTAGACTCCATCTGTTCCATTCTAATTTTGAGAGAACTATTTTGTTCAGTGAGCTTTTGAACCTCCTTTTCCATTTGGCTAATTCTGCTTTTGAAAGCATTCTTTTCCTCATTGGCTTTTTGAACCTCTTTTGCCAATTGAGTGAGCCTGTTTTTCAAGGTGTTATTTTCTTCAGCATTTTGTTGGGTTCTCCTTTAGCAAGGTATTGACCTGTTTCTCATGCTTTTCTTGTATCTCTCTCATTTCTCTTCCCAGTTTTTCTTCCACCTGTCTAACTTGATTTTCAAAATCCTTTTTGAGCTCTTCCATGGCCTGAGCCCATTGCCCTATTTTGGACGTTTGAGATACAGAGGCCTTGACTTCTATGTCTTTCTCTGATGGTAAGCATTGTTCTTCTTCATCAGAAAGGAAAGGAGGAAACATCTGTTCACCAAGAAAGTACCCTTCTATGGTCTTGTTTTGCTTCCTTTTTTGGGCATTTTCCCAGTCAGTTACTTGACTTCTGAGGTTCTTCTCCACCCCTGCCTCACCTCTAGATCCACCCAGCTGGTTCTTGGAGTCTGAGATTCAAATGCTGCTCCCCAGCCTCAGGGATGTCAGCCACGGGCTGGCTACTCTTCAGGGTAAGATTAAATTCAGGTTCTTATGTGGGGGCTGGCCTGCCGCCCAAACTCAGTTGCCTCAGGGGGTTTATGCGGAGACCTTCAGTAATGGACCTGAGGTCCTCTCTGCTTTGGGAGCTCCTGTCTGCTGCTTTGCCCCACTGCTTCCTCCCAAGGGGGCCTGAATTATGGAAAGAACCTGCTCCCCTCTTGGCAGGCCAGATAGGGTCTCTCACTGTCCTGTAGTGCCTTGTGGGTTGAGGGACCTTCATGGCCACCGGAGATTCTGTCCCTGAAGCCTGCCCGGATCTGCTCCTCTTGGGGCCTCTTGGCCAAGGCAGGGCTGGCCTCCACTCTGGGTCCGGTGACTGATGGACCTTTGGTGCCAGTTTTTCAGGGCTCTCTGGAACAGAAATCTCCTCCACTCTGTTGCTGTGCAGCTTACACTCCTCCAGAATTTGTTGGGAGTTCCTCTTTACAGGTAATTATGGGCTGTGGGTTCAGAGCTAGCATATGTGAATCTTTCTACTCTGCCATCTTGACTCCTCCTCAAAGGTGATTTTCTGTAGAAAATCTAAGAAGCTCATGTATTCTAATCAATCTTTTCAATCAAGGTTTCCCTGAGTATGTATCTATATCAATTATACACACACACACACACACACACACACACACACACACACACATATATATATATATATATATATATATATATATATATATATATATGCCCATCTATATGGTGGTTCTGCCTGCCCCCAGTCAAATAACAGAATGTCAGAAAATACTGAGTCATATGTCTACTTTCTCATTCTTTCAAAATCTTTAACAGAAACAGAAAAGTAGACATAAATAAATACATACATATATTAGATATCATTGTATATATAATGGAATCTATGTATCTACCTATCTATATAAGTGTATATATAATATCTCAGTCATATCTATGGAGTATATGTGTGTGTGTGTGTGTTAAACTGTGTTAAATATTTTGGAGACATGATAAAGTTGGCATGTGATACAATACTTCCTGATTTTTTATTGGCCTGACTGGAGTCAGGGACAGTCATCATATCATCCTTGACATTTCTAATATGTTTCATGCTTCCCTTCTTTGAGATATGGACCATTAAAAATGGTCCATCAGTTCTTTCAAAAGTTTGATTTCTTTTAAGTAGCATCCTTCTCTCTCTTGTTCTTTATTTAATCTAGTCATTACTTCTGATTTTCTTCAGAGCTATTTCTGCATTATTCTATAATTCAATGGAACCTAAAGTAGAAATCATTCTTTGTGATTTTTCATTGCCAATTACAAGAATAGATCATTTTAGAATTTTAAGTAATTATCTTGGACCCAACACTAAATTTTCCACAAACTTGTTTTCCCCTTTGCTGCTCTTCATTACTTTGTGAAGTGATGCTAATGATGATATGATTTGCATTGTGATTCATTTTTGTATGAGCATCTACTATCTTCCAATACAATGATTTTGAATGAGGCCATTGCCCTTCCCTCCCTCCACACTTTTCAGGGAGATTAAGTCTCCTGCTTGAGGCAATTTCTAGGCTTGGGAATTTTGTTTTCTTTCTTCCCTGTGGTGACTCTTTTACACCATTTTAGCCTTTATTGAATGTTGTTATTGACTATAAATAGTTGGTTTTGAAAAGATTCACATAGTATTTAATGACTTCCTGTCTTTTAAGATATAATTAATTTATATTTGCAGGTTTTTTTTTTTTGTTTTAATTCTCATACAATTATTATCTTCCATTTATTTTATTTATCTTTTAAGCAGTTACAGTAGCCAGGAAACAATCTGGGTCCACTGTCTAGGCATCTCAGCTTAAAGCCTCAGGGAGTAGGTAGCAGATGATCTAAACAGCCTGAGGGATGACCCCACCCCCACCCAAAGCCCAGGGGAAACAAGCAGCTGAGTTATATCTTTTGACAAAGGATTCAGAAGTCAAATAACTGGATGGAAAAATGTCTTAAAAAAGGGAAAACAATAAGACCATTGATGGTTATTTTTGGAAGTGCCTCCTCCTGTCTTTTGACATGGGGAAGAAAAAGGGTTATCATCACAGAAAATTAAGAACCCTGCCACCAGAGCCTGCAAAGTGAACTTAAATTGAGCTCAGGCAATGGGAAGAGCTTGAAAAGCTAGTTAGCAGCTTGCTAAAGGAGAACCCAAAAAATGCTGAGGAAAATGGCACCTTGAAAAAAAAGGCTAACTCAATTGTAAAAAGAGGTTCAAAAAGCCAATGAGGGAAAAGAGACATTAAAAAGTTGAATTAGCCAAATGAAGGAAAAGGTTCAAAAGCTCACTGAACAAAATAGTTCTTTGAAAGAGAGAACTGAGTTCAGGGAAATGAATGACTATGATATAAATCAAGCAGTTAAAAAACAAAACCAAAAGTTTTAAAAAATAGAAGATAATGTGAACCATTCTCATTGGAAAAACAACTGACCTGGAAAATAGATCCAGGAGAGACAATTTAAAAATTACAGGACCACCTGAAAGTCATGATAAAAAAAAAGAGCCTAGACATTATCTTCCATGAAATTATCAAGGAAAACTCTCCTGATATTCTATAACTAGAGGGTAAAATCAATATTGAAAGAATTCACCAATCACATCCTGAAAGACACTGGAAAAGAGAAAGTCTTAGGAATATTGTTGTCAAATTTCAGAGTTCCCAGGTCAAGGAAACAATACTGCAAGCAGCTAGAAAGAAACAACTTGAGTATTGGTGAAACACAATCAGGATAACACAAGATCTGACAGCTTCTACATTAAGGGATTGAAGGGCTTGGAATAGGATATTCCAGAAGTCAAAGGAACTGGGATTAAAACCAAGAATCACCTACCCAGTAAAACCGAGTATAATACTTCAAGGAAATAAATGGTCATTCAATGATATAGAGGACTTTCAAGTATTCATGATGAAAAGACCAGAACTACATAGGAAATTTGACTTTCAAACAGAAGAATCAAGAGAAGTATGAAAAGGTAAACAGAAAAGAGAAATCATAAAAGACTTCCTAAAGCTGAACTCTTTACATTCCTACATGGAAATAAAATATTTATAACTCTTGAGACTTTTCTTAGTATTTGGGTAGGTGCAGGGATTGTACATATGCACACACATGCTTGCACACACACAAATACATACATATAGACAGAGAGTCCAGACTGTGTTGAATCAGAAGAGATGATATCCACAAAAAAGATAAAATATTTATCTTTTATTTTGCTGTTATTTGTGTGAATTAGAACATTAACAACTGGAAATCATGGATATTTTATTATTTTATTTCCACCAGAGCTTAGTACAGTGTTTTTATATAGAAATTATTTAATAAATACATATTTGATTAAATTTGTAAAGTCAATTAAAAGAAGTAGAAATGATAATGAATTCTCAGTGTTGATCTCGATGCCTTGGAAGATATTATACTAACTTTTTTGAGGCAATTGGGGTTAAGTGACTTGCCCAGCTATTCTAAGGCTGAATTTGAATTCAGGTCCTCCTGACTCCAGGGCCCATCTTTTCTATCCACTATGCTCCTTTATTCTAACATTAAAATATACCCCTTGGGCCTAGTTTATGCATCTATGCAGCAAAATGAATTAGCACACATAGCATCATCATTATGTAATTAATCATGAAAACAATTATTTACCTAGTTTGGTGGTATATGCCTGTAATCCCTCCTGTTGGAGATGTTAAGCATGGTAGATCACTTAAACTCAGTAGTTTTGAGTTGTAGAAGGACTAAATAGATAAAAAAAAGACAATCTGACAGATATATGGTAGACATATATGATATATCTGTATAGTAACAAAGATCTAAAAATGTACCTAAACATACACATATATATATCAGTTCCATGCACACATTTGGATGTATATAACCATATTTAAATAGATGCATACATATTCATATGCAAATGCATGTGTATAAATATGTTAATAGATGATACGTGCATTTATATGTGAACATAGATATAAATGCAGGAGAATGATGCTAGTGGTAAATGCTTTAGTGGTAACAGAAACTATAAAAAAGATAAGACTGTGCAGGGAGAAAACAACAGTTAAAGGAGCTGATAGGAAAGATAAGGAGAAAGAAGCAGAGAGTCAGAGATAGACCAAGTCAGAGACATATATCTATTTGCACAGGGTATTATGGTAATCTAGCAGAAATGTTATAAACTAATGTTTTATTATGTTTTTTTTTTTTTCCTTCTAAGATGTGCAATGTGTTCTTCATTGCCCAAATTAAGCAATTGGGTAGCTGGTCTTAGAGATACTCCTTTCTATTTCCTATGTAATCTACCATGTTACATATAGTAAAAAAAACAAAACATAGGAGCTCTTTACTACAAATGGTATATATCTAATAGATGAATTCAGCACTTATTTTGGATTCATACGTAGTGTTAACCTTGTTTTCTTGTATTTGATAAGTGATAATCACCGATACCATTTAATCCTTGAGACAAAAAATGTTATCAGACATTAAAACACAATAATGTCTCTCAATAAATAGAAGATGATTTATACTGAATTGATAAAGGGGAAAGTAAATTGTAGTTTAGGAGAATCATATTACTGTGTATGACTGGTTCAACTCAGAGCCCCATGGTATTAATACATGCAGCTTATTCCTAAACCACTAAATATGTTCATATAATTTTGTTGTTTAACTATGAATAAATGAGGGGACTCATGATTTCCAACTATAGAGTTATAGCAGTCTTTCATGCCTTTTCTAATTTTTTTCTTGTTTGAGTATTGGCAACAGCATTACCATTTAAGAAATTAGATTGTAAAGTACTTTTACTTTCAAAGAGAGTGTTATGGAAAATAATTCATAATATTAATATAATTATCATATCATAACAGCATTTCAAAATACAAATTGTTACAGAAATGCACATTTATTTATTGTTATTCCACTTTTGACTAGAAAGTAGAGTTTCATTCTACTCTAGCAAAATTTTCTTTTGTACATGAAGTATTTTGTTTTATTATCTAGAAAATAAAACTATATTACACATCCAACACAATTATTTTGTCTTTGAGTAGCACCGTATCATTTTTATAATTTTTTGCCATGTTTCAAAGCACTTCCCATACATTTTTTTCTCCTGAATTGGAAAGAAAGAATGATGTCACAAAATGAATGCTATACTAGGAGCCAGAAAGATTCTGTTTCATCCCCAGTCTGGTGTTATATAGTCTTTTACCTCATAAAATTGGTTTGCTTTTTCAGTCGATGACTTTTTGTAATAACATTGTTGAAATGTCATAGCCTAATTGCAAAATAATCCCCTAAGTTTATTCTAAAAATAGGTAAATCAGAAACTAGCCCAGCTCTCTCTTCACTGACTCTTCCTTACCATCACCTCATGTCCATTATTCTCTATGGAGCCTTACCCTTGTATATTTTCTAGCTGACAACAATGATTCATCTGAGCCTACCCCTGCTGCAATTCAATGACACAGTATCATGCAAAGAGCATCTAAATATGCTCTTTTTAATTTGATTTCTACAAGCAAGTTGTCTTCAGTAATGAAGTTTTGTCAAAAATACAGCTCTCTCCTACTTTGAATGTATTTTATTGTTGCAATTACCTGTACTACATCATTGTCAATACCCAACAATGATTTCTCCAACCTCCCACAGAAGGTTTATTTTTTTGTTTTAATGTATTTCATTGATATGTTTTGTTTCTGCATCATTTTTTATTCTCCAATATCCTTCCAGAATCTCTATCTTACAAAACAAACCCTTGTAACCAAAAATAAGAAAGAGGAAACAAGCTATTTTCCCAGAACTCACCAACATATCAAATTATAGCATATTAATGTAGTGTAATTCTAATTAATTATACTTCATTTTATATCTCTAAGCCTCAGTTTCCTCCTCTAGTGAATAAAAAAGTTTGAGCTCAATGATCTTGAAGTCCTTTCTACTTCTATGGTCTTATCCTATGATCTTAAGGGTTTGGGGATTATAACTATATTTGAAAATTGTATGACAATCACCATATTTTAGAAAGTAAATATTTTGATTGATAAGAAGGGAAGAAAATATGCACTGTGTTTAGAATAGATGAATTTGTGAAATGTAGATGGTAATACCCCTTTCACAGGTGTGTACCTGTGCAAAGAAACAGTTTTCAATTTGGGTGTCAACAGACACAAAAAATGGATTCTTTACATAAAATAACAACTTTTTGAATAATCTATGGTGACATGCTAATTATAGGTAAGCAATGTGCTGGCTGAAAGAAGTGAAAAATGATACATAATTGTGAAGAAACAGCTTTCAGAGACAGAAATTTAAAAGGACCAGGTTGAACCCAATTAAAAATCTGAGGCAGCAGATTCCTCAGGTCATTTGACTATAAAAGTCAAATAACTGAAGATTATGTGCAAATTAATTAATTACTGTTTTTTTTAAAGAAAAGTGAAGTGTCTGAGATTTTTATTTTATGAAGTTTAAGAGAGTCACTGAGTACCTAGAAGATCTCATTGGAGCCATTGAAGGAATGATGAAGAATCTGACTATAGTGGTCATGAACAAACAGAAGAGAAGAACTGAAAGGGAAAATACAAATTACGCAGGGGACTGAAAATATACTTTTGACTTGTATTTAAAAAAATTGATTTTCATATTTCTGCTTTTCTACATTTGTTTGTTTTTCTAAGGATCCTTATTTATTTATTAAATAGTATTTTATGCTTCCAATTACATGTAAATACAATTCTTAATTTTTTTATTTGAATTCCAAATTTATTCTCCCTTTTTCTCCCTGTCACCACTTCCTAAAATGGTAAGCAATTTGTTGTAGGTTATATATGTTCAATCACATAAAACATACTTCCATATCAGTCATGTTGTGACAGAAAAACAAAACAGACTAAAAGGAAAAAAAGAAACATAAAAAAATAAATTGGAAATAGTCAATTTCAATCTGTATTCAGAATCCGTTAGTTCTCTCTCTGGATGTGGATAGTATTTTCAATCACGAGTCCTTCTGAAATTGTCTTAGATCATTGTATCGCTGAGAAGAGGTAAGTCATTCATAGCACAGCACGTTGTTGCTGTTATGTATCAAGTCTATTGTTATACTCGTTCACTTTTTATCAATTCATGTAAGTCACTGCAGAATTTTTCTGAAATTAACATGGCCAATTTTTGTAAAAGTACTATGTATATTTGAAAGATAGGTATACTCATTTCTAGTCCCATTCATTAATCACTAGAGATCTATCTATTATACTTAAGTTTTAAAAATCCTACACATGTCCTTAATTTCTTATTTATTTACCTAGGTCTGAAAGAATGAGTGGTCTCCAGTCATACTTAACTATGTCTTGTCACTGGACCCAGATGGCTCTGAAAGAGAAAGTGAGACTGTTGACTTTGCACAGTCCTCTCTCACTTAATTTCAATTCATTTGCACATCACAGCTTCACCTCCCTTATGTCATTGATCCTCTGAGAATAAAGAACAAGCAACAGCTACAACGTCTGAAAGCATAATATTGAGGTGCTCTACTATTATAATTCTACTATTAATTTCTTCCTATAACTCATTTAGCTTTTTCCTTAAGTATTTATCTATATGATAGATGCTATATCTTTCAGTGTATATGTGTTTAGTGTTTAAATATTTGTTCATTATTTTTGTTCTTTTTATCACAATGTGGTTTCCCTGTTATTTTCTTTTAAAATATTTTATTTTCTTTCTTATTTTGCTGTTGTCTTATCTAGATGATACCTGTTACAGCTGACTTTTTTTTAAGATTTCAGCTCATATTACAGAATGTTTAATTTAACCATTGTGGATATTTAAATATTCATGTTTATGTATGTACACACACAACATATTTTTGGGTTTTTTTTTGGTTGACTCTTCTATCCTCTTCCAATTATGAAATTATTTTATTCACAATCGCAGAGATTGTTGCTTATTTTTTTTTCTTTTACACTTTATTCGTCTCCTACGCTGCTCCCTCTCCTTGTTTCCCATGCAGGGATGAGTGTGCTCAGTAATAGAGCTCTAGTATTGATCACATACGTTCCTGCTCCCCTGTCTGTCTTCTCTTTCCTTCATCAAGAGCCCAGTCACAGGTTCCTACCCTTTCTTTCTTGCCTTTTAAATTTCTATGTTAGATCCATCCTTCATCGTTAGAGGTTTTGTGTGTGTGTGTATGTATGTGTGTCTACTTATGACTAATGCCTCCTTTATTCTACCTTCCCTCTTAGATACCCCATTTCCCTGTTAAGTAATATATAGCTATGAATATACATGAACAGATATTGATTTAGATATAGATGTAGTTTTATATATCTGTATTCATATCTATGCATGAAATCCTGTTCAGATGCTTCCCTGGTTTTATTTATTCAGATGAAAGTGAAATTTAAGTATTGCCTCCTCCCCCCACCTATTTCTTCTTGTTTGCATAATCTTCTACTTGTACATATTGATTACATGAGATAATTTCATCTCACCAATTTTCTTGCATAATCATTTGTCCCGTACTTTCCTTCCCCCCTTTTTAGATAATAAAACTGAACAAAACTATTCCTAGGCATCATCTCCTGTATTAGCATTTAGATACTTATGTTATCCTTTTTAACTGCTCATTTGTACTTGCCATTTTGATTTCTCTTGAATCCAGTGTTTTACTTGCAAGTTTCTACACAGCTTTGGTCTTTTCATCAGGAATGATTAGAAATCCTGTATTTTATTAAAAGCCCATTTTCTTCCATATAAGATTGCATTTCATTTTATTGGATATGTTGTTAGTGGTTGTAAACTCAAATCAATTGAATTTTGGAATGTCATTCAAAGTAATCCACTCCCTTAGAGTTGTTGCAGCTAAATCTTTCATGATCGTGACTGGTTCCTCAATATTTGAATTCTATTTTGCTTCTTTTGGTATTTTTTTCCCATATTCATTTTTATATTGGAGATACCTTACGTATTTTTCTCTTTTTCCATCGTTTGACTTAAAAACAAAAAATTTCTTCCCGTTTCATGAAGTCATTATCAACTATTTATTCCATTATATTTTTAAAGAAATGTGTAACTTGGAGAAAATTTTGTTTTCCTCTTGCTAAGTTGTTTACTTTTTCCAAGTCTTTCTACTTATTTTTCCCAATTTTTTTCTAATCACACTAATAAAATTGTTTATCAAATGTTTCCTTTCTAAAATCATTTGCAGAATTATTATAATATTTTAAGACCCTTGCTTTTATTCCTCCCAAGAATTCTATGTAAATGCTTGTTCCACCTCTGTTTACCTCTGAGGCTTTCCTTGTTGACATTTTGGAGTTATTTTCTTTTTCTGGGGTTGTATACTGTATCTCACTTTCTTAATTATAGTTATTTACAGTGAAATTTTGCTGTTGTTTGGTCACTTTCTTTTCCAGCATGACTTCCCAGCTTCAGACTTTGCTGTAGGCTTAGGTTCTACAGATGTCTGGAGAGAATGCTTAAGTTGTCCTTCCTCATGTTTTGTATTCCCTGCTTTGTGCTGCTGCTTTATCCAGTTATTGAGTATTGTGTTTATTATGAATATCAAGCACAGCTAATTCTGGGTATATTGGGTGTTTCTGAGTACTCAAAGAGATCTGATCCATGGTGACCTCTGATTACTGTCGTCCAAATCTGATCTTTGCAGAATCTTGACCTAGGTCAGCCTATATTTGAAAATCACCAAGAAAGGGGTACCTGTAAACTCTTACCACAAATCGTTCCACTTTTTATGAAGCTCAAATGTTCAGGAAGTTTGTTTTTTGGCTTTTTTTCTGCTTTTTGGTTTATTTATTTATTATTTTTAATTTTCAACATTCATTTCCACAGGATTTAGAGTTCCAAATTTTCTTCCCATATCTCCCCTCCCTCATCCCAAAACACTGTGCATTCTGATTACCCATTCCCCCAATCTGTTCTCCCATCTGTCACACCTATCCCTTCCCTTATTCCCATCTTCTCTATTTTTTTTAGGGCAAGATAGATTTCTCTACCCCATTGCCCGTATTTCTTCTTTCACAGTTGCACGCAAAAACAATTCTCAATACTCATTCCTAAAACTTGGAGTTCCAACTTCTCTCCCTTCTTTCCTCCCCATCCACCCCACTGAGAAGGCAAGCAATTCAACATAGGCTATATATATATATAGTTTTGCTAAAGACTTCCATAATAGTCGTGTTGTGCAAGACTAATTATATTTCCCTGCCCCCTATTTATTCTTTTCCCTCTTTAGACCTTGTCCCTCCCCTAAAATGATTACTTCTTATTACTCCCTCCTCCCATTTGGCCTCCCTTCTATCATGCTACCACCCCACTAAATTCCTTCTCCCCTACTTTCCTGTACTGTATTACAAATTTTCATACCCAATTGAGTGTGCAAGTTGTTCCCTCCTTAAGCCAAATGTGATGAGAGTAACCATCACTTTTTCCCTCTCACATTCCCCCTTTTCTCCTCCATTGAAAAAGCTTTTTCTTGCCTCTTTCATGAGAGATAATTTGCCCTATTCTATTTCTCCCTTACTACTTCCAATATACTCCTCTCTCAGACCATAATTTTATTTTTAAATATCATCCCTTCCCACTCAACTCACTCTATGCCCTCTGTCTATATGCACACATACATATATGCATATATATGTATGTATGTATGTATATGTGTAATCCCTCTGACTACCCAAATACTGAGAAAAGTTTCAAGAGTTACAAATATTATCTTTCCGTGTAGGAATGTAAACAGTTCAACTTTAGTAAGTCCCTCATGATATCTCTTTCCTGTTTACCTTTTCATGCTTCTCTTGATTCTGGTGTTTGAAAATCAATTTTTTTTATTCAACTCTGGTCTTTTCATCAAGAATGCTTAAAAGTCCTCTATCTCATTAAGTGACCATCTTTTCTCCTGAAGTATTATACTCAGCTTTGCTAAGTGGTGATTTTTGGTTTTAATGCTATTTCCTTTGACTTCTGGAATATCATATTCCAAGCCCTTACACACCTTAACGTAGAAACTGCTAGATCTTGTGCTATCTTGATTTTATTTCCATAATACTTGAATTGTTTCTTTCTGGCTGCTTGCAATATTCTTTCCTTGACCTGGGAACTATGGAATTTAACTACAATATTCCTAGGAGTTTTTCTTTTCAGATCTCTTTCAGAAGGTGACCAGTGGACTCTTTCAATATTTATTTTACCCTCTCTTTCTAGAACATCAAGGAAGTTTTCTTTGATAACTTCATGAAAGATGATATCTAAGTTATTTTTTGATCATGGCTTTCAGGCAGTCCCATGATTTTTACATTGTCTTTCCTGGATCTGCTTTCCAGGTCAGTTGTTTTTTCACTGAGGTATTGCACATTGTCTTCTCTTTTTTCATTCTTTTGCTTTTGTTTTGTAATTTCTTGGATCCTCATAAAGTCATAGTTTCCATCTCCTCCATTCTATTTTAAAGAACTATTTTCTTCAGTGAGCTTTTGAACTTCCTCTTCCATTTGGCTAATTTTGCTCTTTAAAGCATTCTTCTCCCTAGTGGCTTTTGGAACCTCCTTTTGCCAAATAAATTGACCTATTTTTAAAGGTGTTATTTTCTTTAGCATTTTTTGGGTCTCCCTCAGCAAACTGTTGACTTGCTTTTCATGATTTTCTTGCATCCCTTTCATTTCTCTTCCCAATTTGTTCCTCCACCTCTCTTACTTAATTTTCAAAATCTTTTTTGAGCTCTTTCATGGCCTAAGACCATTGCTTATTTATTTTGGAGGTTTTGGATCCAGAAGCCTTGACATTTATGTCCTCCTCTGATGGTAAGCATTGTTATTCCTCATCCAAAAGGATGAAAGAAAATAACTTTTCACCAAGAAAGCAACCTTCTATAAGCTTTTCTGCCCAGTATCTCCAAGTAAAATTCCCTTTTCAGAGCCTTCACCAGTTCCACCATGCCAGCACTCTTCCTCACCCCAGAGTTGCCACTCAGGGCTGAGACCTAGATCAGTGACTCAGTTCCCCCAGGGTCTTTAGGTCAAGGGCTCCAAAAATGGATACCACTGCTGCTGCCACCCCTGTCTGGGACTGTGGCTAGAGAAGGGCCCTGCTCCCTTCTCACCCTGGTGATAAAGCTTTTTAAATGACCTTTGAAGCTATCTTTGGTGTTTGTCGGTTGAGGGATCTGGAAACCACAGCTGCTGCAGGGGATTCTGTCCCCAAGTTCTGCTCTGGTCCTGTTCATGCCAGTGCCAAGCAGCCAAAGCTGAACTGGGCTCTGTTGATTGTGCTCTATTCCATGCCCCATGTAATAGTCTTTTCTTGTCAACTTTCCAGGCTGCCTTGGGTTAAAAATCTCTTTCCCTCTGTCATTTTGTGGCTTCTGCTGCTCTAGAATTTGTTTTAAGTCACTTTTTGTAGGTATTTTATGGATTGTGGGGGAATAGCTAGAGTAGGTATGTCTTTCTACTCCACCATATTGGCACCGCTCCTGTTTAGAAAGTTTTTAACAGAACCTAAATTTACTTCTGAAAAAAAAGGCATTTTATTCCTTGGTTCCAGCTTCTGAGGCTGATCAACTAGCAACTTTTCACAAGAGAGGCCTTAAGATTCTTACGCTTGGATATTTTGTCTTCCATCTTCTCCAGGTTAAATATATCTGATTCCAACAATGGATCTTAGATGACTTGGACTCAAAAGCCTGCACCATCCTGATTGCCCTTTTCTGAGCATTCTCTAGCTAATCACTGTCATTCTTAAGGCTTAAAGCCCAGAACTAAACATAATACTTCAGATGATGTCTGATGAGGATGCCACATAATGGGACAATCAGCTTCCTAATCTTGGAGGTTCTTAAAGTAACCGAATATCAGGGTAACCTTTTTTGCCTTACATATCACACTGATGATTTGTATTAACCTTGCAATCTATTAAAATATTTTTTAAATGGCTGTCTTTATCTCTCCAATTAATTCAATTTTCTATACCTAAATGTAAGATTTTGTATTTGATGTTACCAAATACCAACTTATTAGATTCAGATTAGTGTTTTAACATGTCAGGATACTTTTGGATCTTGACTGTCATTCATTGAGTCAGCTATCTTTTTCAGCTCTATGTCATTTGTACAGTGATTAGCTTTCCTTTCACAGCTTTCTCCAAATTATTGACAAAAATCCTAAACAACACATTGACAGGCATTGATTTCTGGTGTTCTCTACTTGATACTTTCAGAAAAGTTGATATTGAAAATTAAGTTATACCTTCCCAACAGGTCTTATTCAATTTGATTAGACTGATAGCAATCTACTTCTTTCCATCTTCTCTGCAAGAATAATATAGCACCTTATTAACAGCTTTCATCATATCTAAGGATACTATATTCATAATATTCTCCTCATTCACTGGTTTATTAATCCTATCAAAAAGGAAATGAGTTTAGTCTGGCAAGATCTATTCTTTATGAAATCTTGCTGTACCTTTGTAATCAGTGCTCCCCTTTCTAAAGGTTCACCAATTATCTCTTTTTATAATCTTTAATGTAGGATAATTTTCACAGGAATGAAAGTCAGGTTTACTAGAATATAATGTTTGGATTTTTTCTCTTCTGTTTTTCTCTTCTTCTCTGCACTTTTTAAAATGAGGTACCACTAACCCTTCTCTGATCTTTGTATATCTTTTCTCTTTTCTCAGATATGTCAAATATCATTGACAGTATTCATCACTGCCAATTTTTTCAATACTCAGAAAAGTAGCTGATATAGGTCACTAAGTTCTGTTACTATATGTTATTGTGATTGCTCAATTGTTTTTCAGTCACGTTCAGCTCTTTGTGACTATATTTGAGGTTTTCTTGGGGAAGATATTGTTTGGCATTTCTTTTTCCAGTTCATTTAACAAGAGGTTTCAGTTACTTGTCCAGGGTAACATAGCTAGTATGTGTCTGATGCCAGATTTAACTCAGAAAGGGAAGTCTTCCTGACCCCAGATCCAACAATCTGTCTAGCTTCCCTCTTTTACTTATCTTGAATTTGACCTTCACTTTTAAGTGATTCCCTATAAGTAGCCTGATTCTGTCTCTGAAACTCTATTTTGAAATGTCCATCTTGGATTCTTGTAACATTGGATTGGTTCACTAGTTTGTAGTTTTCATATGTAGCCTAACAAGATATTATAATTCTCTAAAATTGATTAAGTATTTATTCTCAATTCCTTCAATTCAAAATATTTATTCCATGCCTCCTATGTTCCAGGGATTACACTAAGGACTTAGGATACAAATAAGAGGGAGCAAGATAGTCCCTACTCTCAAGGAGCTTATAACCTCATGGAGGAAGATAAAACACAAAAGGAAACTGAAAAAGAGAGAAAGGAGAAGATATCTGGAAGGAAATAAGATGGAATAGTCCAGAGGAGTGCAGCTTCATAGGAAATGGTGAGATAGAAGGTCTGAGTTCCTCCTTTAAATGTAGGTTCTAGGCAGAGCCCTCGCACTCTCAGTCAGAGGGAAGGACCCCGGTGGGGCAGATGGTGTTTCTGAATTGTGAGACGCAATGATGAAGTCACCTTCAAGAACGAAGTCATTTTCTAGAATGATTATAGTAGCTGAAGTGGAGTAGAAATTCTTGTTCAGAATAGTGATGCTACCATAATCCACATGGAAAAAATACTCCAAATCAATAACAAGTAGTGAAATGAAAATTAATGAAACTCTGAATTTCCATCTCTCACCTAACAGATTGATAAAAAAAGGAAGATTACAATTTTTCGAGAGGTTGTGAGGGGACAAGCACACTAATGCATTTCTGATGGAGCCGTGAGTTGGTCCAACCATTCTAGATAGCAATTTAGAATTCTATCTCCTGCTCCAAGAAATAAACTGTGAATACCTTTTGACTTAATGATTCCACTCCTATCCAAAAGCCCCAAGGAGAACAAAGATGAAGGTATAGGACTTATGTACAAAAATAATTATAGTTGAAATATTTATTTTTTAAAAAATATTGAGTACTAGCAATCAGGGCATGTTTTTGTATATAAATATAATATTGAGCTATAAGAAATGACAAAGGAAATTAATTTTAAAAGAAACTTGAAGACTTATATGAGATTGTACAGAATAAGATAAACAGAATCAGGAGGACCATTTATACAATGACTAAAATATTTTAAAATAAAATATCATTAAAAGATCTAAGACCTTTATTTCAATGAATAATGATAACTCTGGAAGACTGATGATAAAAAAAAAAAAATGTCTCCTACTATTGGTAGAGAGGTGATAGAAAAGAGCTGCTTAATGAGACACGTAAGTGCTTAACTTTAAAAAGCTAAATTTTGGTTTTGCTGTGCTTTTTTATACTTATTTATTTCAAGGGAGGCATTTTGTGTTAGGAAAAAGAGTAATGGGAAATGAAAGGGAGATAGAGATAGTAATGAGAAAATTTATAAAAGAATAGAATACCAATAAATAAACTGAAAAATACCCTGAGGAAAATAGAAGTCCAGAGAGAGAGAGAGAGAGAGAGAGACAGAGAGAGAGAGAGAGACAGAGAGAGAGAGAGAGAGAGAGAGAGAGAAAGAAAGAAAGAAAGAAAGAAAGAAAGAAAGAAAGAAAGAAAGAAAGAAAGAAAGAAAGATAAGCAAAGTATTATTGTTATTAACTTTAATTACTAGTGATTATATATGTATGTATTTATACATATATACAGAGAGATAGATACATACAACATTTAATACTGACACTCCCTTGCTCATATATGTTCCCTCCTGATCTTCTATTTTGAACTATTCATTTCCCTCATGGCTGTGCTTCTGGCTCTGCACTTTGTTACCATCCCTCAGCTGCCTTTTCACCCTGAAACCTCCCTCTATTCCTGGGACCTTCCCATCTTGGAGAATGTCTTTACTATAATGGTCTCTTCTCATTGGTGAGTTTCTTCTGTGGCCTCCATTTTGGAGATGGGTTTAAGCCAGCTCTGCTTCATTCCCTTTCCAGTTGTGCTTCTTACTGGCCTTTGCCACCATCTCCCTTTGTCACTTAGACACATATCCATCTGTTTTTTTTTTCAGTCCCTTCCCTCTTTTTCTTGTGTGTTTTCTTCTACCACTACAATGAAAGCTCCTGGTGGACATTGTCCTTTTTTTCACTTGTATTTATATTCCTAGAATTTAGTGAAGTACCTGGCACACAGTAAGTTCTTAACCCATGCCTGATGCCTGCATGTTTCCTTTAAAATTATATATAATAAAGATTTAAAGATTTATACGAAATTCATTTTATTTTATTTTTTTTTATCTTTTAATATTTATTTATTTATTTGATTTTTTTTTTTTACATTCGTTTTCACAAAATTTTGGGTTCCAAATTTTCTACCCTTTTCTCCCCTCCCCCCACCCCAATATCTCAAGCAATCTAAATTTCCCTATCTCCAATCTGCCCTCTCTTCTGTCATCCCTCCCTTCTCTTGTCTCCATCTTCTCTTTTCTCCTGTAGGGCCAGATGACTTTAGATTCCTCATTAACTGTATGTCTTCTTTCCTAGTAGCAACAACAATACTAAACAGTTGCTCCTAAAACTTTGAGTTCCAAATTGTCCCCATCCCTCCCTCCCCACCCATTCCCTTTGGGAAGGCAGGCAATTCAATATAGGCCATATCTGTGTAGTTTCGCAAATGACTTCCCTGGTAGTCGTGTTGTGTAAGACTAACTGAATTACCCTCCATCCTAACCTGCCCCTCATTGTTTTTCTTCTGTCTTTTGATCCTGTCCCTCCCCGAGTGTTGACTTCAAATTGCTCCCTCCTCCCTTTGCCCTCCCTTCCATCATCCTCCAGCCCTTGCTTATCTCCTTCTCCCCCACTTTGCTATACTGTAAGATAGGTTTTCATACCAAAATGAGTGTGCATTTTATTCCTTCCTTTAGTCAAATGTGATGAGGGTAAACTTCTTGTTTTTTTTTTTTTTCTCAGCTCTCCTCTTTATCCCTCCACTAAAAAATCTCCTACTTGCCTCTTAAATGACATATAATTACCCCATTCCATTTTACCCTCTTTCCTTTCACTACATTTCTCTCTCACCATTTACCTTAATTTCTTTTAAGTTATGGTCCCATCCTATTCAATTCAATCTGTGCTTTCTGTCTCTGTATGTGTGTGCATGTGTGCATGTGTGTGTGCATGCATGAGTGTACATGTGTGTGTATGGACCCACCAACTACCCAGATACTGAAAAGTTTTAAGTGTTACAAATATGGTCTTTCCATGTAGGAGTGTAAACATTTCACTTCTGGTAAGTCCCTTAGGACTTCTCTTTGCTGTTTACTTTTTCATGCTTCTTCTCATTCTTGTGTTTGAAAGTCAAATTTTGTTTTCAGCTCTGGTCTTTTCATCAAGAATGCTTGAAAGTCCTCTATTTCATTGAAAGACCATATTTTCCCCTGAAGTATTATACTCAGTTTTGCTGGGTAAGTGATTCTTGGTTTCAGTCCTAGTTCCTTTGACTTCTGGAATATCTTATTCCACACCCTTCGATCCCTTAATGTAGAAGATCTTATTTAAGGGATTAAGATCCCTTAATGCTAGATCTTGAGTTATCCTGATTGTATTTCCACAGTACTGGAATTGTTTCTTTCTAGCTGCTTGCAATATTTTCTCCTTGACCTGGGAATTCTGGAGTTTGGCCACAATGTTCCTAGGAGTTTCTCTTTTTGGATCTCTTTCAGGTGGTGATTGATGGATTCTTTCAATACTTATTTTGCCCTCTGGTTGTAGAATGTCAGGGCAGTTTTCCTCAATAATTTCATGGAAGATGATATCTAGGCTCTTTTTTTGATCATGACTTTCAGGTAGTCCCACAATTTTTAAATTTTTTCTCCAGGATCTATTTTCCAAGTCAGTTGTTTTTCCCATGAGATATTTCATGTTCTCTTCCATTTTTTCATTCTTTTGGTTTTGTTTGGTGATTTCTTGGTTTCTCATAAAGTCATTAGACTCCATCTGTTCCATTCTAATTTTGAGAGAACTATTATCTTCAGTGAGCTTTTGAACCTCTTTTTCCATTTGGCTAATTCTGCTTTAGAAAGCATTCTTCTCCTCATTGGCTTTTTGAACCTCTTTTGCCAATTGAGTGAGCCTATTTTTCAAGGTGATATTTATTTCACCATTTTTTTGGGTCTCCTTTACCAAGGTATTGACCCGTTTTTCATACTTTTCTTGCATCTCTCTCATTTCTCTTCCCAGTTTTTCCTCCACCTGTCTAACTTGCTTTTCAAAATCCTTTTTGAGCTCTTCCAAGGTCTGAGCCCACCCGACATCCCCCTGGGATGTCTGAGGTACCGAGACCCCACACTCCACGTCTTTCCCTGATGGCAAGAATATGTCCTCGTCATCAGATCCGAATGTCAGGATCATTTGCATCTGTTCGAAAAAACTCTCTATAGTCTTATTTTTCTTCCATTTTCTAGGCATTTTCCCAGCCAGTTACTTGACTTCTGAGATTTCTGTCCACCCCCGCCTAGATCCGCCCAGCTAGTGCTTGGGGTCTGAGATTCAAATGGGCTTTCTGTGCCACACAGCTGCTATGCTATTCACTGTGAGCTTTAGTTCTGGTGCTGGGGTGGGGCAGTGCCACCTCCCAGGCTCAGCTCCCTCAGGGGCTTTATGCAGAGACCTTCAGAAATGGAGCAGGTGGGGTAGGGCCGTCTCCCAGGCTCAGCTCCCTCAGGTTGTTTATGCAGAGACTTTCAGTAATGAAGATCCTGCCTGCTGCTGGGGGAGTCCCGGGCCGCTGTGCCGCAGCTGCCTCTGCTGCCACTGCCTCCGCCGCTTCCTGCCCCTGCCTCTGCCACCACGGCTTCCTTCCGAGGGGTCCCGTGTCACGGAGACACCCCACTCCCCTCTTGGTGAACCCCGGGCGTGTCTCTCACTGACCTGTAGAGTCTGTGGGCAGAGGGACTTTCCCAGCTGCCGGAGCTTCCGTCCCTGAAGCCTGCTCGGATCAGCTTCTCTGGGGCTGTGGCCAGGGCAGCGCTGGGGTGGGGTCCGCTTTCCGGGGCACGACGGACCCTGTGGACGGCTCTCCAGGGCTCTCTGGAACGGAAATCTCTTCCGCTATGTTTATGCACACCTTGTAGTGATCCAGAACTTATGGGGATCTCTTCTTACATTAATTCTATGGGCTGTGGGTTCGGAGCTCGCAAACGTGCGTCTTTCTACTCTGCCATCTTGACTCTGACCCCCGAAATTCATTTTATAAAAATATTTTTATATAGGGAAGTTTATACATGTTGATGTTTCTCAAGTACATAATACAAGAAAAATATACAAACTTTGTAAACAAGATCACCATGATTTTTAATTTTGGCATTTAGGTAAATTTAGCTAACCTTGTCAACTCATCATCTTCACTTAAGACCCTCTTTACTTTTTTGTAAAACTTACTTCTTTTTGATAGCATCACATTTCCCACTGACACAGGCTAGAAATCTTTGAAACTTTTTTCATAACTTTCTCTTGTCTAACAAAGTACACCCTATTAAAATGTTTTTGTGTCCTCCTATTTAACATTAACATTTCTCCTTGTATAACTTCCCACATCTACCACAGTCTTCAAAACACTCTTTGTTCCTCTTAAGCCTACCTATTCCCATATCTGTCATTTCTCCAGGCACTCTTTCTTCCTGCTACTCACAAACAACTAAGTAGTCTAAAATATTTTTAATCAGATTGAACAATTACCTAGTTTACTCTGCAATTTTCTCAAAACAGTACCTCTAATTCTTCCTTCTCAGTGCTCTCCAAAGTTGTGTGCCTTTCTTATGTATTTCTAATTTATATCAGTTATCAAGTTATCTAGCAAACTCCCTACCTATATACACTCCACAAGTTTATGGACCATATTGTATTCCTTTCAATCTCCAGTGGCACCTAGCAGAATTTATTTAAAAATTTATTTATTTATTTAAAAAGAATTTATTTAAATTAAATTGAAATTAATATTATATGAAGACAACGGAAGCTGGGGGATAGAGAGGGAATATCCATGAGTTGGGGAATGACTGAACAAATTGCGGTAGATGATTGTGATAAAATGCTATTGTGCTATATGAAATGATGAGGGTGGTTTCACAAACATCTGGGCAAACTTATATGAACTGATGCAAAATGAAGTAAGAAGAACAAGGAGAATCGTGTACACAATAAGGATACTGTAAAAATGATCAAATTTTAGAGACTTAACAACTCTATTCAACACATCAATCCAAGACAATTTCAAGGACTTATGATGAAAAATGCATCCCCCTCCAGAAAGAGAGCTGATGAATGCTGAGAGCAGACTGAAGCGTACTTCCTTCACTTTCTGTTACTTTCTTTTTTTGCAACCTGACTAATATGGACATATCTTGCATGGCTTCATAAATATAAATGATACCACACTGCTTGTCTCCTCAATGGGTGGGGGGAGAATCAAGGGAGGGAGAGAAACTGGATCTAAAAATTTTAAAATGAATTATTTAAAATTAATTTTAAAATGAAGTTTATCTAGTCCATCCACTTACACACTGGATGATGCTAGTACGAGATATCGCCCAAACACAGTTTTCTGGGAAGTAATTAATAATAAGAATAGTAGCAGCTAACACTTATATACTACTTACAATATGCCCTATACTAGGCTAAGTGCTTAAGCACTTTTATCTCATTCGATCTTTATAATAACTCTTGGAAGGTAGATGCTCTTCTTATCCCAAATCACATTTGAGAAAACTGATGCAAACAAATGTTAAATAACTTATTCAGGGTTACACAGTTAGTAAATGTCTCAGGTTTGATTGGAGCTCAGGTCTTCCTGACTCTAGTCCAGGACCTTTATCCACTCTGGCATCTAATTACCCCATGTAGTATAGCCAGAAGCTAATTTCTTCTAGTGAGTAAGGCTCTGAAATCCAAGTACGTTTAATCAGTGCAAGAACAAAATGCCTACATCTTCCATCTCCCCAGTGCTATTTCTTTCTTGTCTGTTTCAAGTAGTATAGCTGACACTTAAATAATACTCTAAAGATTATAACCTGTGTAGAATATGTTACTTCCCTTGAATCTGGCAATAACCTTATGAGATAAGTGCTAAACCTATCTTAAAATGAGTTAATTGATGTAAAGTGAAGTTAATCAGTTTGTGGTGGATCACACAAGTAGCAAGAATTAGAGGTAGAATTCAAATTCAGATTGCTCTCACATCTATTATATCAGATAATTTCATGTACTGTACAAAGCACATACACATTTCTTTCTGGAAGGGACCTCAGAAGTTGTCTAGCTGTTTCATTTGGCAGATGGAAAACAAAATAAAACAAAATCTGACTTCCAGAGGTTATGGTATGCTCAGGGTCACACAGGCAGTATAAGCCAAGTATATATCAGAAATCCTCCCATTGTATATCTAGTCCCCTTTTAACTCTGCCTCACCACCTCTCTGAATATTGACAATATCTCAATTTGTCTAACTGTATGTAGAGATAATACATCTGAATTTTCTTGTTCTTTCAGTTTGTTTTTCTCTCCTTGACTCCAAATAGCTTTCTGAGTGGGTACTATTGTGCCCAGTAAAAATAAAATAGGTCAAGCACAATGTATCTCATTTTATACAAGAAAACATGAGTGACAATATTAAGAATTTCATCTTTTGCATTTCTGAATGATGAATTGATGCTTTATGGGTTTCAGTAGGAAGTGAGGCAGTCAGTGTTCACTATTTGTTTCCAGTAAAGATTGATATTTCCTTTAAAACACCAGCAACAATAACAACATAATGTATTTTCAGTAATGCAGTGTAAAGAGAGCTGATTGGGAACCTTGGCATTTTATTAATTGTGTGACTGACCAAATCATTTAACTTCTCTGAACTTTCGTTATCAGTAAGGTGAGCAATTGGAACTACATGGTTCCTAAGTTCTCTTTTCAGCTCTAAAATCAGTGTTACATTCCTATCTCACCATTAAGAGCCAAAAGGAATACATACATGCATACACATATGCATGAGTTTATATGTACATACGCATATATGTACATGCATATCAATCATAAACAAGCTCTACTGAATAAATTGAAGAGGAACTTTTCAACTTTAATTATTGTCATCCCAGGCAGGGTGGTACAGTGGAAAGAGCACTGGAATTTGAATGTAACGACCTGTAGTTGAGGTCTGGTTTGTATTTTTTGTAGCTGTGTAACTATGGATAGATATTGTTATATTACTTGAAAAAGGGAAATAATAATACCTGCACTGTCTACTTCAGAATCATTGTGAGCAAGTTCTTTTTTATCTTAAAACATAAAATTGTAAACTATCAGTTTTATCACTTGATACCTTCAATTCTTCCCTCGAGCAAAGGTAAAATAAGTGATGTATGAGGCTATAGTTAAAATCCTTTCATCTCTAATATTCTACTAATGAAGATTGCATTTTTCCCCAATTATCATACATATAGTGCCATAGGATATAAGGCAACATTTTTGAGCACCATTTTGTGTAAAGAAGTGAAATGTGGATAGAAATAATTTAGAAGTAGTTTGACAGAAATTAAATTAAGCATCTTAGGACATGTATCAAGCATTTTTGTTTTCAATAATCTCTAAAGGCATATGTGACCAAAGTCCAAAAGACTATAGCATTTTAAAAGTATACTTTTTTAAAATGCTATGGTCTTTATACATTAGGGAAGGTCATTTTCTTAATCAGGGTTAGAGAAAGAATTGTTATCTAAATACAGGAAAGATATATTATAAACGATAAAACAGATCATTTTAATTAGTAAAACAACAATATTTTGCACAAAATTAATTCTGCTATAATAAGAAGATAAATAATTAAGTGTAAGGGAATTAAAAAAGACTTGGGCATCAAAAAAGGAGGAAAACATAAGCATTTATTAAGCATCTAGTTTGTGCTAGACTATGTGCTAAGGGTTTTTACAAATGTTATTTCACTTGATCTTTGGTAGACAGGTGCTACATTTATTCTTGTTTTATAGATGAAGAAACTGAGGTAGGCAGAGATTAAAGGACTTACTCAGAGTCACATAGGTAGTAAGTGTCTGAGGTAAGATCTGAACTTAAGTCTTCTTGACTCCAGGTCCAGTCCTTTATTTTCTACATCTCTTAGCTGTTTCAAAAATGAATAAAAATCTGTTACTCATGATGCATAGGGAATTTACATAAATATACAAGAAAAGACCAAAGATAATTTCCTAAAACAGATATGAACAACCTAAAAAGAGTTGGAAATTAGCAACAGCTATATAAAAACTTCAACTCAATAATGATAAATACAAATTGATATAACTGAGGTTTCAACTCAACCTGAGAACTGTCAAATAAGACCAAAGTATTCAGAAGAATTCATACTGAAAGAATTGTGGAAATATAGATAAATCCATTATTAGTAGAGCTATTGCTTGTTTCTGCTATTTTGAAAGCTTTGGGAATTATTTGAGAAAAGTGACTAAACTCACCAATTGTATTACTGACCATGAAAAACAAATAGATGAAAAATGGAAACAAAGGATCACAATATACTGGAATAATTCATATTAATATTGTTCCAAAGAGATAGAAACAAAGTGGGTAGATATAAATCAAAGAATGTTTTTAAATGATATATAAATGTAATGGAAGATTATTTTGCAATAAAACTATACCTTTCAAGAATTATGGTTTAAAACTGGAGATCTCTATGAACCTATGAAAAGTGAGATAAGCAGAATCAGAAAAAAATATACTCAATGACTAGAAGAATATAAATTCAAAAAGGAAGCACAATCTTTATTAATACCAATAGCACGTCTTGGTCCTAGTGTAACTATAATAAAATACTTCTCACTGTATTTCATAGACGGGTGGGCAATAGAGGCACAGACTTCTTTTGGTTTGTCAGCAACTTTTTTTGCAACAGTTGGTTTTATGTTTTCTTTGTTCACTTGTTTTGTTTTCTTTATAAGCAAGAGATTTTTTCCAGAGTGGCAGTGGCAGTAGCAGTTTGGGGGTGGAGATTGATAGCAAGAAATTACTGTTAGATCAAAGCAAAATGAATCAATAAAATATATATTTTAATATATCTAAGCAAAGTAAGATTTTGAAAAGACTTCTTAAAGGAATGAAGGTTAGAATTTTGTTCAGAAGTGGAGCAAATCAAGGATTAATAAGAAGGGCATGAGTTAGGAAGCAAGATTTGGTCATGATACCTAAATTTAGAAACATCTCCACCCTGAATGTTCACACTGATAGTTTGTGCCTGACTTGTGGTAGAGCCTTCTGAGCTCATATCGGTCTGATCAGCCACAGTTAAACACACACTGACCCCAACATCATGATGTCATTTTGGTCTTTTTTTGAGCACAAAGGGCAATCAGTAACAACAACTGACACTAGCACTAAGTGAAACCCTAAAGTAGATATATTTTCAATTTTGTATTTGCCTCCCTAACCCTACCCTATTATCTTGTACGTCATACAAGTTCAGTAAACGCTGGTTGAACTGGGTCAGATCCCTGCTCTTCTGCACTTTGGGGTCTTGCTTTCTAGCCACATTTTATATGAGCCTTGCTCATGGTCTTTTGGCTGAAGTTAATCACTATTGCCACCCAAAGGGGGAAAGAGAGGAGATAATTGGGTTGAGTAGCCTTTGATTGTTTATTCCACTACAGTCACTGCCTGATAAATTAGGACTAATACTCTGCAGAAATGTTCCAGTCTTCTCTGTAATTACTTACTGTATATGGCATACAATGGATGTGCCCTTAATTACTTTGCTATAAGAACAGAAGTCCAGAATGCACTGCTATCTACATAAAATTGAAAAGCACTGTATATTCATGAAATCTAAGATTATATTTAGTGTGAAATGGTTTTTGAAGGTCATAAGCAAACCTGCAAATTAAAAGTTACAGGTAAGTACTATTCATGCTTTTTTTTTTTTCCTGTTGGGTGATATAAATAGTTTGGATTGAGAAATCATAGTCCTATGGATAGAAGTAGAAATATGTTAAATTTCACTACATTAAAATTCTGTACCGCATTTAAATTTTAAAATTAAGTTATCTTTTATGATCATTTTCTCTTTTAAACTGCCTACATGATTCAGTCTAACATGTAAAATGTAGGAGCCTTAAATTAAGTACAGTGGATTAGTATTTCTCAGTTAGAGCAGAGGCAGTTTGAGCCCAGCTAATTTTTCATATCTGCTCGATTAATCTCATAGCACTTCAGAACAAAAGTAGCCCTTGCATGCATCATTTAAATGAAACAAATGCTATCTTTATGTCAAAATGCTGATTTAAAATAGACCCATAAAGGCAAGGCCAGCATCTAAAATGAAATGGACAAGCTATGAGCCACTGGGAAGTAATTCTTTAGCATTTCTGAAACATCACATTACATAACACATAAAGCTTTGTGTTTAATGAACGTTTCTAGGTGATCTACAAATGCAATAGCATTTTATCATTTGAATAACATTTGCAAAGTAAGTATTTTATATTCTATGGCATCCCTTCTCACTAGGGACAAACACCTTGTCTAGTGAGTGATGTCAATGATTTCTAATTAAACTGAATGTTTCTCATTTGATATTCAGACTATTCATCTCTTTAGATGGAAAAACAGATAACATTAAACTGGAGTTCCAAATAATTTTTCATTCAGCAGATGCGGCCTTTATCTATACTCTCCCAATAGGACATTTTAAATGCAAACAAATATAAATTTAGAAAAGAAATTATCTGAATTCTGCTATTATTTTCTGGAAACCAGAATATGTCACTATAACTCAGATTTATCTATTTATTTTTGGTTGCATTTTATTTTTTTTTGGCTGAAGCATCTATGCGTTTTGGAAAACTATTGATGCTTCCAGTTTTAACATTTTGATTTTGACCTTGAACGAGTGTGGATATTTTAATGGACAGAGTGATAAAATACAAACTACAGTCACCATCTTTTCCCCCCAAAAAAAAACAGAATGTCATTCACTCAGGGCTTTATAGTAGTTGATAGTCAGTGACCAATGCTTTTATATTTAAAAAGTAATTCACTGATTATTTTTATTTTTCTACAACAGAAAATTCCCAACAAGTTGGCATCCAAACAGAATGAAACATGGTTTACAAAGCACTTTCCTCAAGAAACCTATTGGATTAGTAATTATTAAGAGGAAGAAGATGATATAGTGAACTGCTCAAAGCATTTAAAATCAGGGGACATGGTTTCAAATTTTTCCGCTGTCACTTATTATGTGTGACTCCAAGCAAGTGACTTAATTTTTTTGTGCCTTCTCTTTCTCATCTATAAAATGAGTGGCTGTGTTAAATGCTCATGAAGACTAATTCTGGCTCTCAATCTACAATGCTAATATCCATTTAATTATGGTGGCATGGTACTAATATTAGCCAATATGTTGCTTCTTCAAGCACACTTTCCCGTTTTGTAGTCATTACATGAATTACCAATTTTTGGTTCTTCTTTCTGTTATCTGTATCAATTCAAACCAGTCTTCCCAAATTTCTCTGAATTACCTATATTTTCTGTCTTTATTGTTTGGTAATATTTCTTTACATTCTTACTATCATAATTAGTTTAAATGATCTTCTGTTTTGGAGCACAAATTTTTCCCAAGTTTTTTTCATATTATGAATAAATCTTCTATGAAGTTTCATACATATGAAATTTTTCTTCTTAATAATCTCTTCAGGGTTATGGTGCTAAGACTGGAATTGCTGGGTTGAGTTATGAATAATTTAGTAAGTCTTTTCACGCTATTCCAAAATGTTTTCTGGAACTCTCGAAGTAATTCACAGCTGTAGTGAAAACTTTCAACAGATACTCAGTAGCAGTGAAATGGTGCACATATCTTCTCATACTCCTCATAATAGTTTATTTTCTTATATTTTAGGATCTTTGCAAACTTGATGTGTATGATTGATGATATTTCTCAATCTTTTTAAAATTTTGTGTTTTCCAATTATTATTTTGATGTAACTACTTATAGTTTATATTTCTTCTTTAATATTTATATACTCATTTCTTCGTCGACTTTTCCATTGGAGAATGGTACTTAATTTTATATATTTATATTGATGTACTACTGATATTGACTTATTATATTTTTATCAAAAATTAGTGAAAAGAAAATCATTTTAGGAAAAGTAAAGCATTTAATGGGAAACATAATGGGTTTTCTTTTGCTGAGTTTAAAAGTGTTATGGGAAATTCAGTTGAAAAAATAAATAAATTCAATTACCTCAATGGTTCCAGAAAACAGAAGTATCACACATGGACTTACATAAACTGATGTAGAATGAAATAGGTAAGGTAAGTAATATGCACAGTGGCTGAAAAAATAGTTCTTCCAACTCTAGAAACATGATCTTATGTATTTTTTTGTGTTTCTTCTCTTCCTCCCCATTTTCTTATCTTCAGCTTCTCCATTTTTGTCTACACCTGCATGATTGGATACATTAGTGCACTGATAGAGTGCTGAGCTTTGAGCAATGAAGAGCTGGATCCTAGCTCCGAATCTGTATATCATTGGGCAAGTTACATAGTATCTTAAGGTATGGAGATGATCAGATTTGATAATCAGAAATCTGGCTACTAAACCTTAGAAGCTTTGCTATCTGCAGGAGTCCAGATAGTTTCTTTGCTGTTCCATGCTGATGTAGTCACATACACACATACATACACACATAGACACACACACTTTTACATATATACATATATATATATATACATGTATGTATGTATTCCCCTTTACTTAACAACAGTATTTTGTTTCTGCAGACTCACATTAAGTTTTAAGTTTTTAATGGTGCTCTCCCTTTAATATCATTGATTTCAAATGTTCAATGTTGACAATTACCAGATCTATATTTTCATCCTTAACTTTTATTTTTTTTCCTCCCAACTTTTAAAATATATTTGTTTTCAATTTTCAACAATCACTTCCTTCACTTCCAAATTTTCTCCCCTTTCTTTCCCTAGACAACATGTAATTTTATATGGGCTCAACAATATATTCCTATTAAATGCATTTTTTTCTTTTGTAAATTTAAATTTATTTATTTAATTTTTTTACATTCATTTTCAAAAAATTTTGGGTTCCAAATTTTCTCCCCATTTATCCCCTCCCCCCACCCAAATACACCAAGCATTCTAATTTTCCCTATCACCAATCTGCCCTCTCTCTATCATCCCTCCCTTCTCTTGTCCCTATCTTCTCTTTTGTCCTGTAGGGCCAGATGACTTTCTATTCCCCATTAATAGTATTTCTTATTTCCTAGTAGCAACAACAATACTCAACAGTTGTTCCTAAAACTTTGAGTTCTAAATCCTCCCTATCCCTCTCTCCCCACCCATGACCTTTGGGAAGGCAGGCAATTCAATATAGGCCATATCTGTGTAGTTTTGCAAATAATTTCACTAACAGCCAGGTTGTGTAAGACTAACTGTATCTCCCTCCATTCTATTCAGCCCCCCATTGTTTCTATTTTGTTTTTTGATCCTGTCCCTCCCTGAGTGTTGACTTCAGATTGCTCTTTTCTCCCATTGCCCTCCCTTCCATCATCCCTCCCTCCCTGCTTATCTCCTTCTCCCCCACTTTCCTGTACTGTAAGATAGGTTTTCATACCAAAATGAGTGTGCATTTTACTCCTTCCTTTAGTCGAATGTGATGAGGGTAAACCTTGTTTTTTTTTTTTTTTTTTTTTTTCCTCAGCTCTCCTCTTCTTCCCTCCACTAAAAAGTCTCCTGGTGCCTCTTGAATGAGATGCAATTTACCCCATTCCATTTCACCCTCTCTCCTCCCACTACATTTCTCTCTCACCATTTACCTTAATTTCTTTTAAGATATGGTCCCATCCTATTCAATTCACTCTGTGCTCTCTGTCTCTGTGTGTGCATGCATGTGTGTATGTGTGTGTGCATGCATGCATGTATATGTGTGTGTGTGTGTGTACATCTGTGTGTGGTCCCACCAACTACCCAGATATTGAAAAGTTGTAAGAGTTACAAATATTGTCTTTCCATGTATGAATGTAAACAGTTCACCTTTGATAAGTCCCTTATGACTTCTCTTTGCTGTTTACTTTTTCATGCTTCTTTTCATTCTTGTGTTTGGTAGTCAAATTTTCTTTTCAGCTCTGGTCTTTTCATCAAGAATGCTTGAAAGTCCTCTGTTTCATTGAAAGACCATATTTTCCCCTGAAGTATTATATTCGGTTTTGCTGGGTAGGTGATTCTTGGTTTGAGTCCTAGTTCCTTTGACTTCTGGAATATCCTATTCCACGCCCTTTGATCCTTAAATGTAGAAGCTGCTAGATCTTGTGTTATCCTGACCGTATTTCCACAATACTGGAATTTTTTCTTTCTAGCTCCTTGCAATATTTTCTCTTTGACCTGGGAATTCTGGAATTTGGCTACAATGTTCCTAGGAGTTTCTCTTTTTGGATCTCTTTCAGGCCGTGATCGATGGATTCCTTCAATACTTATTGTGCCCTCTGGTTCTAGAATATCAGGGCAGTTTTCCTTGATAATTTCATGAAAGACGATGTCTATGCTCTTTTTTTGATCATGGCTTTCAGGTAGTCCCATAATTTTTAAATTGTCTCTCCTGGATCTATTTTCCAGCTCAGTTGTTTTTCCAATGAGTTATTTCACATCCTCTTCCATTTTTTTCATTCTTTTGGTTTTGTTTTATGATTTCTTGGTTTCTCAGAAAGTCATTAGCCTCCATCTGTTCCATTCTAATTTTGAGAGAACTATTTTCTTCAGTGAGATTTTGAACCCTTTTTTCCATTTGGCTAATTTTGCTTTTGAAAGCATTCTTCTCCTCATTGGCTTTTTGAACCTCTTTTGCCAATTGAGTTAGGCTATTTTTCAAGGTGTCATTTTCTTCAGCATTTTCTTGGGTCTCCTTTAGCAAGGTATTGATCCGTTTTTCATACTTTTCTTGCATCTCTCCCATTTCTCTTCCCAGTTTTTCTTCCACCTGTCTAACTTGATTTTCAAAATCCTTTTTGAGCTCTTCCAAGGCCTGAGCCCACTGGACATCCACCTCGGATGTCTGGGATACAGAGGCCCAGACCTCCATGTCTTTCCCTGATGGCAGGCATTGTAGTTCTTCATCAGAAATGAAAGGAGGAAGGAGCATCTCTTCCCCAAGAAAGTAGCTCTCTATGGTCTTATTTTGTTTCCTTTTTCTGGGCATTTTCCCAGCCAGTTACTTGACTTCTGAGATTCCTCTCCACCCCCACCTAGATCTGCCCATCTAGTGCTTGAGGTCTGAGATTCAAATGCTGCTTCCCAGCCTCAGGGCTTTCTGTGGAGGGAGCAGCTGCTATTCAGTGTGAGCTTAAGTTCTGGTGCTTGGGTGGAGGCAGGGCCACCTCCCAGGTACATTTCCCTCAGGGGATTAATGCAGAGATCTTCAGTAATGGCCCTGAGCTCCTGTCTGCTCCGGGAGTCTTGGGCCACCAGTGCCTCTGCTGCTGCCTCTGTTGCCTCCTGAGGGTGCCCCAGCCTCGGAGACATCCCACTCCCCTCTCAGCCAGCCCAGAAGTCTCTCTCACTGACCTGTAGCGCCTGTGGGTGGAGAGACCTTCGTGGCTGCTGGACATTCTGTCCCTGAAGCCTGCTAGGGTCTGCTCCTCTGGGGCCATGAGGACAGGGCAGCTCAGGGGTGAGCTCCACTATCCGGAGCACAATGGACCCCTATGGACAGTTTTCCAGGGCTCTCTGGAATGGAAATCTCTTCCACTGGGTTGGTGCACGGCTTGCAGTACTCCAGAATTTTGGGGGAGTTCTTTTTACAGGAAATTTATGGGTTGTGGATTTGGAGATAGCATAGGTGAGTCTTTCTACTCCACCATCTTGGCTCCTCCCCCCATCCTTAAACTTTAGCATAAACTTCAGATCATAATCCCAATCTGCTTATATAATGTGTTACATTAAAAGTCCAGCCTGTATCTCAATTTTATCAAATCCAAAATATTTATCTTTTATTTCAAATTTTTTTCTCCTTTTTACCTTACATCTATTAATAGAATCACTATTCAGTTACCAGTTTTTTAAAACTTGGGCATCATTTTCCCCCCTTCTCTAATACCACAATCTATTGTCCATATATTAGAATACTATTTTCAACCTTTTTTATTCCTGCCTGACTGTGGCATCCATAGTCTCCTCTCCATTTTGGTTGCAGCAACTTCCTAATCATCTCTCTTCATGTGTTAAGACAGAGAATACAAAATGGGGGAATAATCTGTAACTCGGAATCTTGCTGTACATAACACACAGTTGGTGATTTATAGAATTGTCCTGTAGAGTAGGCTATGGCAAGGATGGAGTGCAATAATGAAAAAAAAGTTTGAGCAGCGTGGAATAGTTGCTGAATACAAATTTTGACTTCTCAGTTTTCTCCAGGACCAGTACCTTGTGCAAGAGAAATGCAAAACATACCATGGCCTATGTAATTCGGTTCATTAATTGTGTTTAAGGTCTAGATTCTATTAATAGGCAAGATTTCTTAAAGCTTCTATGCTTGGCAATTAAAGGTCATCAAGTTTTCAGTCTATGGTGTGGCCAGTCATTTAACCATAGGTGCTGATATGGTATGCCAATTATATAGCTATAGATTGAGACTTATTCAACATATTTTATACATAGATGCCTAAAGAGACAAAAAGGCATCTGAAAGTCAATGGAAAACTCTTATTTTCAATCCCTCAGTATGAAATCATATCATAAAGAAATGATCAAGTTAGCTACCTAATAATTGACCTGTGACTATAAATTCTGTAGTTTATATATTGTTTTTCACTATATGAATAAATAAATATGTCAGGCACTGTATTGTGATCTGATGATGCAAATATAAAAGTAAAAAAAGTCATGCTTTTTAGCTTACATTAAAAATAATTATAACTAGAGTTTATATAATACTTTAATATGCAAAGTATTTTACCTATGTTAACTCAAATAATGTCCACATTTATTCTCTCTTTACAGATGGGGAAACTGAGGCACACAAATGTTAGGTGACTTGTCCAGGTCACAGAGTGTTTACATTTATAAAACAGGATTTGAACTCAGGGGTTCCTGACTCTAAGTCTTTCACTCTATCTACTGCTCTGTCTAGTTATCTTTGTAAAGGATTATGTATCGTGATATGTGGATATCAAGTAAAATTGAGTGAGGGTCAGGAAGCAAGTTTTGAGCTAGGGAGTCACAGGGATAGATACTAGTGATAAAATAAAGAAAAACATATTATTACTATCCAATTTTAGAGCAAAAGGAACTTCGCACAAAAAATGCAACCTTTTATAGATGAACAAACTACCTCTGAGAGAGACTGAGATTTCACAGCTATTAAATGTAAAGTCCAAGATTGAATCATAGTCAACTTAGTTCTAGAGCATTATTCTTTCCATTATGATAGCTTTGCTTCATGGCCTAATTTTAAAATTCATTCCATGTGAAAATGAATTCAATGATCAGCTTGCCTTTCTCTTCCTCTTCTTAAGAGGCATATCTTTAAGAATTTCTCAGGTATATTTTTTACTGTTGCCTCCTTTCTTTTAAATCTACTAAGAAGAGCTCAATAAATATATATCTTCACTATTAGAGTTTCATTGGCTCAAACTCATAAGATAAAATGAGCGGAGAAGCAAACTAAGTGATCATAAATTCAATTTAGTCAGTGAATTTAAACCAGAAGTTGACTGTTTTTAAAAAGCAGTATAAAATTATTCCAGGTTATTTAAATATTCAAGGTGGAATGTTGGAGTAGTGATTGAGAGAAGAGATAGGCATAGCTAATGAATATATATGTTTATTTCCCTAGTAATTCATTTAGTAAATTTGAACTACAGTAGTCTAAATGATGCCCTAGTGGCTAAGAAGTGGTAATGCCCTACCCAAAGAGCTCATTTTATTCCCAGACATTAATTGACCCAGCAAAAGAATATGGTTAATTGAATAATTCTAGAATTTGGAGGCAAAGAAAAGATGATTATATGATCTCTCCATTCCATATCATATGTAGAATAATTTTATTGCAATGAATACAAGTTGACACAGAGTAGTTTGTATCATGTGTCCCAAAACTTGTAGTGTAGTTTTAGGCTATAACAACCTAGCTTTAATAATAGCAAAAAACTTTACTAAGACTTTGAGACAGACTACATTTACAAAGAACTTTGCATAGATTGGCTCTTTGATACTCATAGACGTCTCTGAGGAGTAGGTAGTTTAAAGATAAGTAGTCTATTTTATAGAAGAGGAAACATTAAGGTTCAATATGTCCCATGAATTAATCAAGTTTTAACCCCAGGTCACCCAATTCTAATAAGAAAAGATATGGTATGAAATTTGGAGGAGATATAAATTTGATTTCTGACTGTGGTATTTATTAGTCATGTAACTTCTAGCAAGTCACATAACGTCTTTCAGGCTTAGGATTCTCCAAAACGTAAAATAAATATAAACATGCTTATACTATTCACCACATGAAGTCATTGTGAAAACATCATATTTTAATGCAGGTGAAATTGTTGAGTAAACTACAGAGCACCTAAAAATATAGGAAATTATCTAATGTCATAATAATTTCATAAACTAAATTGCTCTCATAGGTAAAAATGATTCCTTTTGTTCATTTCAGCTATGGTTTAGATTTTATTTCTTAATTTTCCACTCTTTTGCTGATGTCATTTAGTTCTTTATTTGTCATTTATTCCCTAGAAAGTAAAATGACATATGCATATCAGATGAGTAAACAAGGGAAAATTAATTTTGCATTGCAAAAATATGTGGGAGACAAACAAGAAATATAAGCAGAGGTTAGCCTCTGGGCCATTGAGGTAATGAATAATTTCTATTATCTTATTCCAAACACATTTCTGTATTAGACATGTTGCAAAAGAAAGCACAATGAAAACTAAAATGATAAAAATAAACAAAATTTTAAAAAGTATGCTTCAGTCTGCTTTCAGAGTTTGCTATTTCTCTCTATGAAGGAAATTAGAATTTTTTATCTTAAAAACTTTAGAATTATCTTGGTTCATTTGTCTTTAACTGAGTAACTAAGTCTTTCCCAAATGATAATTCTTACAATATTTTAACTATGTACAAGTTTCTCCTGGTTCTTCATACATCACTTCTCATGAATTCATATAACTCTTCCCAGTTTTGCTTTCCTGAAAATGTCCTGCTCATCATTTCTTATACCACAATAGAACTCCCTCACAATTGTATGCCGCAATTTGTTCAGTGATTCCCCTTGATTTCAAATTCTTTGCTACTAGAAAAAGAACTACCATAAATATTTTTTTACAAATAGCTCATTTCCCCCTTTTTTTATCTATTTAGTACCTAGTAGTAGTAACAGTACAACCTCAGTAGTAACTGTGTAAAGGTATATGTAATTGTATAGCTCTTTGGGCATAATTACAAATTGCTCTGCAGAATGTTTGAACTAGTTCAGAATTACACCATTAGCATACACTCTATGTGCCTATTATTTTTCTTATCACTTCCAACATGTAATTTACTTTTCTGTTATGTTAGCCCATATGATAGGTAGGAGGTATTATCTCAGAATTGTTTTAATGTGCATCTCTCTAATTAATAAGTAGCAATTCAGAGCATTTTTATGTAACTATTGATAATTTTGATTTCCCCCTCTTAGAACTGCCTGTTCACATCCTTTAAGAAATCATTAACTGGTTTTGGCTTCTATATTTATAATGAATGTGGCTGAATTCCATGTATATTTGGAAAATGAGACCTTTATCAGAGAAACTTAACACATACACATATATGCATATGTATATGTCTGTATAGCTTTACATATGCATATATTTGTGTGTCTATGTATGCTAGAATATGTGTATATGTATATATATATTATATATATATTTTTATATATAATATATATTTGTGTATATGCATGAATGTATACATATATATTATATATATATATATATATATATACAAACACACACACACACATAAAATTTCCCTCACTGTTCTATTTTTGTTTTATTTTGACTGCATTATTTTTATTTGTGCAAAAGCTTTTTGAATTTCTTGTAATCAAACATCCATTTTATGTCCTTTGATGTTATCTATCTCTTGTTGGTCATAAATGCTTCCTTTATTTATAGTTCAGTCAGGGGTGTGGAACTTGAGGCTTCGAGACCACATGTGGCTTTCTTGGTCTTGGTTAGCCTTTTGCCTGAGTCCAAGTTTTACAGAATAAATCCTTTTATTAAGGGGATTGTTCTGTGAAGTTTGGATTAAAGGGCCACAGTTGAGGATCTAGAGGGCCATATATGTTCTTGATGTCACAGGTTCCCCATACATACATCTGACAGTTACAGTTTTTCAATGTTCTCCTAATTTATTAATGCTATCACCCTTTATGTTAAAATCATTTACCTATTTTGATCTTACCTTAGTATATGGTTTGAGATATTTTATGCCCAGATTCTACCAAAATGTTTTCCCAGAAATTTTTGCAAAATGTGAAATTCTAAAAAGTTGGATTTAGAAAATATTAGATTAGATATTACTTTACTATGAAAATTTACTACAGTGTGTTATTTATCTAATCTATTCAACTGAACCCACCACTCAATTTCTTAGCCCCAGTTTTGATGATTACTGTTTTGTAATATATTGAGATCTGGTACAACTAATCCACCATCCTGAACATTATTTTCATTGATTTCCTTGATATTCTTGAGCTTTGGTTCTTACAGATAAACTTTGTTACTATTTCTAGCTTTATAGATATTTGGTGAGTTTGTGTCCTGACCATCCTTGTTACCATAATAACTGTCTATGATTAGATTTTTTTGTTGTTATTATTGGTTTTTTTATCATCTATTTTGACTTTTTTTCCTTTCACTTAACTGAGTTGCTAACTGAGTTAACTAACATGGGGTGGAAGGGACACTGCCTCAGTCTCCTTGTGTCAGGGGCTGCTGGATGTGTATCTAGTGTTGTACTGATGTTACCCTGAGGTTGTCCCAGAATCTTTGTGTCTGTTGCAGTGCTGTGTAAGTGCAGTAGACTCTAGGCTCTAGTAGTCTGGTAGTTTACCTGGTGCTGAGCTGGGGTCTTTTGCTGGTGTCTGACATGTGCTGAGGCTAGTGTGGTGTTTCTACATTTTCTTAAGCCTACACTGAGGCAAGTGGTGGTCTGGCTGCAAGAGCTTTTCTCTTTGTCCTGGGTTAGGCTGCAGCAGGTGGTTTTTTTCTCAGAGCTGGAGTCTACCCATTTCCATGGCTATGCTGAGGCAGATAGGGCACACTGGTGTTGATGTTTGCCTGGTCCACTTCACTGGGGTTTAGGATCTACCTCCCATTTTCTGAGCTGGGGCTTGGTCATGGATTTCTGGGACAATTCCTATCCAGGACTGAGCTCCTCATCCATCTGAGTGAAACAGACCTTTCTTTTAAATCTTCCAAGTTTCTTGGGCTCAAGGTTTTTTCCCCATTTTTTTGATTCTGTTGTTCTACAGTTATGGTCATTTACTACTTCTCCACCATCATGGTTCCGGGAAATCTCAATCTCCTTCAATTTTATTCTGTTAAATTTATTAGTCTCTAATTTATGCCTCAGTGTTATTAGTCTTTACTAATTTGGTATGTTTCATTTCTTCCTTTTCCATTATTTTTTGCATAGCTGACTTACTGATCTTTTTCTTTCACTGATATAAGCATATACAAATATACATTTTCCCCTAAGAAATGCTTTCCCTGTATCCTAAATTTTTTGGAATATTTTCTCATTGTTGTCATTATCTTTAGCAAATTTATTCTTTCAGTGATTTATTCCTTTACCCTTCATTTTTTAGGGTTAAGCTGTTTTTTTCTTATAGTTGTTTAGTCATTTTTTACTCTTATTGAGCCCATTTGTGATTTTCTTGGAAAAGATACTGGAGTTTGCCATTTCCTTTTCTATTTTATTTTACAGATGAGGAAGCTAAAACTAACATGGTTTAGTTTTTTGCCCAGGGTCATTCAGCTAATAAGTGAGTGAGACCAGATTTTAAATCAGGAAAATGAGTCTTCCTGACTCCAAGGCTAATGCTCTATCCACTGTGCTACTTTCCTGTAGGCAGCTTTAATGTGATTACCACCAAATATTGTGTGATGCTGACTATGGCTGAAATATGTTCAAATGTTTTCTTTCTGGTTGCTTGAAATACTTTCTGTTTGACCTGGGAGGTCTGGAATTTTGTTATGATATTCCTGTGAGTTTTCATTTTGGGATTTCTTTCATTTTGTCTTCAGTGGTTTCTTAGAATTTCTATTTACCCTCTGGTTCAAGTCTACTGGGGTAGTTTTCCTTGATATTTTCTTTAAAAAAGACATCTAGACTCTTTATTTTGACTTTTAGACAATTTAAAGATTCTTGGTTATCTCTCTTTGATCTATTTTCTAGTTACATTGTTTTTAAAATGAGCTATTTCACATTTTCTTCTATTTTTCCCATTCTTTTGACTTTCTTTTATTGTTTCTTGATGTCCCATGAAGTCATAACCTTCCATTATAATTTGTAAGGAATAACTTTGTTCATTGAGATTTTGCTCCTATATTTACATTTGATTAACTCTACTTTTCAAGGAATTATTTCCATCAGTGAATTTTTTTGCCTCTTTTTTATTTGGCCAATTTTATTTTAAATGTATAATTTTCTTCAATACTTTGTGTCTCTCTTACTAATTTCAATCATCTTTTCATAATTTTCTTCTTTTGCTTTACTTTTTACCTAATTTTTCCTCTCATTTGATTTTTGAAAATCATTTTTGAGCTCTTTCAGGGATTCTTGCTGTGTCCTTGCTCTGATTCACATTTTTCTTTGAGATTTTGTCTATAGCTGTTTAGACTTCACTGTCTTCTTTTGAGTTTGTGTCTCAAACTTCCCTGTCATCATAGGAAGTTCTATGTTCATTGCTCATTTTCTACCTTATTTCTTGATTTGGAACAAAATGTTAAAGTTGTCCTCTGTTCGAAGCATGGAGGGTTTAGGGCTGCTGTTTCAAGTTTAGACTTTTTCACATGGCTATTTTCAGATCTCCTTCAATGTTTTGAACATTTCAATGTTTCCCAAGTGTTGTTATCTGAGCAGAGATGTGGTCACTACTCTTCTGTTCTGTTTTCTGCTCCTTAACAGGAAGGGTGCCTGATCTTTTGGGATTGCAATTCATAATGAATATCAGGGGCCAGAAGCAATACCATCCTCTAGGGCTTCTGATCCCCAGTGACAGACAGTATTCCTCCCTGCCCTTGTACTATCACCAAGAAGTAGGTAATGACAACGGATGTCAATGTCTGGTCCTGTGTCCAGTGCCAATGCAGGGTAATATTTTTTCTGAACAGTTTCTAGGTCCATTTATTGCAGTTAGCTTGAGAGTTCTAGAAGCTGCTGCTGTTTCTATCACAACCATCTAGTCCCACCAGTGATGTTTAATTCACCATGGTTCCAGTGTAACCTCCACCCCTATTATACACATCGTTTTTATATTTGTTTCCTAAGTTGTCTTGGGCTTGAAGAATGTTCACTGTGATTGTCTGTTGGTTTTGTCATTCCAGATTTCAATTTGAAATTTTATTAAACATTTTTTTTTTCCAGTAGAAATGTGAGAAGAGTTCAGCTAAACATTTTCTCTATTTTGCCATTTTGATTCTGCCCTGGAAGTCAGAATGCAACTTTTAAAGGAATCTTTTTTAAAGGGGAAAAGTGATTTATGTTCACATTAATGTTTGGAATCCTCAATAAAGTGAAGGAGATTGAAGTGACTGCTATATTACTACTTTTATAGTGCTTCATTCTGGCGGGGGAAAATACTTTAAAAAAATTTCTGTATGTTAGTAATATTACATTCTTTCACATATTTCAGAAGGATAAAAGTACAATACCCCTTGGGAAATTTTGAGATATTTGAAATTGTAATTAAATGAGGAAACCTTTAATATTCATTAATAGACTCAATAGATTAATAGACCTACATGGGTCACATGGAAGCCTGAGTCACATGAGTCTGTGGAGGGAGAAGTTTGCTGAATGAGTGAAGCAGGAAGGGTGGAACAGGAATGGGGAAGCTGGAGCTGAGCTGAGAGGAAATTAGTGAGAGAGCAGTCAGAGCTAGGAAGGATGCAGGCAAGTAGGCTGACTGTGTAGCACAAGTGAAAGAACTTATTTGTGATTTTGTTTAAGAGGGCTGGCCTGTGGTTTGTCTAATGGAGCTGGTTTGTGGGAAGCCTGAGAGAGGAAATGGTGTTATCCTCTGCATTATTACTGTGTATAGATTTTTGTTGCTATGATGAATTTGACTTTGTGGTATCTGAATAAATGTTTTGGTTCTGTCTTTTATGTGGAAAGTCTGTTGTATTTTGTGATTCAAAATTACGCTGGGATATTCATGGCCACTATAGTATCTGCAAGTATCACATTGGCATTACAGTATTAATGAATGATTTCTCGTAGCTTTCATTTAATTTTATTAGATGTAAGAAAATACTTTTTGAAACCTTTATTTGCAAAAGCTTTAAAAACAAATAATACCTTCTGTTCTGCAAGTAACTTTTCTGAAGAAGGACCACCCAGTTACAGCATTATACCTCAGCAAGAAAAGAATGTCGAAGTACAAAGGAACAAACCAATTTGTCAAACAGCTAACATGACTTGAGTTAAGTTCAGGTAACATGCACACACATTCACACACACACACACACCATGACTTGCCTCCATCATCATGTCTGAGTAGCGTTTAGGTTATCCATTACCAAAGTCTTCCTTCATGGAAGTTGGCCTGCTCACATGCTTCTGTCTACATGGCTAAGAAAGTATTTCACAGTTATTCTGTCAATATATGGAAAATACATTGCAAATATATTCACATAAAATAAACAAGTATTATAGTCCTCAAATGACTTCATTCACTCTAACTTGTCATTTTGCTGTTTTACGACAAATCTCTTAATCGTTTTTGCCTTTGTAGAAATAACAAAAGCATAATCTCGTCTCTTCTAATTTAATTTGATATAAGACATACCTAAGGTGACTTGCTGTCTTTGAACTTACTGACTTGTGGAGTCATCAAAACAAGGGCTCAGTAAAAATAACTCTATCACAGGGAAGGGAGGAGGGGTAAAAGCAAAGGAGGAAGCAGACCAAGGCAAAGGCACAGTGGCTCCACAGGGGTGCCAGCAGCTCCTGCACACAGACAGGAAGCTGCCACGAAGCACTTCTTCTGTCCCAAAGCCCATTCAGAGACCGATCCAAAACTCACCTGGCCTGGTAAGCAGGACTCTGAAACCCTAGGGACAATGAGTGGGGTCTCAACTCTTCAGGAGCCCCGCTTTCCCTTTCAGAAAAGCTTTGCCAAGTCAGCAATTTTCACCACAGTAAATAGACTCTGTTCCATGGGTCCAAAACAAGAGAGTGCTGGGTAAAATTGGCAAATGATCAACGTTCAGGCTAACAGCAAGGGAAACCCAAACTTCTACTAAAACGGCGGTTCTGAGTCACTCTCTAAAGCGCAGAATTGATGTCTACAAACTCAAATAGCTAAAACACATACTGGAAGGGACAGACTTGAAACAGGGCAATGAATTACAGTCAGTGCTTGTTAATCTGGGAATGGGGGGAAGAGATGCGGGTACAAACTCAGACCAACTAGATACGTTTACCAAAAGATTGAGTATGATATGAATGTTCCCTTTGGCCATATATGCTTGCTAATAGATGGATTAATTGTACAGTCAAATTTAACCTGAAGACTCCTTTCACTTATCAGGATCTGTGGAAGGAATGGTTGTAATTAGAACTGAGAGACAAAAGAGAAAACTGTTGGAGAAGGCAGGATAAAAAAAAGAAAGAGCCTTATTGTCTACTGTCCAAGGGATTTAACTGGAGATATAATCTATATACAAGCACATGTGTAGCTCTAAACATCAAGGCCTGTTGTCCATCCATCTCATGTCATGACTGCTTGCTGACCTCCTCTTCATATGCATTCCCTGTACCATTCTGCACATAGAAGGAGTTGGAACCAAGGTCATATAAGTGCCCACAATACTTGGCATCATTCATGTGATCTTCAAAGAACATTTCCCTCATTTTGAGAAAGGCCATTCCTATCAGTAACCAATCGGATCCGGCCTGGTGCTGTGGTCCTATCCCCCCCAACTCCAGCTCCTCTGCTACCTCCTGCAGACCATCCTTGACGTTTTTGCAACTCTTTGTGAGGTACTTGACGTCGTAGATGACCAGAAAGAATATCTGGAGGATCTCAAAGAAATCAAGCTCTTCTTCAGGAAAGTTAGAGTTGGTCAGGATTTTGATTAAATAGCCAAAGTCATAATCACTGTAAAATGAAAGCCACTTAACCCCCTCTCACAGCACGAAGCCCAATGTCATGAGAAGTTCTGCAAAATTCTGCGTCTCAATCCCTTCTTCCTCATGTTTTTTAAGCTGGATTCCGAGGCTGTTAGGAGCTCTGTGGAGTTCTGGGCATACATGTCCTCCGTTAAATTAAACTTGAACTGCCATGTTGAGGTTCCTGGAGAATATTCTCCTTGCTCATTCATAAATGTTAATCCAAGCTGAATTATCTTTGGCAACTCTACATTACATCTCAAAAACTGGTACTGATAGCATGACTTCTGAATTCTCCAATGGGTCGTGCAACCACACCTGGAAACTCGGTGTCCATGGCAACATAATTATACTTCCATATAACTTGATGAATTTTCTTCATCTCCTTATCCAGGTTGCAAGCCCAAACTTTACAAATTCTTTGACTGTGATCTATGGTTGCTGTGGGCATAGTAGAGACGTTGAGGGTTTACATGCCAACAAGCTCTGAAATATTACACCTGATTGAAGAGTCGTCTTACAAAGTTAACTTTCTTGTCTTCTCCGCTGGTGCTGATACGGTACTGCTCCTCGGTCTGGTCCTCACCATAGAGTCAGCAGCGGCCCCATAGATACCTCTCATTAGTCTCTGAGAAGGGGACGCAGGAGCCGCAAGGCATCACATCTCACCAGTCCAGCGAAGTACTGCAGTGATACTAGCATTAATTTTAGAAAACACCTAGCCGCATTTGAAGTAAGAGTTTTCAAACTATATCATCTCCTCTAAGAAGTCTTCCTCATTAGACTTTTTCTTGTAGAATCTGGTCAGTGTAATCACTTCATCAGGTTGGTTCACATAAAGTTATACTTCCACATAACTATTTGTACAAATATATTCAGCTGTTTATATTTTCAAGATCAAAGATTCTGTGGAGGTGGGGTTAGTGTGTGCATCTGGAAATGCATGTATGTGTATGTAACAGGCCCCTTTGGAAATCTGACAGAGTTTATGAACCCTCTTTCAGAATATCTATATCTATATAGTATAGGAAGGTAAACAGTTAGAAGCAGCTAGGTGGTGCAGTACATAGAGAATCAATCAGTGCAGGGGTCAGGAGGACCTGAGTTCAAATCTCAACTCAGACACTTAACACTCACTAACTGTGTGACCTTGGGCAAGTCATTTAACTCCAATTACCTCATCCTGGGTCATCTCCAGTCATCCTGATGAATATCTGGTCCCTGGATTCAGGTGTCTCTGGAGGAGAAGTGAGGCTGGTGACTTGTACAGCCCTCCCTCACTCAGAACAAAAATCAAGTGCAAGTCATGTCATTATTTCTCTGATGGCATGGTCTTCTTTGACAACAAAGGATGAACACACATCTATTATTTCTCTATCTGCCTATCTATCTACACACTCATATATGCACTCATATATACATAAATATACATATGTGTATGTATATGTAAAGATGTGTATATACATACATATATGCACACACCTATATGTATACATATATACATGTACTTATACACATACACACATAAATATGTATACATGTATATACATACATGCATGTGTACATGCATAAATACATGCATACATATATTGCACTACCACTTGAAGTGTCCACCACACTTACGTGATCTAAGAAGTGGTATATTTATTACTGACTGTATTCTATTGTTCAGTTCTATAAAGTCTTTTTTTACATTCCTCTATACTTGTTTCACCCTAAGGACACAGAATTTTGTGAACTGGGCAGAATGGGAAGATGGAATGTTGACAGCCACTCTGGAAATTTTGTCTTACAACATGAGCAGACATTTCCAATGTGGAAAAAAATGCCCTTGCTACAACAAAAACAAAACAACTAAAAATAAAGTAAAACAAAACAAGCAAAAATTCAGCAAAGAGCAATATAATTTCCATACTGCCAACCACCACCATATGTATCCATTTATTCTTTGCTCAAATATTTGTGATTCTGTGGAAAAAGGTATATATAAACACTTTGGTGTCACTACTGTCTGCTCTATAAGTTGAAGCCTGTCTCTCTTCTAGTAGACAGTCCAAACTTCCTAACACACCCATCACATTGTTGTGATGTCCAATTAGTTCAATCACGTTATTTTCCTAATTGTAATGTCTAGGCATAAGCAATACTCAATCTCACAATTTCTATGAGTACTAGGATTAGATATTCCTCTCTTCTCATCTTCCCTAATCCCTCTAGTTAGTCCCTTCCTATATATGTACAAACAAAAGCAGTATCAGTAAGAATAAAAAAAAAAGAAAGGATTGGTGATGTGTATCCCAGCTGAATCATTACTGAGAAGGGAGAAAAACTACTGACCTGGAAAATAGATCCAGGAGAGACAATTTAAAAATCATGGGACTACTGAAAGCCATGAGGATAAAAAGATCCTAGACATCATCATTCATGAAATTATCAAGGAAAACTGCCCTGGTATTCTCGAACAAGGGGGCAAAATAAATATTGAAAGAATCCACTTAACACCACCTGCAAGAGATCCAAAAAGAGAAAATCCTGGGAACACTGTGGCCAAATCTCAGAATTCTCAGGTCAAGGAGAAAACATTGCAAGCATCTAGAAAGAAACAATTCAAGTATTGTGGAAATATAATCAGGATAACACAAGATCTAGCACTTCTACATTAGTGGATTGAAGGACATGGAATATGATATTCCAGAAGTCAAAGGAACTAGGACTAAAACCAAGAATCACCTACCCAGTAAAACTGAGTATAAGACTTCAGGGGGAATGAAATAGAGGACTTTCAAGCATTCTTGATGAAAAGATCAGAGCTGAAAAGAAAATTTGATCTTCAAACACAAGAATCAAGAGAAACATGAAAAGGTAAACAGCAAAGAGAAATCAGAAGGGACTTATTAAAGTTTAATTATTTACATTCCAACATGGAAAGACAATATTTGTAACTCTTGAAACTTTTTTCAGTATCTTGGTATTTGGTGGGATTACACACACACAAGGAAAGGGAGAGGGAGGGAGATGGAGAAAGAGGGGGGGGGGAGGGAGAGAGCGCACAGGGTAAACTGAATAGGATGAAATCATATCTTTAAAAAATGAAATTAAACAGTGAGAGAGAAATATATTGGGAGGAGAAAGGGAGAAATGGAATGGGGCAAATTATCTCTCATAAAAGAGGCAAGAAAAAGACTTTGAGTGGAGGGAAAACGAGGGGAGGTGAGAGAAAAAGACATGAAGCTTACTCTCATCACAATCAACTCAAGGAAGGAATAAAATGCACAGTCATTTTGGTATGGAAACCTATCTTACAATACAGCCAAGTGGGAGAGAAGGGGATAAGAAGGGTGGGGGGGGGGGTGATGGAAGGGAGGGCAGTGGAAGGAGGGAGCAATTTGATGTCAAGACTTTTGGGGAGGGACAGGATGAAAAGAGAGAATAGAAGCAATTGGGGACAGGATAGTATGGAGGGAAATTCAGTTAGTCTTACACAACACGACTATTATCAAAGTCATTTGCAAAACTACACAGATATAGTTTATATTGAATTGCTTGCCTTCCCAATGGGGATGGTTTGGGAGTGAGGCAGGAAAAGACGTTGAAACTCAAAGTTTTAGGAACAACTTTTGAGTATTGTTCTTGAAACTTGGAAATAATAAATACAGGTAATAGTGTATAGAATATTATCTTGCCTTACAGTATAAAAGAAAAGATGGGGAAAAGGGAAGGGAGGGATGTTAGAAAGGAGGGCACATTGGTGATAGGAGCAATTAGAATTTTCGGCATTTTGGGATCAGGGGGAAGAGAAGTGGGGAGAAAACTTGGAACCCAAAATTTTGTGGAACTGAATGTTGATAACTTAAATAAATAAATTTAAATTAAAAAAAAGAAATTATCAGGGAAAACTGCACTGCTATTCTAGAACCTGAGGGTAAAATAGATATTGAAATAATCCACTGATTACCCCCTGTAAAAGTTTCCAAAAGGAAAACTTCTAGGAATATTATAGCCAAGGTCCGGAGCTCCCAGGTCAGTGAGAAAATACTGGAAGCTGACAGAAAGAAACAATTCAAGTAATGTGAAAACACAATCAGGATAACACAAGATCTAGCAGCTTCTACCTTAAAGGACCAAAGATCTTGGTATATGATATTCCAGAGATCAAAGGAGATAGGATTCAAACCAAGAATGACTTACACATCAAAACTGAATATAATACATCAGGGAAAAAAGTGCAATTTCAATGAAATAGAAGAATTCCAAGCATCTTGATAAAAAGACTAGAGTTGAATAGAAAATGTGATTTTCAAATATAAGAATCAAGAGAAGCATGAAAAGGTAAACAGGAAAGAGAAATCACAAGGGAATTATTGATTTTGAACTGTTTATATGGAAAGATAACCTTTGTGACTCTTGAGACATTCCTTAGTATTGGGGTAGTTGGAGAGATTTTTTTTATGTAGACAGAGGGCCAAGGGTGAGTTGAATATGAAGGGATGATATCTGAAAATTAAAATTAAGAGGTGGAGAGGAATATGTTGGGAGAAGAAATAGAATGGGGTAAATTATCCCTCACATAAAAGAGCCAAGAAAAAGGTTTTTCAATGAAGGGTAAGAGAGGGGACGTGAGAGGGAAAGAGTGAACCATATTCTAATCGCATTTGGCTGAAGGAGGCAATAACATGCGTACTAAATTTAGTATGAAAATCCGTCTTACACTACAAGAAAGTAGTGGGAAATGGATAAGCTGTGAGGATAATGGAAAGGAAGATAAATGGAAGGAGGGGGTGATTAGAAATAAACTCTTTTGAGGAGGGACAGAATAAAAAAAGAGAACAGAAAATGTTGGTGGAGCTGGATAGGACAGAGGGAAATGTAGTTAATCTTTTACGAAATGACTATTATGGATGCATTTTGCATGACCACACGTATATAATGTATATTGCACTTCTTGCTTTCTCAGTGGGCATGGGTGGGGAGAGAGAAAGAGAGAAAAGCTGAAATTCAAAGTTTTAAGAAAAAATGTTGGAAATTGTTTTTACATGCAACTGGGAAATAAGATATACAAACAATGGGGTATAGAAATCTGTTGCCCCACAAGAAAATAGAGGTGAATGGCATAAGAGAAGGGAAGGAGGGTATACAGAAGAGAGAGAGCAGGTTGGGGGAAGTAGTAATCAGAAGGAATAATATCCTATGGTGGATGAAGGAGAGAGATGGAGGGAAAATTTGGAACTCAAAACTTTGTCGAAGTGAATGTTGAAAATTGAAAATAAGTTAATTTTAAAAAATTTAAAAAAACAACTTAAGATAGAAAAAATCTCTATAACAATGACCTCTATAACAAAAGAATGGGAAACTATTCAACTGTGCGAAACAAAAGGGAGGGAAATATGAGCTTAAAGAAGACCCAGAAATGGAATTACAAATAGGCACCATCTGTACAATTCCTATAGGAGATGAGTACTATGAAAACTTCCTTTCAGCTCTAGCTCCTCTTTGGTTCCTGTTGTGATTTCCCTGGGAGACAGACCTGATGAAAGCTGCACATTTTTTATAAATGTATTTATTAAACTTTTTACATTCATTTTCACAGAATTTGGGGTTCCAAATTTTCTCCCCTTTTCTCCCCTCCCCTTCCCCAATACACCTAGCATTCTAATTTCCCCTATCGCCAATCTTCCCTCTCTTCTATCATCTCTCCCTTCCCTTGACCCCATCTTCTCTTTTGCCCTGTACAGCCAGATAACTTTCTATTCCCCAGTATCTGTATTTCTTATTTCTTAATAGCAATACTCAACAGTTGTTCCTAAAACTTTGAGTTACAACTTCTTCCCATCCCTCCCTCCCCCCCCACCATTCCCTTTGGGAAGGCAGACAATTCAATATAGGCCATATCTGTGTAGTTTTGCAAATGACTTTTATAATAGTCGTGTTGTGTAAGACTAACTATATTTCCCTCCATCCTATCAAGCCCCCCATTGTTTCTATTCTGTCTTTTGATCCTGTACCTCCCCAGGTGTTGACTTCAAATTGCTCCTTCTTCCCATTGCCCTCCCTTCCATCATCCCCCCCACCTTGCTTATCTCCTTCTCTCCCACTTTCCTGTACTGTAAGATAGGTTTTCATACCAAAATGAGTGTGCATTTTATTCCTTCCTCCAGTCGAATGTGATGAGAGAAAACTTCATGTTTTTTTTTCTCAGTGCTCCTCTTTTTCCCTCCACTAAAAAGTCTCCTCCTTGCCTCTTCTATGAGAGATAACTCGCCCCATTCCATTTCACCCTCTCCCCTCCCAATATATTTCTCTCTCACCGTTTACTTTAAATTTTTTCAGATATGATCCCATCCTATTCAATTCACTCTGTGCTCTCTGTCTCTCTGTGTGTGTGCACTTGTGTGTTTGTGTGTGTGTGTGTGTGTGATCCCACCACCAACCCAGATACTGAAACATTTGAAGAGTTACAAATATTGTCTTTCCATGTAGTAATGTAACCAATTCAATTTTGGTAAGTCCCTTATGACTTCTCTTTGCTGTTTACTTTTTCATGCTTCTTCTCACTCTTATGTTTCAAAGTCAAATTCTCTTTTTAGCTCTGGTCTTTTCATCAAGAATGCTTGAAAGTCCTCTGTTTCATTGAAAGACCATATTTTCCTCTGAAGTATTATACTCAGTTTTGCTGGGTAGGTGATTCTTGGTTTGAGTCCTAGTTCCTTTGACTTCTGGAATATCCTATTCCATGTCCTTTGATCCCTTAATGTAGAAGCTACTAAACCTTATGTTAACCTGATTGTATTTCCACAATACTGGAATTGTTTCTTTCCAGCTGCTTGCAATATTTTCTCCTTTACCTGGGAATTCTGGAATTTGGTCACAATGTTCCTAGGAGTTTCTCTTTTTGATCTCTTTCAGGAGGTGATTGATTGATTCCTTTAATACTTATTTTGCCCTCTGGTTCTAGAATATCAGGACAGTTTTCCTTCATAATTTCATGAAAGATGATGTCTAGAGTCTTTTTTGATCATGACTTTCAGGTCACCCCATAATTTTTAAATTGTCTCTCCTGGATCGATTTTCCAGGTCAGTTGTTTTTCCAATGAGATATTTCACATTCTCTTCCATTTTTTCATTCTTTTGGTTTTGTTTGATGATTTCTTGGTTTCTCATCAAGTCATTAGCCTCCATCTGTTCCATTCTAATGTTGAGAGAACTATTTTGTTCAGTGAGCTTTTGAACCTCCTTTTCCATTTGGCTAATTCTGCTTTTGAAAGCATTCTTTTCCTCATTGGCTTTTTGAACCTCTTTTGCCAATTGAGTTAGCCTATTTTTCAAAGTGTTATTTTCTTCAGCATTTTTGGGGTCTCCTTCAGCAAGGTATTGACCGGTTTTCATGCTTTTCTTGCTCTCTCTCATTTCTCTTTCCAGTTTTTCCTTAATCTGTCTACTTGATTTTCAAAATCCTTTTTGAGCTCTTCCATGGCCTGAGCCCATTTGATATTTATTTTGGATGTTTGGGATACAGAGGCCTTGACTTCTATGTCTTTCCCTCATGGTAAGCATTGCTCTTCCTCATCAGAAAGGAAAGGAGGAAATATCTGTTCACCCAGAAAATAACCTTCTATGGTCTTATTTTTTTCCCTTTTCTGGGAATTTTCCCAGCCAGTTACTTGACTTCTGAGATTCCTCTCCACCCCTGCCTCACTAGTGCTTGGGGTCCGAGATTCAAATGCTGCTTCCCAACCTCAGGGCTTTCAACGTGAGGAGGGGGGAGTTCAACGGTGGGGGGCCTGGGGCTGCTATTCAGTGGGATTAATTTCAGGTGCTCAGGGTTGGATTGGGTTGCCTCACAGGGCTCAGTTCCCTCAGGGAGTTTATGTGGAGATCTTCAACAATGGATCTGAGCTCCTGGCTGCTTTGGGAGCTCCTGTCCTCCACTTCCCCCGCTGCTTCCTCCCGAGGTGGCTGGAGTTTTGGAGACACCCCACTCCTCTTTCAGCCAGCCCAGAAGTCTCTTTCACTGACCTGTAGTGCCTGTGGGTTGAGGTACCTTCGCAGCTGCTGGAGATTCCATCCCTGAAGCCTGCTGGGATCTGCTCCTCTTGGTGCCGCACGACCAAGGCAGGACTGGGCTGTGCTCTGGGTCCGGTGCGTGATGGACCTTTGGTGTTGGTTTTTCAGGGCTCTCTGGAACATAAATCTCCTCCACTCCATTCCTGCACAGCTTCCACTGCTCCAGAATTTGTTGGGAGTTCTTTTTACAGGTAATTTATGGGCTGTGGGTTCAGAGCTAGCATATGTGCATCTTTCTACTCTGTCATCTTGGCTCCTCCCCTCTAGACAGCTGCATTTCCAATATTACACCTGAGAACTTGAGGCTGATTTATATTACATGATTCTGCTTACCACAAATCTAATCCCAACACTACTGACTACAATTTCCCAACCTCTGGATCCACTGATCCTTGTCATTCAACTCTGCCTATGACAAAATTTGCTTTCACTGCTACTTCTGTCCATGGTTTCTATTCCTCTCCAGACTAGTCCCACTATTCCTTATTTCCAGTTCCTTTTTCTTGATTTCTTTTTTCCCCATTTTTACCACTCACAAACTTCCCACTTCCTATAACTTACAATAATCTTAGTTTCTAGTAAACAAATGTATAAAGATGTATTTTGCCAAGAATTCAAACTAGTTATATAAACGGGAAAGTGAGACTATTCAAGGAACTCACATCCCGATCTGAGGAGACAATAAATCAAATATAGGAATTTCAGTTCAGGTTAGTAATCCTTAGCTTCAGTGGTAGGATTGATAACAAGGTCTGATGATCCATGGTCTTACTGGAAGACTTGTAGGTGACAATTCTTTGCTCATATGGGCAGTCTGAATCTGTATGTCTATCTGTAGGGTAGTGGTGAAGAGGGACATGGAGGAACAATTGGAAAGGGGGTATAGACACAAGGTTCAGAGTTTAGAAGGAACTGTGAATTCCTTCACTCAGGGGTGCAGAGGAGGGTTTTTCTAATTTCTGTGAGGAACCGACCAGCACGGTTGTATGGGAGAAGAGAAGAACCTTCTACCACTGTCTTACCCACCTTCCCCTCTCAGACTCTGATGGAGGAAATTCAAGACCCTGAACCAATATCCTTAGAAATAGTAATATTTGGGACTCAATGCCTTCATTCATCATCCTAGGAAGCAAGCTCTGTAGAAATGCAGACTAGCAACAGTCACAGCTTGTGAAGATTCAGTAAAAGAAAGTCTTTTCCATCAAAGTGCTTGGCACTATCAAGGAGGCCAACATCACAAAATGATATTTTATTTGTGCAAACAAAATTAAGGAAGATGTTCTACCATCTGTTCTGCTGTTATCTTGGAAAGAATGTGTGACCTTTCCATCTGATTTGCAGCTGAAATACCCCATATGCATTGTATCTCCCATTAAAATATGAGCTCCTTGAGACCAGAATCTGTCTTACTTTTCTACTTGTATTCCCAACATTTAGAACAGTGTTTTGCATGTAATACATGTTCAATTAATTCATTCTGGAAAGTCATTAGTAACCTCATAATTGCCAAATATATCACCTTTTCCTACTTATTATGTACTCTTCTTATATGAGACAGTACAGAATCATTTAAAGTACTGTGTCATTTCTCAAATTTCTTCATTCTTCATCACTGTTAACTTACCTCTCCATTTCAACCTTTGTTTCTAAAGTGTTAATCCATTTTAATTTTTCAATTATTCATTCAATCATTTCTTCAAATATTTTTCTAGGCAACCTTTTATCTCCTACTGTTGGGGTGGTCAAGCACTTAAAGTGACTAAATGCTAACATGAGCAAAACCAAGGATGAGCTGGTAATAACCTTGTGAGCTTGCTAATAGAAAAAGACCATGTTGCCATAAGCTCATTTTCTCAAGGATATAGGGTAAGATGGAATGTAGATGAGTGATGGGGTCTTTTGTTCTTGGGCATTGAAATTATCACACTTTAGGAAAAGCACAGGAATTCCAAATTTTGTCAAATCACTTTGAGAGAACTGGGGTAAAAATTCAGTAATCAATATGAAATTTATGCAAAACTGTTATGGAAACATCAAAGAAATATATGCTTCCACTGAAAGTGTCTGGGCATATGTTTCTATTACCAATGTTATTTTTAAAGGATGAAGGATAGCTATATCAGTGTTTTAGTGATATATAGGGAACACTGAGAAAGAAGAATTCCTGTAAGCATCATGGGAATGGAAGAAGGGTATTATGTAATCTATAACAAGGAACAATATTCAAAAGAAAAGAGGGTAAACCATGCAAAGAACTTGTTCTCCATAACTGCTTACCAGAATATTTGAATATAATTAAGAGAGTTAGATAAACCCAGCTTTATTCTATATTATTCCCAATCTCAGATGGTCACAGAGGGAAGATGATACATTTGGAATCAACACTTACCTTACAATTAATGTGTCCCCAGGGCAACATCTCCTTTTTTTGGATGCATGTCTGATCACTATATGCTAGGCCATGCAGAGATACCCAAGATAGATAGATCATAGTAAAGGTGACAAAAGGTGATCCACTGAACAAGGAAATGGTAAAGCACTCCAGTATCTTGCCAAGAAAATATTATGGACAGTATCAAAAAAAATAAAAGTTATGACACCAGAAGATGAGTCCCTCAGGTTGGGAGTAGCCAACATGCTATTGGGGAAGAGTGGAGAACAAATATAAGTAGCCCCACTAATAACGAATGGACTAAAAAGAAACACAGTTGCTGAGGTTTCTGGTGACAAATGGAAAGTTCGATGCTTTAAAGATCAGTTGCGTTCCTTTCATATAGCAGAAAGGTCATGTTTAAGATTCTGTAGGCTATGTTTCAGCAATATTTGAAACAATAATTACCACAACAGGTCAGTTTTTTGAAAAGGCTGAAAAACTCAAGATTCAATTGTCAACATTTGCAGAATTATGAAGAAATCAAGGGAGTTCTAGGAAAACTTAATTGACTATAAAACTTTTGACTGTGGAAGTATAAAACTATTCTTTAATTAGCAGCTGGAGCTGTTTGTGACTTTACCTCTTGAGCTTGTTTTTGGATCAAATCTTTACTCATGAAAAAAGACCCTGTTTGTGACAGAACCGTTTCAGAGGAAAAAAATATTAATGATAACTTTGGTTATATTTTGTTTTATAGGTGTTTATGGAACAAATATGATAAAGCCACAATGTCATTTCAAAGCAAATGTAAATCTTTTTAGAAGCATTTGATAATATTGAAAATGAATTTACTTCAGTAAATATTCATAATAGTAACCCATCTAACCAATCATGAATTTCACTTAAATGTTTAGTCTCCTTTTATAAAAGCTGTTATATCAGTAATTTGTGTGATTTTTTGAAGTTCAGATCTTTCAAATGATAGAAAAATATAGCTCTTAAATCATTTGAGGAAAATTTCAGTTCATATTATACTACTCTTTAACACTATGGACACTGTCTAAAAATAAAAGTTTAAGTTGAACTGTGTTTTGAATATTAACTTTAAAATTTGAAAGTAAAATAACAGTAATAGCATACTTAGCCTTATCACAAGTATTTCCTCCTTTTTATCAAATGCCATTCATTAAATAAATAAGGAAAAAATTTGAAATATATTTGATGATATGGTGAATAAGAATATAAAACTGAAGTGTCACTTTTGAAGTGTCAATGAATCCTGAAATCCCTTGAAAGGAAGAAAGACAGGTAAAAGACATTTTAATTTGAACATATTATCATAGAGTATTCAGAGTAAAACTGAAAATAGGATTTTATTTGACAAAGTATAAATATATTCTACCATGAGAAGTGCAAAAAGGTCAATTTTAACCATTTTAAATGAAATGTAAAAAGATATGAATGCTTTTTCATGAAAAAACAACAAAATTTGATAAGAATGCAAAATTATTTTCATCCAGTCTGTGGATCTGACTTCCCCAAAACAGAAAGCACCTTTGTCACATATATGATTACAATAATGTTCAAAGAGCAAAAGTACATTTTATTTTTTGAAAAAGTTAAATTCTGAATATGATAAATGGAGAAGAGGTGACAAATTCATAAAAAAAAATGATCAAAGGTAACAAATTTGCATAAGAATCCTAAATTCAGTGTGTGACCTGAAGAGTTCATATATTGCTATCAACTAGAGTTGATCCTATAGGAAACATTCCAGTTGGGGCTTATTTTACTCCAGGAAATTTTCATTGGTATTTCATGCATCTGCTCCTTGATGTTGATAATGGTAGGCTTTGTACACCATACTAAAGTATAAAAGTGTCTTCAGATGGAATTGATTGATAGTACTTCAATTCACATGACTTTATTCTTTTTGTCTGAAATAGAAATAAAAATGAGGAAAAAGAAATTTGGTCTATATTTTTACTCATTGGAATACTTTTTGGATGCTTACTTTTTCATCTAACATGATATTTATTCCTGATTTCATGTTTTCTACAAACTTGATACTCATACTACCCATGCCTTTTTCATGTTTTCGAATTTGGCTGGAATTTTTTCTGAATGAGACGAAGGAGAACAAATATAGCTCCCTGAAACACTGCACCGCACTCATCAGGACTTCCTAAACGTTTTTCACTCATGAATAGTGCTTCAATGCTTTAAGAAGGTTAAGAAACACTGCACTAGAAAAGCCAAGGGGTTAAGCACTAGGTGGTTGGAAATAAAAGCAGCAGTGCAGATTCTAGAGCATATCAGACTAGGACAGGAGTCCAGTGGGACTGAATAAGGGAGAGATGCAGGACCCCCAGTAACAGCACATGGATTAAATGTCTGTAAGTCACCTACTTGAATTTCTGAGAGCCAAAATGGCAGAGTGATCTGTAAGTGCTACCACACTCCTTGTGTCACCCTTGAAAAACCCAGAGATTTCCCCAGGAAAAATCCTGAAATAATGAGATCAGCTGAAGGGGTAAAAAGTCTATTAACTGGAAAGGCTAAGAAAATTGTAAAGGGGGGGTCCCTCTTGTTGTGATTGAAGGCAACTAGTGCAGGACTGCAGCTGTTTCAGACAGCCCCATCTCAGCAAAATAGGAGGAGATCCTGAGACCCACGTGGGTGGCAACAATATGTGCCAACAGCAAGACCGCATTAGTGCCTTATCAGAAGGGAATCAGGAAGACACTAATCCAGACAGGGGTTCAGCAATAATTATGCCTGCCTGTATTCTACCCCAGGAGAGGAGATTTCTTGTGACTAGATAACCCCTCCTCTATACCTCATGCAGTGAGCTACAGAGTAACTATGGGGAAACTCAAAATGACTTCACTTTGCCTCTGCTTTGGCACAACAGCAAGCTCATCATCAGGTAAGCTACAACATTCTAGCTTCTAACTGAAAGAACAAGAGACCACAATACACAAAGACTCAAGTTGTCAGCACAAGAAACATGGGACAGAGATCCACTGTAAAAGCTAGTAAAAAGGCAATCAAAATGAGCAGGAAGCAAAATAGAAATGAAAAGACCACAGAATATTACTATGGGGACTAGGATGAAAACACAAATACTGAAGAGGTCAGAACTGAGACTGCACTCCCGTCTGAAACCTCATAAGGGAATACGAACTGGTCTCAAGGACAAAGAGCATTCTTGGAAGAAGTCAAGAAGGATTTTAAAAGCCAAATTAGAGAGGTAGAAGAAAATACAACCAACTATTTTAAAAATATTTTTAAAAGAATTCACAGAAAAATTTAAAAAGAAAATTGGACAAATAGATAAAGAGATGTAAAGCTAACTGAGGAAAACAATCTACTAAAAGTTAGAATTGGGCTAAAAGAAGCTAAAGACTCTATGAGACATCAAGAATTAATCAAACAGAATCTAATGGAAGGAAATATAAAATATCTCATTGGAAAAACAACTGATCTGGAAAATAGATTCAGGAGGGAAAATCTAAGAATTATTGGTCTCCCAGAAAGACAGAAAAAAAAGAACCAGGACAATATCTTCCAAGAAGTCATCAAGGAAAACTACCCTGAAGTCCTAGATGAAGAGGGAAAAATAATCATTGAAAGACTCCACCAATCACATCCTTAAAGAGATCTGAAAGTGAAAACATCAAAGATTATATTTGCCAAATTGCAGAACAGTTAAGTTAAGGAGAAAATAATGCGAGCAGTCAGAAAGACATACTTCAACTATCAAACAAGTAGAGTCAGGATCACACAGGATCTTGCAGCTTCTGTATTAAAAGATCTGAAAAACTGGAATATTATATTCAGTAAGGCAAAAGAACTTGGACTACAAACAAGGATGAATTAACCAGCAAAATTGTGCATTATATTTCAGGGAAGGAGATGGACATTCAATGAAATAATGGGCTTCCAGATGTTCCTGATGGAAAGGCAAGAGGTCAATAGAAAATTTTATCTTCAAATACATGTCACAAGAGAGCCATAAACATGTAAACAGGGGGTGAAATATTTGTTATTCAATATGGGCAAACTGTTTACATCCCTATAAGGAAAGATGACACTAGTTAATCTTGAGAATTCTGTATTTATCATGATAATTAAAAGGGAAATACACACAAAGAGAGTTGGTATAAATTAAATGATTTGATGATAAAAAATGTGATTTAAGGGTGCAAAGTGATTATAACAGGAGATGTGAAAAGGAAGAGGCAGAAAAAGGTAAATTACATCACAGGAAGAGGCACAAAAATATATTATAATAATGGGAAAGAGTGGAGGGAGACGAGCACTACTTGACAATTACTCTCATCTGATTTGGTTCAAGGAGGGAACAACAAGCTCAGTTAGCTATAGAAATCTAACTTGCCCCATGAGCAGTAGAAGGGAAAAGGGGCAAGTAAAGGGAGAGGAGGCAAAAAGGGAGATTAGATGTAGAAAGGCAAAAGGGAAATAAAAGGGAGGGAAGCTGATAGAAGGGAGGGAAGATTGAGGGAGGTGGTAGTCAAAAATTAAAACTCTATTGTGGAGGGGAAGGGAGAAGGGAGAACTAAAAGCATAAATGGTGGAAATAAAATGGAGGGAAACACACATATATTAACCATAACTGTTAATGTGAATGGGATGAATCCTCCCATAAAATGGAAGCAGCAGAATGGATTAAAAAGCATAATCCAACAGTATTTTGGTGGCAAGAAACATATTTGAAACGGTGTAAAGGTAAAAGGTTGAGCAGAATATATTATGCTTCAGATGATGTAAAAAAAAAAACATGGGTAGTAATACTAATCTCAGATAAAGCGAAAACAGAAACAGTTTTAATCAAAAGAGATAAGGTATCTTGCTTAAAGGTACCATAGACAATGCAGTAATATCATTACTAAACATATATGCACCAAGTAATATAACATCCAAATTCTTAGAGGACAAATTAAGGGAGTTACAGGAAGAGAAAGAGAGCAAAACTATACGTGTGGGACCTCAACATCCCCTTCTCTGAGCTTGATAAATCTAACATAAAAATAAATAAGAAAGAAGCTAAGGAGGTGAATAAGACTCTGCATAAAGTATATATGATAGATCTCTGGAGAAAATTTAATGAGAATAGAGAGGAATATACCTTTTTCTCAGCGATACATGGTACATATACAAAAATTGACCATGCACCAGGGCATAATAATTTCACAATCCAGTGTAGAAAGGCAGAAATAATCCATGCATTCTTCTCAGATCATAATGTAATAAAAATTGTATGTAAAAAATGGCAAAGAAAAGATAGACAAAAAATTAATTGTAAACTAAAAAAACTAATCCTAAAGGATGAGTGGGGTAAACAGAAAAATCATAGAAACAATCAATAACTTCAATGACAATTAAGAGATAAACTGCCAAAACATATGGGAGACTGCAAAAGCAGTTCTTAGGGGAAGTTTTATGTCATTTAAGGCTTACATGAATAAAACATGGAAAGAAGAGATCAGTGAGCTGGGCATGCAACTGAAAAAGCTAGAAAAAGAACAAACTGAAAATCGCCAAGTAAATACCAAATTAGACACACTGAAAACCAAAGCAGAGATTGACAAAATTGAAATTAAGAGGATTATTGAACTAATAAATAAAACTAAGATTTGGTTTTATGAGCAAACCAATAACATTGATAAATCTTGGTCAATTTGATTAAAAAGGAAAGAAGAAAACCACATAACCAAGATTAAAAATGAAAATGGTGAACTCACCTCAAAAGAGGAGGAAATGAAAACATTATTTAGAAATTAGTTTGCCCAACTGCATGAACATAATTTGACCATATAAGAGAGATAGATTAATATTTAAAAATTACAAAAAAACCCTAGTTTAAGAGAAAGAGGATGTTGAATTCTTAAATAACCCCAACTCAGAAAATGAAATTGAACAAACCATCAATGAATTACACAGGAAAAATCTTCCAGGTCAAATGGATTTACAAGTGAATTCTTTGAAACATTTGAAGGACAGTTAATTCTAATACTATCTAGACTATTTGGGAAAATTGCTGAAAGAATCCTACGAAATTTTTTCATGACACAAATTTGGTTCTGATACCTAAACCAAGAAGAGCAAATACAGAGAAAGGAAATCATAGACCAATTTCTCTAATGAATAGAGATGCAAAAAAAATTAAATAAGATGTTAGCAAAAGAATACAGTAACTTATGAGAATAGCACAATATTATCAGGTAGGATTTATACCAGGAATGCAGGGCTGGTTCAATATTAGCAAAATTGTCGGTATTCTTGATATCAACAACAAAACTAACAGAAACCATATGATTTTTCTCAATAAATACAGAAAAAGCTTTTGACAAAATACGACATCCATTCTTATTGAAAACACTGGAGAGCATAGGAATAAATGGACCTAAAAGTCATCACCAAGCATTAAATGAAATGGGGTCAGCTAGATGAATTTCCAGAAAGATCAGGTGAGAAACAAGGATGTCCACCATCACCACTGTTATTCAATGTTGTGCTAGAAATGTCAGCTTTAGCAAAAAGAGAAGAAAAAGAAATTGAAGAAATTCAAAATGCAAAGTAGAAACCAAGTTATCACTCTTTGCAGATGATATGATGATATTCTTAGAGAATCCTAGAGAATCAAGTAAAAAACTACTTGAAATAATGAACAGGGGAGCAGAGCTAAGATGGATGAATATAAAGACATACCTACTCTAGCTGTCCTTCAAAAACGCATAAAATATCTGCAAACATTACCAAACAAATTCTAGAGCAGCAGAAGCCACAAAACAACACATTGAAAGAGAGTTTCAGTCCAAGAAAGCCTGGAAGGTCAAAAGGAAGGGTCTATTGCACCAGGCTCAGAACTGAGTACAGCTTATCCTTGGTTGCACAGTATGGCAGGGACAGGACTGGAGAAGACTTCAGGACATGGAATCATTGGTAGCACCTGCAGTTTTCAGATTCCTCAACCCACAAATGCCAAAGTCAGCTTCAAAAGTCAGTTAGAAAGCTCTTTCACTTGGCTGAGAAGTGAGCAGGATCCCACCCTAGCCCCAGCAGAAGTAAATGTAGCACAGTGTCCATTTTGGAGCCCTTGGCCTAAATAACCTGGGTGAATCAAGCAGCTGATGTGGATCTCAGCCCTGAGTGACAGCCCTGAGGTGAGGAAGAGCACTGGCCTGGTGGAGCTTGAGGAGGTTATGGAGAAGGAACCTTTACCCAGACATCCATGCAGAAAATCTTGTGGTTGCTCCCAGACCAGGGCACAGGCCAGGAGAAGAGTAAATTCCTTTCCCTTGATTGTTTCACCTTGGAAAACTGAGAATTTACATGTTCCTACAGTAAACCCTCCACTTGACAAAGGACTCAAAAGTCAAGTAACTGGCTGAGAAAATGCCTACAAAAGGGAAAAAAGATAAGACCATAGAAGGTTACTTTCTTGGAGAACAGATACTTTCTTCCATCCTTTCAGATGATGAAGAACAAAGGATTCCAACAGAGAAACACTTAAAAGTAAAGGCTTATGCATCGAAAACCTGCAAAATAAATATGCAATGGTCTCAGGCCAGGGAAGACCTCAAAAAAAGATTGGGAACATCAAAGAAGAGAGGTGGAGGAAAAATTGGGAAGAGAAATGAGAGCAATGCAAGAAAACCATGACAAGTGCATCAACAGCTTGCTTAAGGATACCTAAAAAATGCTAAAGAAATAACACCTTTAAAAACAGACTAACCCAGATGGCAAAAGAGGCCCACAAATCAAATTAGGAGAAGAATACTTTAAAAAGAAGAATTAGCTAATTGAAAAAGGAGGCTCAAAGCTCACTGAAGAAAAGTTTGTTGTTGTTTTTATTCAGAAGGGAGTATATGGAAGTTAATGATTTTATGAGAAATCAAGCAACTAGAGAATAAAACCAAAGGAATGAAAAGTAGAAGACAATGTGAAATATTTCAATGGAAAAACAACTGAACTGGAGAAAAGATCCATGAAGAGCAAATTTTAAAATTATGGGACTACCTGAAAGCCATGATCAAAAAGAGAGCCTAGACATCATTTTTCATGAAATTATCAAGGAAAACTCCCTTGATATCCTAGAACCAGAGGATAAAATAAATATTCAAAGAATCCACCAATCACCTCCTGAAAGAGATTCAAAAAGAAAAAAAAAACCCTGGGAATACTGTAGCCAAATTCCAGGGTTCCCTTGTTAAGGAGAAAATATTGCAAGCAGCCAGAAAGAAATAATTCAAGTCAGGATAACAAAAGATCTGGCAAGTTCTCCATTAGGGAATCAAAGGGCATGGAATGTGATATTCCTGAAGTCAAAGGAACTAAGATTAAAACCAAGAATCACCTACACAACAAAACTGAGTGTAATACATCAGGGGAAAATATGGTCATTCAATGAAGTAGAGGACTTTCAAGCATTTTTGATGAAGAGACCAGAACTGAATAGAAAATTTGACTTTCAAACACAAGAATCAAGAGAAGAATGAAAAGATAAATAAGAAAGAGAAGTCATAAGGGACTTACTAAAATTGAACTGTTTACATTCCTGTATGGAAAGATTATATTTGTAACTTTTGAGAATTTTCTCAGTATTTGAGTAGTTGGAGGGATTATATATATATATATAGACAGAGGGCACAGGTTGAGTTGAATGAGAAGGAATGATATCTAAAAATATTGAGAGTTGAGAGAGGAATATATTGGGAGGAGAAAGGGAGAAATGGAATGGGGCGAATTACCTCTTATAAAACAGGCAAGAAAAAGCTTTTTCAGTAGAGGGGAAAAGGGGGAAGATGAGAGGCAAAAAGTGAAGATTTATCACATCATATTTGACTTAAGGATGAAATAATATGTAGTCTTTCTTACCCTACAAGAAAGTAGGGAAGAAGGCGATAAGTGGGGTGTGGGACATGATAGAAGGGAAGGTAAATGGGAGGAGAGGGTCATTAGAAGTAACACTTTTGGGGATGGCCAAGGTCAGAAGAGAGAATAGAATAAATGGGGTGCAGAACAGGTTGGAGGTAAATATTGTTGGTCTTACACAACACAAATATTATCGAAGTCTTTTGCATAACTACACATATATAGCTTATATTGAATTAGTTGCCTTCTCATTGGGGATGGGTTGGGAGAGAGGAAGGGAGAGAAGTTGGAACTCAAAGTTTTAGGAACAAATGTTGAGAATTGTTTTTGCATTCAACTGGGAAATAAGAAGTACAAGGTAATGGAGCATTGAAGTCTATCTTGCCCTACAAGAAAAGAGAGAAGATGGGGATAAGGAAAAGATGGGTGAGATAGAAGGGTGGGCAGATTGAGAGAAGGGCTAATCAGAGTGCACAGTGTCTTGGGTTGTAGGAGGGGGCAGATAGGGAGAAAATTTGCCATTCAAAATCTTGTGGAAATGAATATTGAAAACTAAAAAAATAAACAAAAAAAAGAGATTGGGGCTGATCAGAAAAGAAAAGCAGCTTTTGTTACACAGTGGGGAAGGGACTATACCTGTACCAAACTAAGATTCCCAAAATATTATTTTGTATTAAATGATTAATGTGAAAAACTTAAAAAAGGGGAGACTTTGGGTTCAAAAAAACCACCTTCAAACATATATTAACTAATTAAAATAAGAAAGTTGTGTTTTACCCAGAACAACTACCCTTTGAGGTGGATGGTACAAATGCTATTTCTATACAAAAGATAAAATAACTGAGGTCCCAGGAAATTGTAGGAGAAGTTATGGTTAGGCAGCAATTTATCTGAAAAAGATAGGTTGTGTTGTTTGGTCATGTTCCACTCTTGTTGACCTTATTTGGACTTTTCTTGGCATAAATACTGAAGTACTTTACCATGCCCTTCTCCACCTATTTTTTTTTTTTTGAGGCTTTACATGTGCAATTATATAAAACACTTCCTTAGTAGTGATTTTGTACAAGAAGACTCGAATAAAAGAAAAAAAAAACAAAAGAAAAATTGAAAAAGAAATAATGAATACCTTTGGCAAAGTTGCAGGTTTCAAAATAAACCCACATAAATCATCAGCATTTCTCTAAACTACTAACAAAGCCCAACAGCAAGAGTTAGAAAGAGAAATGTCACTTAAAGCTCCAGTAGACACTATAAAATACATGGGATTCTACTTATCTAAGCAAACACAGGGACTAAATGGATACAATTACAAAACGCTTTTGCACAAATAACATCTGATATAAGTAAACAGAAAAATATCAGTTGCTCATGGGTAGGCCAATCTAATATAATAAAAATGACAACTCTATCTAAATTAATTTAGTTATTTGGTGTCATACCAACTAAACTACAAGAAAATGATTTTCTAAATCTCAAAAAAAAATAATAGCAAAATTCACCTGGAAGAAAGAAAGATTCAGAATATCAAAGGAATTAATGAAAAGAAATGCTAGGCCCTACCAGATCTCAAATTGTATTGTAAAGCAGCAATCATCAAAACCTCCTGACACGTGCTAATAAATAGAGGGTTAGATCAGTGGAAAAGGTTAGGTACTCAAGACAAAGTCATCAACGAATATAGGAATTTACTGTTTGATAAACCCAAAGACCACAGCTTCTGGGGTAAGAACTCACTATTTGACAACACCTGCTGGGAAAACTGGATGACAGTGTAGCAGAAACTTTACACAGACCAATGCCTGACACCGTACACATGAACAAAGTCTAAATCCATACATCTTCTCAGTATAAAGACTGATATATAAACAAATTAGGGAAACAAGGAATAGTGTATTTGTCAGATTTATGGAGAATTGAGAAATTTTTGACCCAACAAGAGGGAGAGAACATTATGAAGTGCAAAATGGATAATTTTGATAACATTCAATTGAAAAGTTTTAGCAAAAACAAACTTAATGCAACCAAGATTAGGAGGGAAGCAGAAAACTGGGAAAGAATTTCTGCAACTAGAGTCTGTGATACAGGAGTCATTTCTAAAATATATAGAGAACTGAATCAAATTTACAAGAATACAAGTCATTCCCCGATTGATAAATAATCAAATATTATGAACAGATCGTTTTCAGAGGAAGAAATCAAAACTATCTATAGTCATATGAAAAATGTTGTAAATCACTATTGATCAGAGAGATGCAAATCAAAATAACTCTGAGTTACCACATCACACCTATCAGACCGACTAACATGACAAAACAGGAATATGATAAATGTTGGAGATGTGGGAGAGCTGGAACCCTAATTCTTTGTCCTTGGAGCTATGAACTAATCCAACCATTCTGGAAAACAGTTTGGAACCACACCCAAAGGGCTACAAAATTGTGCATACCTTTTGATCCAGCAATATTGCTTCTAGGACTGTATCCTAAAGATATCATAAAAATGGGGAAAGCTCCCATAAATACAAAATGACTTATAGCCACTCTCTTTGAGTTGACCAAGAACTGAAAATGGAGGGGATGTCCATAAATAGGGGAATGTCTAAATGAGTTGTATGTGAATGTAATGGGATATCGTTGTGCTATAAGAAATGAAGTACAGAAGAACTTCAGGGAAGCCTGGAAGGACTTACATGAATTGATACTTAGTCAATGGAGTAGAACTGGAAGAACAATGTAAACAGTATCAGCCACAACGTGTGAGGACTAGTTCTGGTAGCCCTAGCCCTTCACAGCAATGCAAGTATCTAAAATATTCCCCAAGGACTCTGGAGGCAAAATGCCACTCACATGTACGGAAAGAACTATTAATTGGAAAGCAAAATGAAGCAGAATATTTTCTCTTGTGTTATGTTTTGTTTTGTTTGGATTTTTCCTCATGCTTTCTTCTATATATTTTAGTTTTTCTATGCGGCATGACTAATGTGATATGTGTTTAATAAGAATGTTTTTGCAGAACACATATAAAATTGCACACTCTCTTGGGGAGGGGGAAGAAAATCTAAATCTTACGGAAGTGATTGTAGAAACCTGAAAACAAATAAAGTAATAACAAAGGAAAAAAAGGAAACATTGCGCTAGAGAACTCTCTCAAGGTTGACATTATTCAATTAATATTCTTTTGAGCTCAATATTGAATCTATGTTATTACTTTGTTATCATTATTCTATAGTTTCCATCTCTTCCTGTCATTCATGAGAGATTTTTACCTTGTGATCATAATATATCAAAATTATTGGAGTTAGATATAACATACCTACTGTTTTCCTGTGAATTGCTAGCTTAATAGCTCTTTTAAAAAGGAAATGCCTTTTTTTTAGGTTTCACATAGCTCAGCTTTATAATTCATGCTAGCACTTAATGCTGAAGACTTATCATTTTTTCTATTTATGTGGTACTCACTCTGGGCTACTCTCCAATTGTATTTGAAGTTTGAGTCTATCAAAGGCCACCACCACATCAGCTTTCAAGGGGACCAGGGGAGAGGTAAAATGTAGATATCTACTCTCAAAACTAAGGCCCATGAATCCCCACCTTTATGCTTCCTATTAAAAATTGTTCAGGAGACACAATTAATTCTTATCAAATATATTTCTATAGGTGATGTAAAAAAATAGCTGCGAAGCATTTCTCCCACAAATATGAAGTGTATTCTCCTAATAATGCATGCTGAATCCATGAAAATAATAGTAAAAACTTATTGTACTATATTAATAATAATTAATAAGGGTAAAAAGTGTACTATTTGATTTCTATAGGGAATTCATGTGGTCTTCAGTATTTCAGTCTGATCACTGTTTCTGTCAGAAAAAGAATTGGCCTTCAAGCTAGGAAAGTTTGGGTTCAAAGTCCTGCTTTAGACATATACTTCTGATATATACTCATGTGATTCTTGAAAAGTCACATAACCTTTCAGGCTTCTAGGCAATTTTCTAAGATTTTAAGCTGCAGAGGAAATAGAGGGAGTATCCTTGTCTGGTGAGTTCCCTATACGAAAAATCACAGATCCATTCCCTAATACAAGCCTATCAGAGGGAAGAGTGACTCAAACTTACAAATGGTGGCAAGGAGATGAATTAACACTTCCTTACTTCAAGGCCTGAAAATTTCTTTTTCTTATATTAGAGTCCTCACAAATTCCCCCTGTGTACTATCTCTCTTCTGCATCAGATGTTACATACATTCAGGGTTATAGGCTATAATATGATCTTTGGAGAATTAAGAATTATTAGTTTTCAAGGAATAATGGGGAGAGGTAGAGTATATGTTAGCAGGTTGTAACACATAGCAAAAAAAAAAGATTCTGAAGAACAAGAGCAAAGGGTGTCATTAGAGAAATATGTTAAAAAAAGAAAGATGATGGACTGATCACATGGTGAAAGCAAATAGGAAGAGCCTGTGTGGTACATTGATATCCTTTATATAATGTCAGGAAAAAGTGAGAAAATTAGTGAAACAGTACAATTAGAATGGGTACACTCCCTACAGTCAATTAATATGAGGAAAGGAAAAATGTAGAGTGGACAGGAGGGATGGAATCTTATAGCATGGTTATCAAAGGGAAGAACAAAATCATTGATGAGATCCCAGATCTATTTAGGTATTGAAATATTATTCTACTCTGTTGAAATTAGAACTGATTCGTGAGAATCTCCAACTTTATTTTAAAAACCATGTCACTTCTTTATAGACTCTCAATGAACTATTGCAAACAATTTAATTACATTTCCTCAATTACTAGGTACATATTTGTTAAGATACATGTTTTGCAGCAAATTAGATAATAAATTTTCTTTGGAAATTTTAAGCCAAGCAAGCATGACATTAAAATGTAATTGAGTCAATGAAATTGATAGTTTTGAAATATGAACACATAGTATATTTTCTTTGGATGATACTTTAATTATATTATGAGTATCTCACAGATACACTCAAAATGTCTGACAGATGAAGCAATTTAAATACCTTTATTTTGAATTATAACTGTGGACTAATAAAAAATGAACTGAAGACCTCTCTAATGCAGACTTCCTAATATGAAGTCACCTTTTTTTCTAAAAAGGAAATATGCCTTTGTTTTATTTTTTTGTTACCTTGCAGAGGTATTTGATTGTTTATTCAGTGAGTTCTTAACTATATTTCTTCTTTCACAACTAAAAAGCTTATAGTTTCATTTTCCTATATAGATAGCATCCATAGACTTAAAATTAAATAACATGAAACTATTTTTCAAAATAATTTAAAACTGATATTTTGTTCCTTTGTTTAATTCACTATTTCTAAATGTTTGTAATAAGATATTCTTTTTAATCAAGAATATTGCTATTCATTTGGAAATTCTGCAAGTATAATCTTTTAACTTTTGCTCTTTCAGAAATCCAGGCTGACTGGGCAGGAAATAGATATTCCCATAAAAAAACCTTTTTGCTTTAATATAGAGCAGGTTTTGGACTAATTTTCACATTCATTTTAAATAGCATCTATTTTTGTAAATTGCTTTCCTTGATAACAACTCTGAATTTTTGAATGAAAATATAGAATTAAGAAATAATGTATAACACAAACTATAGCTTATTGCTTAAAATGTAGATTTGGAGGCCACAAATGAATAATGATACAGAAAATTTATTTCCTTTAACTAAATAGCACTGAAAGCTTTTCTGATGTGCTAAAATGGAAAATACGGTCACAATTCCAAGACTTCAAAATGGGCCAACTTGCAAGAATTTTCATAGTATTTTAAATGATATGTCAGTCAGTCTATAAATACTTATTAAGTGCTAAAAAGGTGTCTAGAACCATCCACGTTTTATCCTTCACTCCTTGTGAATAAATTGGGAGCTGCTAGCATATTCTAAGGTTTTCAACCACAATTAGCCTTGGAAACAAGTGAACCAACACAAGCAAAATTTATCACTTTCCTAGACTCCACAAACACGTGTTAATAGTACTTAAGGGGAACAGCAACCATCAGTTAAGTAGATAAACTGGTAAGTTAAATACAGACCTTGTTAATCAATGATGATCTCAGCTAGTGGATGGATTTTAGCTACAACACAAACATAGGCACCTGTATATACAGAGTAATACATACAGAGTATATACAGAGACTGCATAAATGAATATGTATGAGGACAACTCTAGAGATTTATTCAACTTTTTCGTAGATGTGACCAAATTTCTCAAGTTTATCCATCACTCTGGCTTGCTTGTATATCATTAAATTGCTCCAATGTTTTGTTTTTGTGTACCTCAGTCCTGCCTCCCATGGCCTAGATTAAAAGCATCCAAAGGTTACTTGTAAGGGTATGCGAGGAAATGCTACATCACAACTATTAATATATGCCTCAAATAGAAAACATGCCTAGCTTCATTTGTCTGTTGCTTCATTTATGTCAGCCTATATCTTGCTAGAAAGAATTTCATTCCACTTCCCGACAGTTTAATTTGATTGTGATGCTATCTGGCACTTGAGTATTACAGCATTTTCTTGGTTAAATCAAAAGATTTGCAAAACCAGTTCAAAAACTTTATTATCAGGGCAAGGCATCAACTTGTTCTTTGCACATTTATCACAAAAAGAATGAGAGTGGATATGGGGAAAATGAATCATCCAAGATTACCAATCTAGTGCTAAAGAGCATTCCCTCAAAAAGCTACAGAAGAGATTAACTTGCTCTAGTATCCAGTGAATTTACAGAGGCCATTCTGAGGAGAAATAGAAACTCCATTCGCAAGATCCTAACCTGTGAGAGCTATCTTAAATCAGATGTAGCCCTGGGTATGAAAATTCTTAGAGGATGCCCCAGGGGTTAAAGTAATCTTTCCAACATTCTCCCTCTTCATTGGATGTTTTTAACCTTTGAAGTCAGATGTGAATACAAATAAGTGAACAGTAGGAAACAAGAGAGGACATGAAACTCGAGTGTCACCATTAAGCAGGTTCCTCAAACAGTTAATATGACACTATATAATCATGGGGCAAAGACAATTCCCCCTATTTATTCCCTTACTATGTAGGGATTTGTATGTTTTTGTGTGTTTTGTGTGTACATCTGTGTGTTTGCACAGAATAAGAAGTCTCAATAATCAGAGAATCTCAGGGGAAAAAAGGAGGCACCAAATTAACTATGGAGAGGAATGTAACTCAAAGGATTATGTCAAAGGATAACATAAAGGCCTATGCTAAATTCTTAAGCAAGGAACCCAACCTGTCACCTGTAGTCCCTTGTTTCACTAGTAACCTCCTCATAGCCCACTTTGGATAAACTGGCTTTTTTTCCCTCCAGGCTTAATCAGCAGGATAATCACAAATTAAATAATAGATTAATCAATAAAGAAGGGTTTATTAAGGGTCTAGTTAGTACCAGGCACTAAAACAGCTGCTAGTTATACAAAGGCTAAAATAAAATTATTCCTATCTTCAAGTATCTTAAATTTGATTAGAGGGAAACAAAATATACAATATAGTGACAATACGTAAATGGATCTATGATCTCATCAATTTGGAAATTCCATCCAATGACAGAGACTGAAACACATTCATGTTTGCATATTTTGCGTGACTCACATCAATGTCCTCATGAAGTATAGTAATAGCTGAGGTGGAAGATGGAAGAGTAGACAGAATATGCTACAGATATTTCTATCTTTCTGATGAAATCACAAAGGAGCCACTGGAGCCCTTTGGTTATTTACTTACCATCAATGATGCTCATTAATCAACTAGAATATCTTTTCTTCCTGCCATACATTCTTTCACATTCTATGCATATTATGATAGCTAGTATTTATATAACCTTTAAGTCTTACAAATATTGTCTCAACTTATCCTCCAAACAACTCTGGCAAGTAGGTACTCTTAGTATTCTCAAGTTATGGTGGAGGAAACTGAGGCAGATAAAGATTGTTATTTGCACAGAATCACACAGCTAACAAGTGTCAGGGGACGAATTTAAAATTAAGTCTTCCTGACTCCAGGTCCAGTATTCCATTTCACTAACATCAGTGCATCTACATGTTAGATTTTACACAAAGATTCTATATGTAGTTATTTTTTTTCCAGTGACGTTGGTAGAACAAGAAAGGCAATGGAAAGTACTGAGAATCATAGTGATTTTAGACCATCTGTAAACTTTAATACAAAATATGAACAAAGTAAATACATAATCATTTCAGTAGAAGAAAATATTATCCACTGTGGACATTAGGAAAAACCTCATGTAGAAAGTGATACTTCAATTGAACTTCAAAGAAATTAAAGTTTCTAATAAACAGAAATAAACATGGAATGAATTCCAAATGGGGGTAAAAGCCAGTCACCAGAGATGGAAGATGGAATGTCACATGGAATGAAGATCAAGACCAGTTTGACTATACCATATAATGTTTAAAACGGAGCAATATGTAATAGATTAGGTAGTAAGAAACATTAACATTGACAAGAAGAGGAATTCATATTTGACACTAGAGACAACAAAGGAGGAGAGTTACATTGTCTGATCTGTAATTCATGAATATCAATCTGTCAGGTATGTGAGGAATACATTGGGAAGAGAAACTTTTCAAGTGTGGTGGAGCCAATCAATGAGACCTGAAAATAGTCCAAGTGAGAAGAGATAAAAATCTGAACTAAGCTGTTGGCCTCATGATGGGGAAAATAGCAATGCAACAATATTTATAAGTTATAGGTCTTTGGTAAAACAGTTTATGAAAGTTATCTCATCTGAGAGGAGGATGGATGCATAAGTCTTCAGTCTTGAAGACTTTAAATTCCCTCTTCCAGGTAAGCTCCCCTCTCCACCAACTGAGGTGGTGAAGTAGCTAGTAATATTACCATTGACCTCAATCAGAAACATCAAGCTTCTCTGTTAGATTTTCTGCTACGGAGAAAAAAGGGGTTGCTTTAATTTAGTCTTTGTAACTTCAATATTTAGCACGGAGTCTGGTGCATAATAAGTACTTAATAAGCATTTGCAAACGGGTGGAGTGATTGCTTTTTCTTATGGTGATCTAGGAAAGGGAAATGAGGTAGGAAATAAATATTTATGTAACACTTACTATAAGGCAGATACTATGCAAAGTCCTTTACATATATTTTCTCATTTAATCTTCATACCAATACTGAGAAATAGCTAATTGTTATTATCCTGTTTATAAATGAGGAAACCGAAGCAAATGGGTACATGAGTTAAACATAAAGGGTGATACCATGAACAACTTAGGGGAATAAGGAATACTTTAACTGTAAGATCTATGAAGAAGGGAAGAATTGATGACCAAATGGGGGATAGAGAACTTTATGAAATACAAAATGGATAATTTTGACTACACTAAATTAAAAAGTTTTTGCACAAACAAAACCAATGCAACCAAGATTAGAAAGAGTGTAGAAAGGTAGGAGGCAATTTTTACAGTAAGTGTTTCTGATAAAAGTCTCATTTCTCAAATATATAGAAAATGGAGTCAAATTTATAAGAATACAAGACATTCTCCAACTGAAAAATGATCAAAGGAAATGAGCAGGCAATTTTAAGAGGAAGAAGTTAAAACAATAGTCATATAAAAAGAGTCCTAGATCACTATTCCTTAGAGAAATGCAAACTAAACCAACTCTGATGAACTACCTAACACCTATCAGATTGGCTAATATGACAAAAAATGAGATTAATAAATGTTGCAGAAAATAAAGGAAATTTGGAGCCCCAAGGCAGTATTGGTAGACTTTTGAATTGATCTATCCATTCTGGAGAACAATTTGGAAGTATGCCCAAAGGGCAACCAAAATGTGCATACCCTTTGGTCCAATAATACCATTACCAGGCCTGTATACCAGAGATATCATTTTAAAAAAGGAAAAGGATCTACATGTACAAAACATATTTATAGCAGCTCATTATGTAGTGGCAAAGAACTGGAAATTGAAGGGATGCTCATTAATTGGGGAATGGTTGAGCAAGCTGTGGTATATGAATGTAATAACATGCCATTGTGCAAAAGGAAATGATGAACTGTATTCCATTATATTCATACATTCTACAACTAGAAGAAGTCAAATATCAAAACCAAGGAATCATTAGGTCAGTCAATAAACCCTTTATTAAGTATATGCACAGTATTTGCTAAGCACTGAGGATACAAAAAGAGGAAAAAAACATCTTTCTTCTCCTAAGCAACATACAATCTAACAGGGGAGACAGTAAACAAACACATATGTATAAACAAAATATGAGAAGATCAAGTTAAAAACATTAAGAAAAGGAACTAGAATTTAAAGGTGTTGGGCAAGGCTTCCTGTAAAAGATGGGATTTTAGCTGAAGCATAAAGGAAACAAGGGAAGGTAGCAGGCAGAAATGAAGAGGGAAAGAATTACAGGAAGAAAGAACACTTCTGTAGTTGAGAGGATTAAGTGTCTTGTTTGTGGAACAGCTGGGTAGCTGGCACTGGATCAGAGAGCACATAAATAAGGTTGAAGAAGCCTGGAAAGGTTAGTGGAGGGTTCGGGTTGCTCCCTAGAGTTAGGAAAGGCTTTGGAAACCAAGTAGAGGACTTTGTATTCAATTTAAGGGGTTATATAGAGCCACTGAAGTATAGTGAGTACAGGGGATAACATGATCAGACCTGTGCTTTAGATAAATCACTTTGATGGTTAATTGGTATAGGAGGAGACCTGAGACAGACATACCCACCCATATGTTATCACAATAGTTCAGCATGAAGTGATGAGTATCTGCATCAGACTGGGTATTCAAGAGATGTAGCAAAGATGAAATCTACAAGTCTTGTAAAATATTGGATGTGGGTCAGAAGAGGGTGAAAGAGTGTGAGTAAAGGGTGTCAGTCAGAGGGTTGGGAGTATTTTCTTTCACACTACTATGTACTTTGTTGAAAGGCTTTGGGGGAAAGATAATGATTCCTAATTTGGACATCTTGACCTAATGATGTCTACCGAACATCTTGTTCAAGATGCCAGAAATGCATTTGGATATGTGAGATTGGAGGTAAGCAGATAGGTAAGGGCAGGAGAGGCATATCTAAGCACCATTATCATAGAAACAGTAATTAAAATCCATAGTCGCTGATGAGAAGACAAAGTGAAGTATTATTAAACCTCTGAATAAAGGGAGAACAGAAGAAAGCCCAGGACAGAAACCTGTGGGATATCTATGGTTAGAGAGAGCATGGTAAGTCAGTTAAGTAGGATGACCAGGAGAAAGTGGATCTCCCCTGATATAGTGAGGGAGGAAGAGTCATGGAAGATTTGAGAAGGGACAAAATGTTGTGGAAAAATTGTTATGGAAAGTGACATAGTGAGGTGCTGAGGGAGATATAGGAAGATTACTAGCAGCAGTGGGGACCGACTTGAGGTTGCATAATATAATTTTGTAGTGAACCCAATCAGAACTATGGAATTATTTTCTCTATCATCTTTCAAGAGTGCATTATAGGAGTAAAGGCAGCAGATATTAGACATGATCCAGGGTGGAAGCTTGACACGGAAAAAGTTGCAAAATAATAAGGGGACTAGGGACTCAAGGGAAGAAGACAATATAGAGCTGAGCTGTTTTATTAAGAGAGAAAGATGGGGGAAAAAGAGAGACAAATGATGGGAGAGAATTGAGAGGTCACAGTGAGGACATAGAGTAGTGCAAGGAAAAAGGTCAACAGATTGTGGTGACATAAAGCGTTTGGGGAATTCTTGAAATTCCATAATTTTTGGTGGTATATTTGTGAATAATTGAGGATATGATTGCCTTTGCATGTGGCTGAGGTGTGGCAGAATAGTAGGTCATTTTAAGAGAGTAAGTTGGGGAGCTGAACAGTTAGGGTGTTTGAGGTAGAGTTAATATGTATGTTAAAATGCCCTAATATGAAGGCAGGATTTAAGGAAAAGAGAAAAATTGTGAGCTATGTAGGAAACTCATTAATGAACAAAGGAAGGGGAGAGACCTGGGAATCTATAGACAACAGGCACTGGAAATTTGATTGTGTGAGAGAAACAAGCAACAATAATTTTCAAAGAAGGAGAGATTACTGAATGATGGAGGTAGAGAGAGAATCTGGAAATGGCATGCTACATTCCAATTACCCCACTCTTGATAAGTGAAGGAATAAGTGAAGATATAGCCCATAGTGGAGATGGTCCCTGGGATTGTCAGAGGGAAACAAGGAGTCAGTAATAACTAGAAGATGGAAAACATGGGACAGGAAAAGATTTTGCATGGAGTTTGTTGTCTATGAAACAGGTACTCCAAGGAATTGGTGGTGATTGGTTGGAATTTGGAGGTAAGAGGATTGAGGAGAATTTTTTTTTTCATTTTTAAAAATTTATTTATTTAAGTTTCCAACATTCATTTCCACAAAATTTTGGGGTCCAAATTTTCTCCCTATTTCTCTCCTCCCCCACCCCAAAATATCAAGCATTCTAATTACCAATCACCAATCTTTCCTCCCTTCTAACATCCCTCCCTTCCCTTATCCCTATCTTCTCTTTTGTCCTGTAGGGCAAGATAATTTTCTATACCCCTTTACCTGTATTTCTTATTTCCTAGTTGCAAGAACAATACTCAACAGTTGTTCCTAAAACTTTGAGTTCCAACTTTTCTTCATCCCTCCCTCCCCACCCATTCCCTTTGGGAAGGCAAGCAATTAAATACTGGCCATATCTGTGTAGTTTTGCAAGTGACCTCCAAAATAGTCATGTTGTGTAAGACTATATTTCCCTCCATCTTGTCCTGCCTCCCCTTTATTTTATTTTCTCTTTTGATTCTGTCCCTCCCCAAGAGGTTTGGCTTCCAATTGCTCCCTCCTCCCACTGCCCTCCCTTCCATCATCCCCCCCACCCTGTTTATCCCCTTCTCCCCCACTTTCCTGTACTGTAAGATAGGTTTTCATCCCCAAATGAGTGTGCATTTTATTCCTTCCTTTAGTCGAATGTTATGAGAGTAAGCTTCATGTTTTTTTCTCTCACCTCCCCACTTTTTCCCTCCACTGAAAAGTTTTTTACTTGCCTTTTTTATGAGAGAAATTTGCCCCATTCCATTACTCCCTTTCTCCTCCCAATATATTTCTCTCTCACCCCTTAATTTCATTTTTTTAAAGATATGATCCCATCTTATTCTATTCACCTTGTTCTATCTGTCTCTCTCTCTCTGTGTATGTGTGTGTGTGTGTGTGTGTGTGTGTGTGTGTATAATACCACCAACTACCCAGATATTGAAAAAAAGTTTTCAAGAGTTACAAATATTGTCTTTCCATGTAAAAATGTAAATAGTTCAACTTTAATAAGTCCCTTATGATTTTTCTTTGCTGTTTATCTTTTCATGCTACTCTTGATTCTTTTGTTTGAAAGTCAATTTTTTTCAGCTCTTGTCTTTTCATCAAGAATGCTTGAAAGTCCTCTATTTCATTGAAAAACCATTTTTTTTTACCCGGAAGTCTTATACTCAGTTTTGCTGGGTAGATAATTCTTGGTTTAGTCCTAGTTCATTTGACTACTGGAATACAATATTCCATGCCCTTCGGTCCCTTAATGTAGAAGCTGCTAGATCTTGTGTTAAACTGATTGTATTTCCACAGTACTTGAATTGTTTCTTTCTAGCTGCTTGCAATATTTTCTCCTTGGCCTGGGAACTCTGGGATTTGACCACAATGTTCCTAACAGTTTCTCTTTTTTGGACAGCTTTCAGGAAATGATAGGTGGATTCTTTCAATATTTATTTTTCCCTTTGGTTCTAGAATATCAAGGAAGTTTTCCTTGATAATTTCATGAAGGATGATATCTAGGCTCTTATTTTGATCATAGCTTTCAGGTAGTCCCATGATTTTTAAATTATATCTCCTGTATCTATTTTCCAGGTCAGTTGTTTTTCCAATGAGATATTTCACATTATCTTCCATTTTTTCATTCTTTTGGTTTTGTTTTGTGTTTTTTTGGGTTCTCATAAAGTCATTAGCCTCCATCTGTTCCATTCTCATTTTTAAAGAACAATTTTCTTCAGTGAGCTTTTGAACCTCCTTTTCCATTTGGCTAATTCTGCTTTTGAAAACATTCTTCCCCTCATTGGCTTTTTGAACCTCTTTTGCCAGTTGAGTTAGCTTATTTTTTGAGGTGTTATTTTCTTGAGAATTTTTTGAGGTCCCTTTAGCAGGGCCTGCTTTTCATGCTTTTCTTGAATCTCTCTCATTTCTCTTCCCAATTTTTCCTCCACCTCTCTTACTTGATTTTCAAAATCCTTTTTGAGCTCTTCTATGGCCTGAGACAATTGAGTATTTATTTTGGATTTTTAGCATACAGAAACCTTGACTTTTATGTCTTTCCCTGATGGTAAGCATTGTTCTTCCTCATCTGAAAGGATGGGAGAAGATATCTGTTCACCAAGAAAATTACCTTCTATGGTCTTATTTTTTTCCCTTTTTTGGACATTTTCCAAACCAGCTACTTGACTCTTGGATCCTTTGTCAAGAGTAGAGTATATTCTGGGAATCTGTATGATCTCAGTTCCTCCAAGGTGGTACAATCAAGCGTGTACACTGATCTGGAAGCAGTTGGAGATTTTTGTATCCAGAATCTTAGCAGATTCCTTTCCACAGTCCCCTTACCTACAGTTCTGCCAAGCCAGCAATGTGGGGCTGGGATTCAGTCAAGCTGTGGGTGCAGGGCCACCATTCAGTGTGAGATAAAGACCAGCTCCCTCAGGGCCTCTACACAGGGCTGAGGTAATATTCAGCTCCTCAGTGCCCCCAGGGGTTTTTTATGATCCAACAATGGATGTGGCTAGCTGTAGGGGTTTCCATGAGAGCTGCTGCTGCCTGCCCCATCTAGCCTCTGTGGGCAGCTGCCTGAACCTGGAGCTATGGGAAGGCTCTTCTCCCTTTCTGGCCAGCTGAAAAAACCCCATCACTGACCTTTGGGTTGAGGGATCTGGGAACCACTGCTACTGGGACTGGGGATTCCGTGACTGGAGATTCCGCCCCCAATTGCTGTTCACGAGCTGTGCTGCATGGCCAAGGCTGGGCTGGGCTCTGCTCCCTATCCTGTGCAACCAACATTTCCCATGAGCCTTTCAGGTCGCCCTGGGCTGGAAATCTTCTCCACTCTGTTGTTCTCCACTTTTGTTGCTCCAAATTTTGTTGAGAGTCTCTCTCTACAGGTATTTTATGGGCTGTGTGGGGAGAGCCTGCCTTTGTGTGTCTTTCTGTTCTGCCATTTTGACTCCACAAGGAGAATTTGAAAAATAAAATGGGAGGTAGATGTTGGGGAAAAGGATTTGTATGATGATTTACAGGGATTCAGAATCACTGGAATATGTACCAGTGAATTAATGAGAGGAATCATGGTGCTGGGTTAAAGGGAGTGGGCCTGAAATCTCAGTGTATGGTTTTTAAGAAAATACTACTTGTAAATAAAAATGCAAATAATGCATCTTTATCTCAAGTAGCATATTTAAAAGTCCAGCAACATTTATTTTTTTAATAAAGGTGTGTATTGAGTCATAATTATGTACGGAACTGACTGAATAGCAGTCCAAAGCATACAAGACAATTTAACTCTAGTTATTTCTCCATGAACTTGAAATATACAGAAGGATGGAGAGATGGGCTGACATATTAGTACATAGAAACTGTTACCAAAAATTCATGTAGGCAACATATATCTCCAGATGCATCCCTTAATCCAAAAACATCAGTGTTTTAAAATGTTTAAAACTTAAAGTAGTGAAATTGTCCCTGCAACATAGACACAGAGGTTTGAGTCAACTATGTAGTACAGTGGAAAGAACATAAGCCTTAGAATCAGTAGGACCTGAGTTCTAATCTGACTTCAGACACTTACTAGCTGTGTGACCCTAGACAAGTCATTTCCTCCTATTTGCTTCCAGAAAGAACAAACATAGATACACAGCTTTCAATATATAGCCTATTCTTTCTTCTGGTGATATAGAAAAACCTCAGAGAAATTTCATGGCCACTAAAATAACATCCTAGAGCCACAGTGACTCTCAGTATCTTGCATCACTCACTTTCCTCCCATTCAGTAAAGTTCCTTCTCCAGCCAGATAAAGATATCCTTCAGTTTCAGGAGAAAAGAAAGTAGATTTCAAGAGTTGGCTGCTATGGGCTCCATAAGTACATTGTTGTCAAGCTCTCATCTAGGTTCCTCAGGCTAGAAAGCTCTTCTGGTTCCCTGAAATTTAAGATCATACATTTAAATCTGGAAAGGCTTATAAAGTTTACCCTTTCCTCACATTTTTGAGGTAAGTTTACTGAAGTCTATAGATCTTAACTGATTTGCCAGTAAAGGCCATAAAGCAATATACAGAATATATGGAATTTGATTCCTCTGACTACAAATCTTATGTTTCTTCTTGTGTTTAACTTATTTTTTTATGAGCAAAAACAACTCTCTCTTCCCTCCCTCCTTGGAAAAAACAAAATTGAAGCCCTTATTAAAAATTAATATAGTCAAGCAATTTTTTTTTTCTACATTGATCATGTGATTCTGCATCTTGAGTCCATTACCTCTCAGTCAAGGGGTGGATAAAGTGCTTCATTAATGGTCATCTGGAAATGGGGTTACTCATTGCATTGATTAACATTCTTAAATTTTTCAGAGTTTATTTTGTGATGTTTTTGTTGCTGCACAAATTGTTTCTCAGGTTCTGTAATGTCTACTAATCACATAAGGCAACAAGATTTTCCCTCCTCCTTAAACTGCTATGTTTGAATTTTCTTTGAGTCACAGTTTATTGAATTTTGATATTATTTTCTCTTCAGTGGTATGTCTGCACTCCCTTCTGTCATATTTGAATATTTAACATTTAAAATTTTAATCTGGCCTTTAATTTTAATCTGGATACAAAATTAGACCTAATGAAAACTTAATGAAACTGTTTTGGTGCTGTACTCTGGATAATGACTGATCCCAAGTTTCTAGATAGCAGAGTGGGGAGCAGATTTTCTGCCTTTCCATGGACCAACACTGTGCCAAGAACCAGAATATAATTATTGAGTTCTGTCTAGGAGATGCATCCCCTAAGATGTTTAAAATATTTATTACCTGTTACCATAGGTAAGTCAGGGCAAACTTTCCTTCCACAGCCTTGATTAAGAGAAGTGAAAACTTACTTGGCTCTATCCCTCAAAGGGAAATAGAGGCAGAGCCAAGAATAAGGGAAGCAGCCATTTATGTCACAGTATTTAGCAGGGGCTGGGGAGCCATGAATGATCGTTTTTGATGTTCCTTTCTATGAATGCACATATTTCTAAAGCCCAAAAATTACACTTTTCATGAAATATAAGTATTCATTTTATGATATGTTGAAGTTGCATGTGTTACTGTGAAGGCTCAATGCCTCTGTGGAAAATATCACACAGAGAGTACAATTTTCCAACCTTGCCTAGAGCATACAAATGTTTTGTCCTGGAACTGAATGGAGGACACAAAATTCTCTCATGCCGCGTTTAGCTATTTTTGCCAGTTTCATGTTTCTCTCTGTTTTTATTAACGCAGGCTAAAATACTATGTATGTATTTTTCCCAGGTTGCTACAAAACAAACAAAACACCAGATCAGGGAAAATAGGGAAATTGCTTTTGTTATAACAACAATGAGGAAAAAGAAAGTTCATACGTGTTCTGCAATTTGATGTGAGAAACCAAAATCCAGATGTTGTCACATTTTAATTGTTAAAACCACAATTTACCCTGATCACCACAATGTTCCTCTGGGGTCATGAAACTATCTTCTCAAACTTTGGGTGCAGGAATATATTTTTCATACTTAAGAAAAGATAAGAATGAATACATAATAAGAAATATAACAATAAAATAAATTTTGAGGTAATATGCAACAGAAATATTGGACACATGGCATTCAACATTTCTGAGTCTATCTGTAACCAAATTAAATGTAGTTGGGAAACATTCACCAAAGTAATTAAAAAGAAAATAAAATATAGAAAATATTAAGGTATGTTTTTTTCTAAGGGAATATGTGGTCTACAGTGTTCCTTATATTCTTTTTTGTGGTTGATACTTTTGTTTGAGTTTGACACTGGTAATATAAATCATGGGGGAAATTTTAAAGTCCCAGAGGAAATAAGTTTTCAGATTTGCAACAAGGAGTTGCCTCCTTTTTTCTGTTTTGATATATTTTTTAATATTTTTAAAAAGTTGACTTCTAAATTCTTTACCTTCCTCTTTTTCCTCCCCTAATCTTTAGGAGTCAAGTAATATGATATCAATTTTACATGTGAAATCATGCAAAGCATATTTCCCTATTGACCATATTGCTAAAAAAAAAGGCAATAATAAAGTGAAAACATTATGCTTCAGTTTGCACTCAGAGTTCAGCAGTTCACCAGTTCTCTCTCTGGATAGTATTTTTCTTTTCATCATAAATCTTTTGGAATTATCTAGGATGATTGTAGTGATTAGAGCAGGTAAGTCCTTCATTACAATATCACTATTCTTATGTACCAAGACATCCTAGCTATATTCATTTCTCTTTGCATCAGTTCGTAAGGGTATCCCTGTATTTTTTTTTTCTTCCGCCATCCCCCTTGTATTTTCTTATGGTACAATAATACTCCATCTCCACCTAAATCATGTAAAGACTTCCCTTGGAAAAATGGGTGGATCAGACAATGGCCACGAGGGTGATTGAAGCAGATGCTGTTACAGCTCTTAGAACTTGGTCAGACATTGACACCAAGGTTTCATTGCATCTCAAATCATTGTCGTCATCTTGACTTTTTGTCTTGCCATTGATCTTTGATAATTCTGGCAGAGAGAGTGAGGCTGACAATTTTTTGCAAATCTGCCTCACTTAAATCTGATTTATACACAAATCAAACATCACCCCATGTCATTGATCCTCTTCAAAAAAATGGAGAAGTGAATCCATCACAGTCATATGCCACATGTTTAGTCAAGAATCATGGAGGGTGAAGCTAAATGAGATTGGCAACGCCTGTGAATTTTATAATTTCCTATTCAAAGTTATCAGGTATTTGAAAGAAAATGATGTTATTCCTCTGAATATTCCTCTGAATTCCTCTGAAATGAATATAGGCATGAGCCGTTAGATCCTCATCTGGCTCACGAACTTACTGAAAAGATGACCTGCCTTGACAAAATGTGCTAATTCTGAGACCAGGTGAATGTATAATCTTTATAATCCATCTTCATCCCTGTCTCATTGCTGCCTACTGAACTGGTATTACTTAATTTTAAATCTAATTTATTTGCTGTCTCCATTGTTATTAATTATTTGGTCTCCAAATGAAAATAAGCAAATAAACAAATTTTCATTACATTAAGAGTGTGTTTGCTGTAAATTAGTGGACCATAGGGTATGAGGGAAGAACAAAAGGAAACCTCTGAAGAAAAGGTTCTGTATTTATCCGGATGAACTTCTCTCTCTCTTCCCCCACTCCCTCCCTCCCTCTCCCTCTCCCTCTCCCTCTCCCTCTCCCTCTCCCTCTCTCTCTCTCTCTCTCTCTCTCTCTCTCTCCTCTCTCTCTCTCTCTCTCTCTCTCTCCTCTCTCTCTCTTTCTCTCTCTCTCTCCCCTCTGTCTCTCTGTCACTCTTGCTGTCTCTCTGTCTCTCTCTATTTTACCTCTCTCCGTGTCTGTCTCTCACTGTCCTTCTTCAAATCTATAATATCCAGCAATTATCTGCATGAATATATAGTCATACATATATTCATGCATTATATACTTATGTAAACATCACATACACTTGTAAACATTACATACATATGCGAACATATGTTAACATTATACATATGTGTAAACAAACATATATAGAGATAGTGATTTGGCCTGTGATTTCACTAATGAGGAAACTGGCAATTCTGGGAGAGTTGCTTAGCCCATTTTCAATCATGCATTTGGTAATGGATGTGAGATTCACAATACTCTCCATTTTGCAGGAACTAAGTTAAAGTGTAATTGATAAATATTAGGAAAACATGAAAATACATTAAAGTATTGCCAATACGTTAATTTTTGGTTTTATAAATCAATATACAAATGAAAGTGATTCTTACATGGGTTTTAGTGGCCAATATGTGTATGTATGTATATACACACATGTATGTATATATACATGTATGTATATATACACACATATACATATGTGTATATATACATATATATGTACACACACTTATAAGCACAAAATGAGTCATGAATATATATGTGCCATATATTCTTAGGGTAGATCCATGTACAGATCTATGTGTGTGTAAACAAATTTGTATCTATCTTTCTGTGTATCTATCAGTGAACTTTACTCCCCTCCCCCTCCTTTCTCCATATATTGGCATATTACTTACTCTGGAGAAATACTACCCAATTGAATATCATCTTGGAACAGATGCATTTTTCACTCATTTCTTTTTTCTTTGTGGAAAAGTATATAAAATTCTCTGAGTTATTGTATATTTTATTTAGGAGGCATAGCAATTTTATGAAACTTGACACTATTAGTAAAATCATATCCAATAATAGGAATATATGGAGAGCCTTTCTTTTATCAAACATAACTCTTCTCTTTAGACTTTTTTTCTGGGTTTCCTCAGTGATGGTCTTTGAATGAATTTATCTTCGTTCTTACATCTTGCAAGACATTTTCTTTTTTTAATATGAGACAATAATGGGGATAAACTTCACTTTAAGAGAGTCTGTAAGACAATGTTTTGCCTTATAGACAAATAATCTTTTCAATAGTCAATGAACAATAAGTATAGTAAGATCTCTACAGCTTTATTCAGTGTTGTGATTGTTTTTGAATATCATTTTTCACAGTCTATCTGTTGCTTTCTCATATATTCACCTAGAAATTTAAATTTAAAAAAACTAAACTGCAATCATATGTTTTTTTCTAATGCGTTCATTGACTTTCTTCTATCTTGTTTGAACATATTTCTATTCACATTAATGCAGAGTGTACACACACACACACACACACACACATATTTACTTCCAATTAAATGTAAAAATTATTTTATCATTTAAAAAAAAATTCTAGGTTCCAAATTCTCTCCTTTTCTTCATTACCTCATCCCTGAGACATAGATTGTCCATGTGAAGTCATGCAAAACATGTTTCCATGTTAGTCATGTTGAAAAAGAAAACATAGACCAAAAAAAAAAAAATAAGGAAAGATTTAAAAAACCTATACTTTGATCTGCATTCAGTTTCCATCAGTTCTTTCTCTGGAGACGGGCAATATTTTTCATCACAAGTCCTTTGGAATTCTCTTGCATCATTGATTGCCAAAATCAGTAGCATGCTAAATCTCTTTATTTTTGTGAGGAGATGAAGAAGGCTTCTTACTCTCATGAGAAAGAAGATCTCATTTGGAATATTTTTAACAATGATGCCAGAAATCATAGGCCCACACTATGTCAAGTTGTCTTTTCATTTTCTGTGCTCTTAAAGGAATATTCATATCTAACAAATATCTCATTCTTTTGTCTATTACCATTGTGTTTTGTGACTATAACCTATATTATTCATTGATTTCTGTATTCCAAATAAAGTCTCTCCTTTCTGGATTTAAAAATAAGTGGTTCTTCTATTTTTCTCAGTGTTTTTACTTCCTTTCCCCCCTCACTTGTGAGGTATTTAAGAGTTGAAACTTCAACAGAGTTTGACTTTCACCTACCCAGAATAACTGCATATAATCCTTCAGGGGAAAAATGGATATTCAATGAGACAGAGAGCTTCCAAACATTCCTGATAAAAAGACCAGTAGTGAATAGAAAATTTCATTTTCAAATACAAGAGACAAAAGAAGTAAAAAAAGAAAAGAAGAAAAAAAGAAGAAAAAAAGGTAAACAAGAGAAATCATAATTGATTCAATAGCTGTTAATATTCCTATATGGGAAAATGATATTTGCAAAGCCTGACAATTTTCTCATTATTAGGGTAGTTAGAAGGAGTATACATGGACAGAAAGTAGAGGTGTGAGTTGAATGTCATGTTATGATTATCTGCAAAAATAAAATGAAATGATGAGAGAAATGTACTTGGAGAAAGGAAAAGGAAGAGGTAGAATAGTATAAATCATGTGACATAAAAGATGTTTGAAAGATTTTACAGTGGAGGAAAAAATGGGGGAGATAGTGAGGGGAGCACATGAACCTTGTTCACATTGGAATTGACTCAAAGAAGGAATTTTATACACACACACACACACACACAGTTGGGTGTAAAAGTCTCTCTTACCATATATAAAAGTAGGAAGGAAAGGGGATAGGAGAAGGTGGGGGAGGAGCTGATAGAAAGGATGGCAATTTGGGTGAGGTAAAAGTCAGGAGCAAAACACTTTCATGAATGAATGGGGGGGAGAAGCCAAGATGGTGGAGTAGAAAGATTCACATATGCTAGCTCCAAACCCACAGCCCATAAATTACTGAAAAAAAGAACTCCCAATGGGCTCTGAACCAGTGGAAGCCATGCAGCAAGGGAGTGGAGGAGATTTCTGTTCCAGAGAGCCCTGAAAAGCCATCAACAAACATCTGTCACACACCGGACCTAGAGCAGAGACCAGCCCTGCCTTGGCCGCAGCCCTGAGGAGAGCAAATCGAGCAGGCTTCAGGGACAGAATCTCTGGTGGCCACGGAGGTCCCTCAACCCACAGGCATTATAGGTCAGTGAGAGACCCTATCTGGCCAGCCAAAAGGGGAGCGGGGTGTCTCCACAACTCAGACCCCATCGGGAGGGAGCAGCAGACCCGGGCTCCCAAAGCAGACAGGACCTTAGATCCATTATTGAAGATCTCTGCATAAACCCCCTGAGGGCACTGAGCCTGGGAGGCAGCCTTGCCCCCACCTGAGAACCTGAACTTAATCCCACTGAATAGCAGCCCTGCCCCCTGTGGAAAGCCCTGAGACTGGGGAGTAGCATTTGAATCTCAAACCCCAAGCACTAGTGAAGCAGGGATAGAGAGAAATCTCAGAAATCGAGTAACTGGCTGGGAAAATGCCCAGCAAAGGGGAAAAAAAAATAAGACCATAGAAGGTTACTTTCTGGGTGAACATGTTTTCTCCTTTCCTTTCTGATGAGGAAGAGCAATGCTTACTATCAGGGAAAGACATAGAAGTCAAGAACTCTGTATCCCAAACATCCAAAATAGATATCTAATGGGCTCAGGCCATGGAAGAGCTCAAAAAGGATTTTGAAAATCAAGTAAGACAGGTGGAGGAAAAACTGGGAAAAGAAATGAGAGAAATTCAATAAAAGCATGAAAAATGTGTCAATACCTTGCTAAAGGAGACCCCAAAAAATGCTGAAGAAAATAACACCTTGAAAAATAGGCTCACTCAATTGGCAAAAGAGGTTCAAAAAGCCAATGAGGAGGAGAATGCTTTCAAAAGCAGAATTAGTCAAATGGAAAAAAGAGGTTCAAAAGTTCACTGAAGAAAATAGTTCTCTCAACATTAGAATGGAACATATGGAGGCTAATGACTTGATGAGAAACCAAGAAATCATCAAACAAAAACAAAAGAATGAAAAAAATGGAAAAGAATGTGAAATATCTCGTTGGAAAAACAACTGACCTGGAAAATCGATCCAGGAGAGACAATTTAAAAATTATGGGGTGACCTGAAAACCATGATCAAAAAAAGAGCCTAGACATCATCTTTCATGAAATTATCAAGGAAAACTCTCCTGATATTCTAGAACCAGAGGACAAAATAAGTATTAAAGGAATCAATCGATCACCTCCTGAAAGAGATCCAAAAAGAGAAAGTCCTAGGAACATTGTGACCAAATTCCAGAATTCCCAGGTCAAGGAGAAAATATTGCAGGCAGTTGGAAAGAAACAATTCTAGTATTGTGGAAATACAATCAGGGTAACATAAGATCTAGCAGCTTCTACCTTAAGGGATCGAAGGGCATGGAGTAGGATATTCCAGAAGTCGAAGGAACTAGGACTAAAACCAAGAATCACCTACCCAGCTAAACTGAGTATAATACATCAGGGGAAAAATTTGTCTGTCAGTGAAACAGAGGACTTTCAAGCATTCTTGATGAAAACACCAGAGCTGAAAAGAAAATTTTACTTACAAGTGTAAGAATGAGAAAAAGCATGAAAAAGTAAACAGCAAAGAGGAGTCATAAGGGACTTACCAAAATTGAATTGGTTACATTCCTAAATTGAAAGACAATATTTGTAACTCTTGAAACTTTTCAGTAGTTGGTGGGATTACACACACACACACACACACACACACACACACACAAACACATGTGCACACGCACACAGAGATAGAGAACACCGAGTGAATTGAATAGGGTGGGATCATATCTTAAAAAAAATGAAATTAAGCAGTGACAGAGAAACATTTATTGGGAGGAGAAAGGGAGAAATGGAACAGAGCAAATTATCTCTCAGAAAAGTGGCAAGAAAAAGACTTTTCAGTGGAGGGGAAAAAGAGGGGAGGTGAGAGAAAAACATGAAGCTTACTCATCACATTCGACTAAAGGAAGGAATAAAATGCACACTCATTTTGGGATGAAAACCTATCTTACAATACAAGAAAGTGGGGCAGAAGGGGATAAGCAGCATGGGTGGGATGATGGAAGGGAAGGCAGAGGAATGAGGGAGCAATTTGACATCAACACTCTTGGGGAGGGACAGGATCCAAATAGAGAACAGAAGCAATGGGGGGAAAGATAGGATGGAGGGAAATATAGTTAGTCTCATACAACAAGAGTATTATGGAAGTCATTTGCAAAACTACACAGATATGGCCTATATAGAATTGCCTGCCTTCCCAAAGGGAATGGGTGGGGAGGGAGGGATGGGGAGAATTTGGAACTCAAAGTTTTAGGAACAACTGTTTAGTATTGTTGTTGCTACTAGGAAATAAGACATATAGTTAATGAGGAATAGAAAGTTATCTGGCACTACAGGCCAAAAGAGAAGATGGGGACAAGAGAAGGGAGGGAGGATAGAAGAGAGGGCATATTGGTGATAGGGAAAGTTAGAATGCTCGGCGTTTTGAGGTGGGGGGAGGGGAGAAATGGGGAGAAAATTGGAAACCCAAATTTTGTGAAAATGAGTGTTAAAAGTTAAATTAAAAAAAAAAGAATGAAAGGAAAGATGAACAGGAAGTCTTCAGAGAGGCCTGGAAATGCTTAGATGATCTGATGCTAAGCGAAAGGAGCAAAACCAGATCTTTGTGCACAGCAACGACCACAGTGTGTGAGAGTTTTTCTGGTAGACTTGAAATTTCGTTGCAATGCAAGGATTCTAAAAAAATTCCCAGTGCTCTCCTAAGGCAAAATGCCTTCCGCATCCAGAGAAACAACCATGGAATTGAATCACATAATTAGCAGATCATTTTTGTGTGTGTGTATTATATTTTGATTTGTTATCCAATTTCCATCGTTCAATTTAATTCTTCTACACAGCATGACTATAGTCAAAATTTATTTAATAAGAGCATTTATGGAGAACCTATATAAAATTGTATGATGTCTTGGGTAGGGAAAGGGGAGGGAGGGAAAAATAATCATCTAAGTTATATGCTAGTGATAGTAGAACACTGAAAATAAATAAAATTAATTAATTTAAAAAAAGGAAGTAGTCTTATTTTTTTAAGTAGCAATATGTTTCTATAAGGATAAGCCTAAAGTATCCTTTTTTAAAGGTTTTAAACAAGAAACTGTAAATTACAAAGCATATGGGGAAAAGGAGTCTAGACATGGAATCTGAAAGTAGGATCCTCATCTTGGCTTTACCATTTGGGAAAAATGGATAAATCTTTTCACATTTCTTGAGTTCCTCATCTGTAAAATGAGGGCATTGGTTTAGATGGAATCTCACATTCATTTTTGTGATTCTAAAGGAAGGAAGATGAGTCATAGTCTATTACCAAATTGTAACCTACTTTGCGATTCAGGAAGATATTATAACACATATATGCAAGGAGAGCTATAATGATTGTCCCTTAGTTAGTGACTTTATAAAAAAGGTGATGATAATCCTTTAAATCAGCTTCAACTATCCACATTTATATACCTCAAGAAAACTGGACAACCTCTGGAAGCATAGTTTTTCTTCTTTTTTACAATTACGTAGTCAATTAAGATCATTATTTGAGGAGCTAGCATTTTCCCAAAAGAATCTACATCTTTTCTATTTTGACAGAGTCCCTTGAAATGTCTTACTGTAGTAAAGAGAATTCAAGAGCCATATCCTCTACAAGGCTTTTCCCCTAAACTGATAGAATTGGTAGCAATAACTCCCTCCTAATACTATTTTGTTATAACTTAGTATATATTTTATACAACAATGCCCATCCACAAGTTGCTCTTTCCACTCCTCATCAATTTTTTTGTCATATTAGCCAATTTAATAAGTGTGAGGTAGTACCTCAGAGTTATTTAAATTTATATTTCTCTGATCAAGAGTGACTCAGAGTACTTCTTCATATATCTATAGATAGCTTTGATTTCTTTCCCTGAAAACCACTTGTTCATGTCTTTGACCATGTATCAATTGGAGAATGGCTTGTACACTTATAAATCTGACTCAGTTCTCTATATACTTCAGAAATGAGGACTTTATCAGAGACATTTCCTATAAAAAATGTTTACCACCTTTGTGCTTTCCTTCTAATCTTGGTGGCATTGGTTTTGCTTATACAAAAGCATTTTTATTTTAATGTAATCAAAATTATCTATTTTACATTTTGTAATTCTCCCTATCTTCTATTTGGCCATCAATTCTTACCTTCCTGTATAGAATTAACAAGTGGACTATTCTTTGCTCTTTTAATTTGCTTATGGTGTCATCCTTTATGTCAAAATCAGACACTTGTTTTGACCTTACCTTGGTATATGGCATGAGATGTTTGTCTGCACCTAATTTGCATCCTATTGATTTCCACTTTTCCCCACAGTTGTTGTCAAATAGGAAATTCTTATCCAAAAGGCTAAGGTCTCTAGGTTTATCAAACCCTAGTTTACTATATTCATTGACTACGGTGTCTAATGTACCTAATCTATTCCACTGATTGATCATTCTATTTCTTAGCAAATGCCAGATAGTTTTGATGATTGGTGCTATATAATACACTTTAAGATCTGGTATTGCTACATCACTTTCCTCTGTATTCCCCCCCCATTAATTCTCTGCATATTCTTGTTTTTTTGTTCTTTCAGATGAATTCTTTGCTGTTTTTTCTAGCTTTACCAAATAATTTTTGGTAGTTTTATTTTTATCATATTGGTTTTGCCTATCCATAAGCAATTGATATTTTTCCATTTGTTTAGGTTCAACTTCATTTGTTTGAAAAGTGTCTTGCTCTTTTGTTCATATAGTTTCTCAGGTTTATCTTGGCAATTAGATGTATTTCATATTATTTTGCTATTTTAAATGAGATTTCTCTTTCTCTCACTTTCTGCTGGTCTTTGTTGATCATATAAATAAATTATGTGGGTTTTTCTTATATTCTTCAGTGTTGTTAATGTTGTCCAATATTTCAAGTACTTTTTAAGTTGATTTTCCATGATTTTCTAAGTATACCATCATATCATTTTGCTTTTGTGAGCTAATATAATAAAAATAACGGTTCTACATAAATTAATTTATTTATTCAATGCCACACAAATCAAACTACCAAAAAATGTTTTATAGAGCTAGAAAAAATAATATCAGAATTCTTCAGGAAAAAAAATCCAGAATATCAAGGGAATTAATGAAAAGAAATGGCAGGGAAGCTGGTCTAGCCATAATAGATGTTGAATTGTATTATAAAACAGCAATCATTAAAACCATTTGTACTGGCAAAGAAATAGAGGGGTAGATCAGTGGAATAGATTAGGTACACAAGATACAGTAGTCAATGACTATAACAGTCTACTGTTTGATAAACCCAAGGACTCATGGTTTAGTAAAATCTGCTAGGGAAAATGGAAAATAACATGGCAGAAACAGCATTATCAATGCCTGACACTATATACAAAAATAAAGTCCAAATGTGTACCATGACCTAGGTATAATAGCTGATACTGTAAATAAATGAGAGGAGTAAGGAATACTTTATTTATCATATTTAGGGAGAATGGAGGAATTTATTACCAAACAAGAGATAGAGAATCTTATGAAATGCAAAATGGACAATGGTGATTACATAAAATAGAAAAGTTTTTTTTCCAAAACAAAGCCAATGCAATTAAAATTAGGAGGGAACCAGAAACCTGTGAAAGAATTTTTACTAGTGTCTATGACAAAGGCCTCATTTCTAAAATATGTAGAGAACTTAGTCAAATCTAGAAGAAAATAAACCATTCCCCAATCCATAAATAGTCAAAGGATATGAACAGTTTTCAGTTTTCAGAAGAAAAGGTTAAAGTTATCTATAGTTATATGAAAAAAATGTGCTAAATTACTACTGATTAGAGAGATACAAATGAAACCAACTCTGAGGTACCACATCACATCTATCAATCTAACATGACAAAAGAGGAAAATGATAAATATTGGGTAACATATGGGAGAATTGAAACTAATTCATTCTTTTTTTTTATTATATATATTTTTTATTATTATTATTTTTTAATTTAATTTTCTTACATTCATTTTCACAAATTTTTGGGTTCCAAATTTTCTCCCCTTTTATCCCCTCCCCCCCACCCCCAATACCCCAAGCAATCTAATTTTCCCTATCTCCAATCTGCCCTCTCTTCTGTCATCTCTCCCTTCTCTTGTCTCCATCTTCTCTTTTCTCCTGTTGGGCCAGATGACTTTCTATTCCTCATTAACTGTATGTCTTCTTTCCTAGTTGCAACAACAATACTAAACAATTGTTCCTAAAACTTTGAGTTCCAAATTCTCCCCATCCCTCCCTCCCCACCCATTCTCTTTGGGACAGCAGGCAATTCAACATAGGCCATATCTGTGTAGTTTTGCCAATGACCTCCCTGATAGTCGTGTTGTGTAAGACTAACTGGATTACCATCCCTCCTAACCTGCCCCTCCTTGTTTCTCTTCTGTCTTTTGATCCTGTCCCCTCCCCAAGTGTTGACTTCAAATTGCTCCCTCCTCCCTTTGCTCTCCCTTCCATCACACCCCCCCCTTGCAATATCTCTTTCTCCCCCACTTTCTTATACTGTAAGATAGGTTTTCATACCAAAATGAGTGTGCATTTCACTCCTTCGTTTAGTCAAAATGTGGACGAGGGTAAAGCTTCTTGTTTTTTTTTTTTCTCAGCTCTCCTCTTTTTCCCTCCACTAAGAAAAACTCCTACCTGCCTCTTAAATGACATATAGTTAACCCTTTCCCTTTCCCTCTCTTTCCTCCCCCTACATTTCTCTCTCACCATTTACCCTAGGTTCTTTTAAGGTATGGTCCCATCCTATTCAGTTCAATCTGTGCTCTCTATCTCTGTATGTGTGTGCATGTGTGTATGTGTGTGCATGCGTGTACATGTGTATGTGTGGTCCCACCAACTACCCAGATACTGAAAAGTTTTAAGAGTTACAAATATTGTCTTTCCATGTAGGAATGTAAACAGTTCACTCATGGTAAGTCCCTTAAGACTTCTCTTTGCTGTTTACTTTTTCATGCTTCTTCCTCATTCTTGTGTTTGAAAGTCAAATTTTCTTTTCAGCTCTGGTTTTTTCATCAAGAATGATGGAAAGTCCTCTGTTTCATTGAAAGACCATATTTTCCCTTGAAGTATTATACTCAGTTTAGCTGGGTAGGTGATTCTTGGTTTGAGTCCCTAGTTCCTTTGCCTTCTGGAATATCCTATTCCATGCCCCTTCGATCCCTTAATGTAGAAGCTGCTAGATCTTGAGTTATCCTGATTGTATTTCCACAGTACTGGAATTGTTTCTTTTCTAGCTGCTTGTAAGATTTTTTCCTTGAGCTGGGAGTTCTGGAATTTGGCCATAATATTCCTAGGAGTTTCTCTTTTGGGATCTCTTTCAGGTGGTGATCGATGGATTCTTTCAATACTTATTTTGCCCTCTGGTTCTAGAATGTCAGGGCAGTTTTCCTTGATAATTTCATGGAAGATGATGTCTAGGCTCTTTTTTTTGATCATGAGTTTCAGGTAGTCCCCATAATTTTTAAATTGTCTCTCCTGGATCTATTTTCCAGGTCAGTTGTTTTTCCCATGAGATATTTCACATTCTCTTCCATTTTTTCGTTCTTTTGGTTTTGTTTGGTGATTTCTTGGTTTCTCATAAAGTCATTAGACTCCATCTGTTCCATTCTAATTTTGAGAGAACTATTAAATTCAGTGAGCTTTTGAGCCTCTTTTTCCATTTGGCTCATTCTGCTTTTGAAAGCATTCTTCTCCTCATTGGCTTTTTGAACCTCCTTTGCCAATTGGGTGAGCCTATTTTTCAAGGTGTTAATTTCCTCAGCATTTTTTTTGGGTCTCCTTTACCAAGGTATTGACCTGTTTTTCATACTTTTGTTGCATCTCTGACATTTCTCTTCCCAGTTTTTCCTCCACCTGTCTAACTTGCTTTTCAAAATCCTTTTTGAGCTCTTCCAGGGCCTGAGCCCACCCACCACCCCCCCTGGGGTGTCTGGGGGTACTGAGGCCCCACCTTCCACATCTTTCCCTGATGGCAAGGATACGTCCTCATCATCAGATCCGAAGGTCGGGATCATTTGCATTTGTTGGAAACAACTCTCTAAAGTCTTATTTTTCTTCCCTTTTCTAGGCATTTTCCCAGCCAGTTACTTGACTTCTGAGATTCCTTTCCACCCCCCGCCTGGATCCGCCCAGCTAGTGCTTGGCCTCTGAGATTTAAATGGGCTTTCCTCCTGCCGGCTGTCAATCAGTGAACTTTAGTTCAGGTGCTGGGGTGGGGCCAGGGCCGCCTCTGAGAATCTGATCCCTCAGGGGCTTTATGCAGAGACTTTCAGGAATGGAACGGGTGGGGGCGGGGTGGGGGGCCCTGCCTCCCAAATCCCGCTCCCTTGGGGGCTTTAAGCAGAAGCCTTCAGTAACAGAGCGGCGTGGGGGCAGGGCCATCTCCCAGGCTCAGCTCCGTCAGGTTTTATGCGGGAATCTTCCGTAATGAAGATCCTGCCTGCTGTTGGGGGATTCCTGAGTCTTGGGCTGCTGCCGCCTCAGCCGCCACCCACACCTCTGCCTCTGCCACTTCCTGCCCCCATCCCCGCCGCTGCCGCTTCCTCCCGAGGGGGCCCGAGTCACGGAGACGTCCCGCTTCCCCTCTCCTTCAGCCCGGCCTTCTTTCCTCACTGACCTGTAGCTTCTGTGGGTGGAGGGACTTTCCCGGCTGCCAGATCTTCCGTCTCTGAAGCCTGCTCGGATCAGCTTCTCTGGGGCCTCGGGCTAGGGCAGCGCTGGGGGGGTCGGGGTCCACTTTCCGGGGCGCGCCGGACCCTGGGGACGGGTCTTCAGGGCTCCCTGGAACGGAAATCTCTTCCACTCTGCTTCTGCACACCTTGTATTCACCCAGAAGTTATGGGGGACTCTTTTTACATTAATTCAATGGGCTTTGGTTTCGGAGCTCGTAAACGTGCGTCCTTCTACTACGCCATCTTGGCTCCGCCCCGAAACTAATTCATTCTTTATGGAGTTATGAACTAATACAACCATTTTGTAGAGCAGTTTGGAACTATATCCAAAGGGCTATAAAAATGTAATACCCTTTGACCCAGCAATTCTGCTTTTAGGGCAATATCTGAAAGAGGTATAAAAATGGGAAAAGAACCTAAATGTAGCTATTTTTTTTTTTTTTGGTGGCCAAGAACTGGAAATTGAGTGAATTTCCATCAATTGAGGAATGACTAAACAAGTTGTCATATATCAATGTAATTAAATATTATTGTGTTGTAATAATGAAATAGAGAAACATGGAAAGACATATGTGAAATAATGCTTAGTGAAGTGAGCAGAAACAGAACATTATGCACAATAATAGCCATAGTGTGTGAGGATTCTTTCTGATAGACAGATCCCTTTATAGCAATACAAGGACCTAAAATATTTCCAAAAGACTCATGGTGCAAAATGCCACCCTTATCCAGAGAAAGAACTATGGAGTCAGATCACAGAATAAAGCAAATGATGTTCTCCTTTGTTGTGTTATGTTTTGTTTTGTTTTTGTCATGGTTTTTCCCATTTATTTCAATTCATTTGCAACATGACTAATGTGAAAATGTATTTAATATGAATGTATATGTATAATTCATATACAATTGCATGTTATCTCGGGGAGGGAGTGAGGAGGGAGAGTGAAGGGGCAAAATTTGGAACAAATGGAAGGTATTATTGAAAATTAAAAAATAAATTAACTGATAAATTTTGAGAGGGACAGAGAAATTGAGATGAAGAAAGGTACATGACTTGGCTAAGGTAACCAAGTCATTACTGGCAGAGTTCAGATTAAAATTCAGATCTCCAGATTCTCCTTCCAAAAATATTTTCCCTATGTCATGTTACCTACTAGAAAGAGATTTTGTATATCATAACTAATGATAAATATGAGCCATTTAAAGAAACATAGGGAATTGCATAAACTTATATAGAGTAAAATGAACAGAACCAAAAGAACTGTTTACTGAGTGATGAAAATATCAAGAAAAATAACTTTTCAAAAGATGTCAGAACTCTGATCAAAAGACTGATCATGAAACATATCTCTTGACAGAGAAATAATGGACTAGAGGAAAAAGGGATGTTCCTTTTCAGAGAAGGTCAACTTGTCTCTTGGTATGGCTAGACTTTGAAAATTTGTCATAAGGGAAGGATTCTGCTTAGGAAGTGGGTGCTGCATTAATGTGTAATGATGGACATAGCAAAGCAGAGTATCAATTGAACTATAACTCCAAAGAAAACAAAAGTATGCAGAAAGGACATAAAATGAATGCTTTTGTTACTACTTCATATACTACATTACATATATGTATAAGAATACACATTTTTTATTTTATGTGCATTATTTTCCATCTGTATTATGTATATGTATACATATTATACACATTTGATATGTGTGTGTATAAACAAACTGCATAGAAGTCTATAGCTCCTTATAAGTGGCTCTTCTTTTTTTATATATTGAAATGTTTATTCGATGATGATGAAGTTTATGATAAAAACAAAATAAAAAATTTCTGATCTTAGATAAAAGAATTTGAATGCTATGCCACTTGGTGCACATACACTGTGTACTGATATTACTTTATTGCCTATAATATCTTTTAGCAAGATGTAATTTCTCTCATCTCTTTTCATTAAATCTGCTTTTTCAGGTCAGACTTATTATCCCAGCTTCTCACTTAAAGCATAGTTGATTATACTCTAACAGTTTTCCTTTATTTGTTGTGTGTTTCTACTTCAAATCTGTTTCCTGTAAACAACATAATGTAGGATTCCATGTTTTGATCCACTCTGCTATCCATTTCTTTTTTATGGGAGATTTTATCCCATTCATATTCACAGTTATGGCTACTCCCTGCGTATTTCCCTCCATTCTGCTTTTCCTCCTGTTTGTCCTGTCCCCCTTGTACCCTTTCCCTCCTAGACAGTGGTTTGTTTTTCTCTACTTCCTCCCCTGATCCACCATTCCTTCTATCAGTACCATTTCCCCTTTGCTTAGTCTCCTCCCATCCTACTTTCCTATTAGGTAAGATAGATATCTATATTCAACTAATTTCATATATTATTATCTTTGAGCCAATACTGATGAGAGCAAGGATCAAACAATGCATATCACTACCCCCTCTCATTTTACCCTCCATTTTAAAAGCTTTGTCCTAACTCATTGATTTACCCCATTTTACCTCTCCCTTACGTCTGTACTCAGTATATTCCTCTTCCTTGTCCCTTAACTTTTTATGTCATTCCCTTAAATTCACTTTATACTTGTACCCTGTGTCTATGCACATTCTTTCTATCTGTAATATTTGTGGCACAATTTTTAAAAATTGCAACTATCATTTTTTCATGTAAGTATGCAAAAAATTCAGCTCCATTGAAATCCTTAGGTTTTCTTTTCCCTTTTTACTTATTTTTCCTTCTCTTAGTTCTTGATATTTGAGACCACATTTTTAGTTTACTTCTGATCTTCTCCTTATGAAAACTTGAAATCCTTCTATTTCATTTTTTTCCTTGAAATATTATCCTAAATTTCACTAGGTAAGTGATTCTTGGTTGTGGTCCTAGCTCCTTTGCCTTCTGGAATACCATGATCCATGACCTTTGATCCTTTAATGCTACAGTTGCCAAGTAGTCTGTAATCCTGATTGAAGCTTGCTGATTATTGAATTGTTTCTTTCTGGCTACTTGCAGTATTTTTCCTTGATCTGATAGTTCTGAGATATGGTTACAGTGGTTTTTGAAGATTTTATTTTGGGGTCTCTTTGCTAAGGTGATCAGTAAATTATTTTAATACCTATTTTTCCTTCTGCATCCAGGATATCAGGACAGTCTAACTTTGATAATTTTTTGAAAGATGTTGTCCAAGTTCTCCTTTTGATTGTGTCTCCTGCCTCGATTTTTCAGGTCAGTTTTTTATGAGGTATTTTACATTTTCCTCTATTTTTTCCATTCTTTAGAATTTGTTTGGTTCTTGATGTCTCATAGAGTCATTAGCTTTCAATTGCCTAATTCTAACTTTTAAGATATTGTTTTACTTAGCTAACATTTTACCTCCTTTGTCAATTTATCAAGATTGCTCTTCAAAGAGTTATTTTCTTCATTGGATTTTTGCATCTCATTTTCCATTTGGCCAATTCTATTTTAAGCAATAACTTTCTTTTGCCAAACTGCTGAGTTTTTCCCCATAATTCTCCTGCATCTCTCTTCTCCCAATTTTTTCATCTCCCTCTCTTATGATTTTTAAGCTTCCTCTGGAGCTTTTCCATAAGTTTGTTCTGGGCTTAACAACACTTCCCTTTTTCATTTGGCGTTTTACCCATAGGTGTTCTGACATTGTTAAACTCTTCTAAGATTCTGTCTTGATCTTCCCTGTTATCATAATAATTTTCTATAGTCAGATTATTTTTTGATTGTTTTTTGCTCATCTTTTTTGGCCTTTTCTCTTTCTTTTAAATGGGTGCTCTGCTTCCAGGGTAGAAGGGGCACTGTCTCAGGCCTCTTGTGCAAGGACTTCAGGCCATGGCTCTTTACCTGGTGCTGCATTGATGTTGCTATGATACCCATGGAGGTTACTCGTGTCTGGTGCTGCACTGAGTGGTGATGTGGGGAGTGGCTGGCACTATTTGAGGCCTTAGGAGTCTGTCAACTTTCCTGGTCCTGAGTCAGAGTTCTAATGCTGGTGTCTCGTGTGTGCTAAAGCTGGTGGTGTGTTTCTCTGGGGATACAATGAACAATGTGTCAAAGGTCTGGCACTTGAGGTTGCCTGTTTGCTTAAGCACCTGTAAGGTTGGCATCTACCTGTTTGCCTGGACCTACACTAAATCATGTGGTGGTTCTTGGAGCTGGAATCTCCTGGTTCTCTTGACTATGCTCAGGAATGTCTGGGGGGGAGGGGGAAGCCTGGTTTGAAGTTTGCTTGCTCTACCACACTGGGTCACAGGATGTTCCACTGATTTGCTGAGGCAGAACTTGCTGCTGGCTTGCTGGGATGCTTACTTTCCTGGATTGCGTTCCCCTTTCATCCAAGTGATATCTTTTCTGCCACTTTTCCAGGTTTTGTAAACTGAAGGATTGGTTCACCCTTTTTATTTTTGATGGTTCTTCTGCTCTAGGATTTTCTGCGGTGCTATTTAATGGATGTTCAGAAGTGGATATGGGAGAGTTCCAGTGATTTACTGTTTATTCCAACATCTCTCCCAGAAGGCAAATTCAAGTTTTTGAGGACAGAAACTGTTTTGTTTTTCATTTTTGTCTATGTATTTTTCTTGCTTAATGCAATCTTTGGCACTAGTAGGTTCAGTTCAATTTGAGAAACATTTATTAAATGCCTAGCTTATGTGTTAAGCACAGGGTTGCAAATAATAAAACTAAAAATAGTCCCCATCCTCAAAGAATTTAGGATCTAATGGAGGAAGACAATATATGAAAAGAAACTAGAAAAGAGGGAAAGACTCTATGGCATCTTCTTCCATGGAGTTGAATGCAAGTAGAGGAATAGATAGAAAACATATTAATCAGCAAAGTCCTTGTTGTTTCATCTACAAAGGAAAGCTTTAGGTGTTTAAGAAATATATAGAATTAAATTAAATTTCATTCATATTGGTACTTCCTCTGGTGTGAATTTCATATACTTCGTTGCCTTTATTAGATATTTTCTGAAGTTTTTTCTTACTATGACTTCCAGTTTTTAATTGGGAAATTAATTAACTAGTTTATCATCAACAAAATTAATATTTCATGATACAAAGATGCTATGATAAAGTTCTTGCTCCCTAAAAATTCATTATCTTGCCTTCAGACTTCACAAGGCTTGTCCTGAGAAGATACACACAGGGGGATAAAAAAAAATAACATTGCCAGAACAATATAGTCTTTCAAGTTTAATAAGATTTTCTAGAGTAGACTTTGACAACTCTGTGACAAGAGCAGATATCAAAGTATCATGCCAGAATAGTCAGAATCAGGTTATTTGATATAGCATCATAATGACAATAGGTGACATTTATTTGACTTTTCAATATTTAAAGAAATGCTTTGAATATTTTTTTCATTTGATTCTCATAACAACATTATAGGACAGATACGATTGCTGTTCTCCTTTTGCAGATAATGTAATTGAGGTTAAATAAGGTTGTAAGGCTGGTTGAGGTAATACCTCTAAGTATCTGAAGTATCTTTTAAATTTAAGTTTTACTAGACAACATGCTGTGTAGTATTCAATGTTGTTTATCTGCCTCAATATAACCTCTTTTAGAGTATTTTTCTGACCCTCACTTTCTTCCTTGAAATTGTGGTATAATTCCCCTCTAGATATTCTCATTGTGTTCATATTGCAGTTATTTTAAGTCAGATAAAGGATCACAGTTTAGAATTTTCACTAGTTATTTTGCCTATTTATGGATAGTAGAACATTTGGATATTTTATCCAAAGAGGATAGACTTGAACTATTTTTCAAGTCAGGGGAAAGGAGAGGAGGATTAGTCAGAATTCACTCTATGTAGACAAAAGGAAGATTTTTAACTGAATATTTTCTATTAAAGACTGAATCTGATTCTCCTTCAAATCTGGCTATAAGGAAAAAATCAATGTTGCTTCCATTCTTTTGTTTAAAGCAGTTGGTTTCCCCTGGGATATATTTGCATAGTTTCACTATCAAGTGAAATGCAGAAATAAGCCATTTTTCCCTAAAGCTGTCAATAGAGAAATGAGTAACTTCCCATTGTAAAACAACTTCTGCACTCTTCACACAAATGGAATTTTCTGATTTGCTGCCAAAGATAGCATCCCGCTATTAATAATTCTCACTGAATGGAACTAGTAGCTTCAGATTTTTCCATTTTTGTTATTTCCATTTCATAATAACATTAAGAGACACAGAGCACTGTTTTTCATGAGATTAGTTCTCTGATGATTGAATTCAGTTGCACTTCAGCTTCCAGTCTTGTAGATATTCTCTAGAGATCAAGGAAGACAATCACTATCTATGTCTTATTGCTCAATTATAAAGTGCAAAAAGTCTCCTCCAGGGGCATTAGAAGTATAGGATGATATCATACATAATAAATTGGAAAATGAACCCTTTTTGTCTTGGTAGAATTAACATACCCAGCATAAAACCTAATTTTTAAAGGAAAGTTCAACTTTTGCTTAATTAATTTCAAAAATATCAAAACTATGCTGATTCAAAGACATTATGGAATTAACTGCATTCCTAAGAAACTCTAGCAGAAAACAGAGGCTGAGTTCACTGTTGAACAATGAATTGGGACCAGAGAAAGGGGGAGATAAGTAGAAAAGAAATTGCAAAAGGAGGATGAGTTTACATCATATTAATTGTTAAAAAACATTTTCAATAAACTACATGTTAGATAGGAAGACACAAAACCTCAGGGTTACGCCCTTCCAAATTATGCCTTGGGAACCTATGAAGGAGGAAAGATTAGAGAGTTGAATTTAGTCATCTTTCAACCATTTCCTTGCATAGTCTCACATAAGGTCTTATTTATTACCTCATTATTGCATGTTTGGCCTGAAGCAACCTCCAAGAGAACAATTTTGGCTGATTCCTTTTTTTTTGTTCCATGCTCAAAGAGATAATGAAAGTCTCTTTTCCAGTCATGCAAATTAGCACAAGCCTGCAGGCTTAAGGACGGAAAGAAATTAAGTCTGGTCTAAAAGGAATTATGAACTAGAAAGGTAAGCATTTTAATAAAAATTGAAATCACAGTCCAAAGAATCTTTATTCAAGTTACCAGGGCTCCTTGCTACCAGACAGCTCTGTATTTGGACATGAATAAGCATGATCTGGTTCACTAACAGTCTGTAGGTGAACTAAGAGAAAGAAGATAAAAGGAGGGAAAAAAAAAAAAATTTGGTCCCCACAATACTTAAAATGTGCTTTTGATTGCTTTATTACCTCATGAGACAGATATTTTTTATCATTTTGGAGTGAATAAGGCCATGGTTTTGATTACTTCTTCCACCTCTTTATCTGAGTGATCTATGAAGCAATTTGGTCCCTTCTTTTTCAGGATAATGAAGATGAAATGAGATGCATCTTTTGCTAAGTTCTTATGGACTCCTGTGCTGATAGGAGCAGTATAAGCAACATCTCACTCAATCCCTGATACATAATGGACATTTAATATATGTTAGTGGAGTGCTGAATGGATGAAGACAGGAAATTAGCTTTTCTAGATTTTATTTGAAAGAAACGAGCTTCGGGGATCTTGTCACTTGGCAAACTGGAAGTTTATGTTTCATATTTGTTATAACTTGACCATATCATATACATACAGCAGGATCAAAGCAAATATATTAACAAAGTATCCCCCAAAAGAAGAAAATAATGGAGAAAAAAGCAAAAGACAATAAAGAAAAAGAAAATATAGGTAAAATATTACCTGAGAATCCTTCTACATGAGAAGAAACTCTAGGATTCCCTTTGCCTCCTAAGAAATAATTCAGAGGTCATAAAAATCTATGTGACAATAATTAAATCACAAGGTCACAACAACAAATCTTTAATAATATCTTTTGATTCTTTCTGTTTTTGCAAAATCAAATCTATGTCAAGGATTCTGGAATTTTGAAAGAAGGACATCATCTCCCATTAAGTACAACCCTTCCTAACTTTCAAATAGAAGTCCATCATTAATAAGTTGATGCTGTCTTAAAGATTTTTAGTGTATGTTTTGATATTTTTTATACTCTGAGAGGAAACATGAAAGAATGAATAGAGTGAAAACCTAGGAGTGAGAAATCTAGTTTCAAGATCGCCTCTGTCACACATTTGTTGTGCACACTTGAGCAAGTCACCTAGCCTCTCAGTGGCACAGGAAATTCTTTAAGATTGTAAATTATAGGTGAGTTGCTATATCTGCATTAGGGGATGTTTCTTCCCTTAGAATTTCTTCTTCTTTGGACCCTGTCGCTTATTTTTCCAAATCAGTCAGGATCACTTTGGGTTTATGGAAAATAATAGAGGATTTGGTACATTTTCTTATTCATATTACTTTTTATATTTAGCAGAAAATGGTCTCTAAATGAGTAATTTGTGATAAATTAAGTCACATGCGTTAGTAATAAATGAATGAATAGATGAAAAGAACTTTCCATGTTCCTAGCCACACTAAGTTCTAGGGATACAAATAGGAAAGCTAGACAGTCAATTCTTTCCAAAAGTTTACTTTCTAATCAGTGGAAATAACATAAAGAAGATGGTGTGAATGGAAAAAAAAAACCTGGCAATTCTGAGTCCACTGGTGGGCCAAATGAAAAAACCCAGGGATTTGGATGAAGGAGAAACAGGGCAGCAGATGATAAGGCCATGTGATTCTCTCTTGGGGAAAATATGACTCTGATCATCCAAGTGGTATGAGCATCCATGCTCACTAGTAGAAGAAACTAAAGAAGAAAGGTTCAATTCTTTCAGAAAGAGGGGAGGGGCCTGTAGGTTCAGTTGGTTAACAGTTCTACATTCTTTGCTTCAGGGGTGTGCGTGGGAGATCAGCAGTCAGTCTAAAGAGGGTGTGCAGGATCTAATGAGAACTAGACAGTGAACTCTTAGAGCAGGGGAAGAGAAATTCTCATTCTTTCATAGTAACTGCTCCTCTAGGGCTACTTCATGTCCCTTGGGAGAAAGAATAATAATAACTAAAAATAGAGAGCATTTACATGGCATTTTAAATTTCGCAAAGCATTTTTGCAAGTATCTCATTCAAATCTTACAAAAACCCTGAGAAGTAGGTGGCTTTATTATTCTTATTGTACATATAAAAAAGCTAGACAGATTTGCCCAGTGTCATACAGTAAATGTGTGAGGCAGAATTCAAACTCAAGTTTTCTTAACTCTAATTCTAGATCTCAATGCATTGTGCCACTTGGCTGCCTAAAATGAACAGTGTACATGAATAAAGCTTACAAATCTAAGAGGAGGAGTGAAATATATTCTTTGTAATCACTAGAGATCTCAAGACAAAGATAAGATGAACTCTTCTTCAAGTATGTATTTTGAATTGGGTTTTTAATAGCTATGCCTTGCTTCAAAGGATTGTAGTATCAAGATCATGCAGTAGGGGAAAAGAAAAATCATAGCTCCCCAATAGCTAATGGATAAAGGGTGAACAGTAACTTACAGGGTTTTTGGTGATGGATAGAATACCAGAGTTCAAGAAAACTGGGGCATGTGAGGAAGGTAGCAGCTCAATCCTCTGTATTAGCACCAAAGATGAGTGAGTAAGAGGAGATGATGAGAGGAGAAGCAGCTCAAAATCTCTCCTTTAGATTTCTGAAAAGTTTTACTTTTTGTCATCCTTACATCATAAGTGCATTAGACATATTTAGTTTTTTTCTTCCCAAGAATTTTGTTAGTGATTACCTTATTGGCATGAGGAGAGTAAGCTAGCACAAAGCTCATTCTTTTCTTTGTTTACAAATCTATTACCTGTCACTCTTTGCAGATGATATGATGATATACTTAGATGAACAAGAGAATCAAGTAAAAAACTACTTGAAATAATGAACACCTTTGGCCAAGCTGCAGGTTCCAAAATGAACTCACATAAATCATCCACATTCCTATGTATTACTAACAAAGCCCAACAGCAAGAGATAGAAAGAGAAATTCCATGCAAATCTATGGTAGATATTATAAAATATCTGGGCGTCTACCTGCCAAAACAAACCCAGGGGCCATATGAACACAATTACGAAACACTTTTTTCATAAATAAGTGAGATCTAAGTAAGTGGAAAAGCATCAGTTGCTTGTGGTTAGGCCAAGCTAAAATAATAACAACGGCAATTCTACCTAAATAAATTTACTAAGTTCCATACAAATCAAACTATCAGAAAATTATTTTCTAGAGCTAGAAAAAATGTCAAAATTCATCTGGAAGAGCAAAATATCCAGAATATCAAGGGAGTTAATTAAAAGGAATGGTAGGGAAGTTGACCTAGCCCTACCAGGTCTCAAATTGTATCATAAAGCTGCAGTCATCAAGATCAGTTGGTACTGGCTAACAAATAGAACAGTGAAATAGGTTAGGTACTCAAAACACAGTAGTCAATGAATACAACAATCGTCTGTTTGATAAACCCAAGGACCCAACTTTCTGGAATAAAACTCATTGTTTGATAAAAACTGCTGAGAAAACTGGATAAGTGTGGCAGACACTGGGTGAATAGCAATGCCTGACCCTGTACACAAGAATAAAATTCAAATGGATACGTGATCTCAGCATAAAGACTGATGCTTTTAAAAAAAATAGGGGGGCAAAGAATAATGTATTTCTCAGACTTACTGACAATGGAGAAATTTATGACAAAACAAGAGATAGAGAACATTATGAAGTGGAAAATGGATAATTTTGATTAAATGAAATTGAAAAGTTTTTTTTTGTTGTTTTTTTTTTCAGAAACAAACCCAATGCAACCAAGATTAGTAGGGAAGCAGAAAACTGGGAAAGAATTTTTGTGACTAATGTCTGTGATAATGGCCTCCTTTGTAAAATATATAGAGAACTAAGTCAAATACACAAGAATACAAGTCATTAGGGTCAAAGGTTAAGAACAGGCAGTTTTCAGAGGAAGAAATTAAAGGTATCTATAGTCACATGAAAAAGTGCTCTTAATCACTATAGATTAGAAAGATGTAGATCAGAACAACTCTGACGTACTGCATCACACCTGTCAGGTTGGCACTCATGACAAAACAGGAAGATGATAAATGTTGGAGAAGATGTGGGAGAGTTGGAACACTAATTCCTTGTTGGTGGAGCTGTGAGCTGATCCAACCATTCTGGAGAGTGATTTGGAACTATGCCCAAGGGGCTACAAAAATGTGCCTTCCCTTTGATCCAATAATATCACTTCTATGACTGTATCCCAAAGAAATCATAAAAATGGGGAAAGATCATACTTGTACACACACACACAAAAATCATAGCAGCTCTCTTTGTGGTAGCCAAGAACTAGAAATGTAGGGGATGCCCATCAACTGGGGAATGGTTGAACAAGATGTGGTATATGAATGTAATGGAATATTATTGTGCTATAAGAAATGATGAACAGGAGGACTTCAGAGAGACCTGCAAGGATTTATATGAACTGATGCTAAGTGAAAGGAGCAGAATTAGAAGAACATTGTGCACAGTATCAGCTGCAGCATGTGAGGACTGTTTCTGGTAGTCCTAGCCCTTCACAGCAATGCAAGGAGCTAAAACATTCCCCAGGGGCTCTGGAGGCAAAATGCCATCCAAATCCAGAGAAAGAATTGTGGAATTGGAAAGCAGAATGTAGAAGAATATTTTCTTCTGTGTTTTGCTTTTTGTTTTTTTTTTTTTTTCCCTTGAGTTTTAATTGTTCTATGCAACAAGCCTCATGTGAAAATGTATTGAATAAGAATGTATGTGTAGAACCCACATAGGACTGCATGCTGTCTCAGGGAAGGAAGGGTGAAGGAGGGGAAGATAATGGAAGACTTATGGAAGTGATTACAGAAAACTGAAAACAAATAAATTAATCATTAAAAAAGATGAAAAAGAAATCTATTACCTGGAAGAAACCATATGATACAAAATATTTGCTTCATGTTGGCTAAGCCAAACATCATTTCAGTTTTGGAAATTTGGAGAGATCATTCCCATAATTTAGGGTTATATAAAGCATAGAAGCCCTTCAGTGTTTCCAGACCATTTTTCCTCCTTCAAGCCTAGCCCTCAAATTCATAATATGGAGAACCAACCCCTGTGATGAAAGACACAGAAAATCCTCCCCTATTGCCAACCAATGACCACCTGCAAAGCAGGCAAAGGAAAAGAGTTGAAGCAGCAAAATCTTCCGGAGGGGAGGAGAGGCAACATGTACCAAGCCAATTAGGCTGCCACCACCACCTTCCCCACTTTCTCCCCTTAGACCCTGATAGAGACAACCCAAGAACCTGAATGTGAGATCTTTAGGAAGAGCAATGTTTCCATTCTGGTGCCTTCAGTCATCATTCTGGGAAGCTATTACTGCGTACATAAAGCCTGGAAACTGCTCTGTCAGGGGCTAGAGACCTCCTGAAGACCCAGAAAAGAAAATCACCATTTTCAAAGTTCTTGACTCTGTCATATTGTTCAACATCAGGCATCAATGTTATTTTATGAATGGAAATGACGCTGAGAAAACATTATCATCTGCCTTGTTGCTGTACTCTAAGGACCAGATGACCTTTCTATCTGTGTTTCTCCCAATTAGAATGTGAACTCCTTGGGAGCAGAGATCTTTTTATTTTTTTTATTTTTTTTAGTATTTTATTTTTCCCCAATTATGTGCAAGAACAAGGTTTAACATTTGTTTTTATAAGTTTGAGTTCCAAATTCTCTCCCTTTGTTCCTCCCCACCCTCCCCAACTGAGATGACAAGCAAATTTAATATGTTATATATGTGTAATCACACAAGATATATTTTCATATTAGTCATGTTACGAAAGAGAACATAGACTAAAGAGAAAAAGGAAAATTAAAATGGTATACTTATATCTGTATTCAGACATTCCATCAGTTCTTTCTCTGGGGATGGATATCATTTTTCATCATAAGTGTTTCAGAGTTGTCTAGGATCATTGTATTGCTGAGAAGAGCTCTGTGTGTGGGCATGTGTGTGTGTGTGTGTCTTTCATTTTTGAAGAAGACTATGCCATCAGAGAAATAATGACATGACTTTCACTTGACTGTTTTGAGTGAGGGGAGGCCTGTGCAGGTCACCAGCCTCACTTTTCCTCCAGAGACATCTGAATCCAGTGACCAGATATTCATTAGGATGACCGGAGATGACCCAGGATGAGACAATTGGGATTAAGTGACTTTCCCAAGGTCACATAGCTAGTGGGTGTCAAGTGTCTGAGGTGAGGTTTGAACTCAGGTCCTCCTGACTCCTGCACTGGTGCTCTATGTTGCCCCTATATCTTACATATAGCTACTCTGTAAATAGTTGCTTGTATATTGTCTCCCCCCATTAGATAGAGCTCCTTGAAATCAAGGACTGGTGTTTTTTTTTTCTTTCCCTCGTATCCCCAATTCTCACCACAGTGCCCGGTGCATAGTAGGTGCTACTAAATTCTTTCCATTGACTTGACATAAACTTTTGTTTTCCTAGCCAACTTTCTAAGAAAAAATCTTTAAGTGCAGTTCTGCCAATATGTATTGGAACCCCTCACCAAGAATTCTGCATTCCAATGAAATTATATCTGATCCAAAAGAACATAAATACATCATTCATTAGGTCATTAAAGGGCAAGAAATGGAAAATTCAGAAGACAGTGATAACATCAAAACATACAACAAAAACACTTCGCATGGCACAATCTTTAAAGATCTACCAAACAAGAGAGCAATACTGTACATATATATATATATATTATATATATATATGTATTTCTCACCTTTGAACCCTCTTATTTTATAAAACAACCAAATTGTCTTTATACAGGAAGAGCTACATCATTCACAACTGACCATCTTACAATATTGCTACTACTTTGTACACAGTATCTATCAGTTTGCATTAGCTTCTATAAGTCTTTCCAGAATTTTTTCTGAGAGCATCCTGCTCATCATTTCTAAAAGCAAAATAGTATTCCATCACAATCACACACTACGATTTGTTCCGTTATTCCCCAGTTCATTGACATCCCTTCAATTTCCAGTTCTTTGTCACTATAAAGGAAGTGCTAAAATATTTTCGTACATATAGATGCTTTTCCTTTTTAAAATCTTGTTTTTGGATACAGATCTAGTAGTGTTATTTTGACTTTGTTATATTCTTCCGAGTATGTGTTTTGCTCTTGTCGCCATAGTAGCATACTATGGTCAGAATTTTTCCTGATGTTTGATCATTTTTCCAGTTTATTTCTTGAATTTTAACTCTTTGTTACAGCGGGGTTCTGTTTTCAGTGTGGAGGGTGCACTGTTCCAAACTTCAGTGTTTTTGCATATGTGTTTTCAGAGATACATCTAGAGATCTGTAAGTTTTCAGTTCTTCAAGGGAATATGATTTATGGAGAGATGTTTGCAATTCTCCTGGTCTGTGCTTTGCTCTGTGAGTTACCCCAATAACACTTTTATTCCATGGAACTGTGACAAGAATGCCTGCTCCACTGCAGTCCATAAGCTCTGATATGCTAGTGCTCCTCCTTGCTCTGGTACTGCCACACAGGACTGTGAGCTAGATTTATGTAGGGGAAATACTAGAGAGTCCTGTCCCTAGTGCCACCAAAGAGAGCCCTGTAATCTCCTTCTAATCAGTTGTTTGATCTTATCACTAGGAGATCCACATTCTCTGGCCCCTAAGGGCTGCTGCTGGTTCCCTTGAACTGATCTGTGCTGACACAGCCTTCTCTGGTCTATGCTCCACTTTCACCCAGGTGTGAAAGATCTGTCTTGTAACCTTATAAATATCTTGGACTGGAAATTTATTTCACCTTATCTTTTTGTGGCTTGTACCACTCCAGGAAAATTTTTATGAAATTATTTAAAGGTGTTCAGAGGGGCTTTTGGATAGTTCCAGTGAGTTGTTGCCTTTTCTCTACCATCTTGGCTTCCCCTACTGCAACGATATTTTAAGCACTTAATAAATGTATTATTCATGCATTCAAAGTACTGAAATTTTGTAGGTAGGCCGGGAGAGATATTTCACAAGGATCGGGATGTTAAGGAACTCAGTTTATCAGGGTTTACGTGCATAGATAGCTTCTTTAGTACTCAATGCCAACGCTTTTATGTTCAGAGGAAGGTTGGCATTTGCAGTTTCAAGAACCTTAAAGGGCAGATACATCTTCATATACATTATTAGCAAGAACATAGAACTACAGAGCTTGGATTACTATGGAGAGTGTTGCAATCCTTAAAGTTCTACTGGTCCTGCCACATTTCTAGTGAAAGCACTGACAGAACAAAGTAAATAAGCCACCATAAAAAATATCTAGGAGGCATGATATAAATACATCTGGTCATTATTTAATATCTACACTATTAAAACTTTGTTTAATTAAGGGTTGAACTATTGTAAGGACAAAAAACTGTTGAAAATAATTCATTTTGGCATTCTAACTAAAATTAATGCTTGCCCTTGGCTGTGCAGCACTTAGATTCTTACTGAGACATTATCCTGGGCCCTCAATCTTGAGAAAGTCATTTCACTAACCATTATGGCTTCCCTTCAGTGAAAAACAAATAGGAGTGAATCATGATTTGAGCAAAATTAAAATAATGTAAAACGTACAAAAACGTAATATAAATTTGACATATCTATGAAGAAACTTTCATGAAATAAAAAGGTAGGGAGGAAAAAACAGAAAATGAAGTAGTAAAAAAAAGAAACAAAAAGTCTATTTCATTCCACAGTTAGTAAAGATATTTTGCTTTGAAAACCTGAGATATGCACTTACCTTTTCAATGATGTGGAAAGGAAGAAAGGGAGAAAATGTGGAAATGTTTTTTTTTTTTAAATTAATATTAAAAATTGATTTTGAATGTAATTGGAGTAATATAAAAAATTCCTCTAGAAACTTGAGATTTATATAGCTTGAGTTCACTTATATTTAATTAGGACTTTTATTCATAAGTAAAGGTAAGATGCTTTTTTAATAATTTTATAAACTATTTTTCAATTCAAGAAATTATCTTTGATTATTTTCAACAAACCTGAAAACAAATGGACTCTGAAAAGAATGAAGGAAGGCAATAAAATATAAAATAAAACAAAAGATGAAACACTAAAAAAAGTCAGATTAGAACCCACCTTCAATAGAACCCCCTGCTTTTCCAGAACTTTACAAGTCATCGTGTGAACTTTAGCCTTTAAAACCTACTGTGTTCTTCTATCTCCTAAGAAAATTTCAGTGAATTTCAGTGCATTCTTTAGGTAAATAGATTGTCTTATTAGATAAAAGCGATACCATATGTACTCTTGTTCTTCTAAAGGGGAGGATGGATGTGAATAATAAAGACTCTTCCCTTCTCACCTCTTCACTTTCAACACTAGCAACTCCATATTTAAAAATCCCTTGTAAAATGACTCCATGGTTGTTCTGAGGGCGTTTTTTACTCTACCTTTGCAAAAAAAAAAAAAAAAAAAGTACTGTATCTCTTTGCAGAATTTCAAAGTAAGAAATTCAGTATGACATAATAAATAGAAAGATATCTGAAAGATCAGGAAGACTTAGGTTCAGTTCCTATCTCTGACATGGATGGATTCTTTGACTCTGAGCAAGTCACTTAAATTCTCTGCTCCAGACAATTGTCTAGGACTATAAATTATACAGCAATCATACATCTGCCTTGAAAAAAGGAGCTTCCTCAGTGGGAAATTCCATTGCCACTGATATCACAAGACTTGTCCTTTCCAAAAAAAAATTAAGTTCATTTTTTATATTGTAGAAAGTGTCCCTTGTATGTATTTTAAATTAAGAAGAATAAAAACAACCATTTCTACGATTGTTTTTTTTTCTTTTTTTTTTTTTGAAATTTCAAGTAGTGGGGTGATTTCTTAAAGGAGAACAGAGAGGTTTAACTAAGCACCACATAATTATAGTAGAAAAGAAACAGTCCCAGGGAAGCTGAAATGATGCAGTGTAAGAACGTTTGTTTCCCTTTCATGAGCTTCTTTCTAACCTTCTCTACATCTCAGCAAAACACTGCTGACCCTGTTTTTTGTTCAGTCAAATAACAAATATTTAAAGCAGCTTCTTCCACATCACCAAGTAGTTAGAGAAGAATTATAGTTCCCTAGCTTTCATATAAAGACCCCCAGGCCCCTCAAGGTGCTGTTGAGCCAAGCTATTTAATATTCTGTCATTAAACCCCAGATGGTAAATGGAATTTCTTCTCTCACATGTATCCCATACAGATATCAAGACAAACCACTCTCTCAGTTCTTACAACTCTTTGGAAACTATTTTGTTTTCTATGAAGTATTCCCCCATTCCCACTTATTTACAGCTGTATAAATTCTAAGACCTGAAGAGATTGATATTTCCTCAATTTCTGGAGAGGATAAGCGATATATCATCTTTGTAAATGGAGACTCACGCTGTTATTGTCTACAGTTCAGAGTAGTCATGTTAGATTAAACAGGGTTTTGCTGTTGCCCCTTATTAATTATGATGCCTCCTGCCGCCACTGCCATTCTCTCAGTCTGATGGTGCTACTGTGCGTTAGCACAGCTTCTTTCAAAGAAACCCATCACGATGAAAGCAGCTCATTAATTTCAGCCTTCCTCCCCCTTTGCTGTGACAGACTGAAGAAGCTTCCCTAACTAACTTTAGACAGATAATAAACTTTTATTTCCCTTTCACAACAAATCTAAAGCAGTTTATCATGTCCTTTTCTACCAGACAGTATTTGGAATACCAGTGTAGGCAGAAATTTATTTTTTTCTTCTTTAATATCCTGAGTATGCCTAAATTTGAAACAACTGTAACCTAAATGAAAACAAAACAAAAAACTCCTTAAACTTGGCATGCCTGGTATACGCCATGTCTTTCCTGCAAAGAGTTGGAGTCTATTGTGCATGTGTTTGGTTCAGGGAATGAGTGAAATGAGACATCTGTGATGATCTTCTATGGCTCATATCTTCCATGGCTCAGATCCTTGAACTGGATAGTTTTATGCAGAAGGAAAGTGGAAAGGAAACAATTATTTACAAAGCACCTACTCAAATATTATCTCCTTTGTTCATCACAACAACCCTGAGAGGTAGGTAATATTATTATCATTCCCATCTTACAGTTGAAGAAACTCAGACAAATAGAGGGCAAGTGACTCACTTCAAGGTCACAGCTAATGATGTCAGAGGATAGATCTAAACTTAGCTGCTCTTCCAATCAGGGCCAGCATTCATTTTCTGTCACCCAAATGCCTCCTGCATTTAAAGAACCATATATATATATATATATATATATATATATATATATATATATATATATATATATATATATATATACACACACACAAACACACACATATATACATATACACATATATATACACACACACATATATATGTATATATGTATGTATGTATGTATAAAGCAGAGGGATATATATGTACACATATATAAAAATATACATATGTATATATACATATATACACATATGCGTATGCATATATACATACAAATATGCATATACATACATATATACACATATATACATATATATTTATACACATATACATATGCATATACATATATATATATGGGCCATGGAGGTGGGTGTCTATGGCTATATATATATGGCATGAGCCATGTTCTGGCTGCTGCTGTTTCCCAAAACATCTTTTCTGTTCATACTTCATACTCTAGCTTTAGGGACTTCTTCCATAGGACTGATTATCCAGGGGTACTGTTGAAAATGCAGTTAGGCTTCTATCAGACATGAAGCTAATGTACTAAACTCATTTTTTTCCTTACAGTCAGCTTAGATGACAGCATAGAAAGAATAAGATTTTGATGAGAGGAATAATTTTAGAGGACAGAAGATGGAGACCTTGATGGGCACAACGGACCCTGGGAAACTAGACAAGGGAATGGTGTTTTACTGATATCATTACCCTGCTCAGAAAGCTTCAGAAACTCCCAAGTACAAGTAGAAAAGAATTTCTGTGTAGCAATCAAGGCCCTATACATTCTGAATGATGCCTGCCTTTTAATATTATTTCTCACCTACTTTCTAATGTGTTTTCCTTGACCCACTACTGCTCACTGATATCTGCTTTACTTTCTGGCCAAAGGGACTATTCATCCCTTCAAATACAAAATATCATTTAAATTCCCATTTCATTCTACCTGACCCCCTCCCCCAACAATATTTCCCTTTTTACTCTCCATTCATCACAGCCGATCTCAAGTTCTAGCTCCATCCACATTTCCCTGACCACCTCAACTCTCAGCAAGTTATTCTGAATTCCTTATTCTCTGTGGCATTCCTTGAGTAGTTATCATTTTCCTGGGGCCAAACTGAAACTGACCAGTTGAACAACATGGCCTTCTTCCTTCCTTCTTTTGATCCTTTCTTTCCATTCCCTCTGTACATATAGAATATCACACCTTTACCTGGGGGTGGGGGGTGCTCTGCCCAAAGGGAATGTAAATTTTAATCTCTAAAACCTTTTTTTTTCTTAAAGACCCGCCTTTACCCCAAATCACTCTGGTTCTCTTTGATTGACCAGCAACAGCTTCCAGGCCAAGGCCTATTTGGTCTTTGTTTGGGCCCTGATTGGCTCAGAATGAACGCAAATAGCAATTGTTTCTGTTTTGTCCAGAAACTCTGAGCATCTTCCCCTCCCAGACTGATTTTTGTTTCTTTGTTTTGTTTTCTGACTAGAGGACATTTTTCTACCTCATTACTTATTAAGCCTTAATCATTGAATGGGTGTTGCCATATTCAATCTCAGGCCTGCTAAGACCTTAGCTTGAAAAGGCCAGTATCACCCATTCCAACATAGCCCATCTCAGGTTTTTGTTCTGATCTCTATCTGATCAGTAGACCCAGATGCCTCTGGAGGAGAAAGCGAGACTAGTGACTTTGCCCTGCCCTTCCTCATTTAAATCCAATTCACTTGCATGTCATGGCATTACTTCCCTGATATCTCTGTTTTTGTCAAGAACAAAGAATGAACCGCAACAGCAGCAGCAACTTTTGTGACCCTGTTCCTATTTTTAATTACATCTTGTCTTCCAAATTAAGGTTTAAGAACCTTGGGGAGACAGTAGAAACTCTACCTTATATTTATTGTACCTCTAATACCTAACATACATACAAAAGGCTTGGTATGTATTTGTTTTTGTGTTTTTATTGTTGAGGGAGATGTTACTGCTATTGCAACTGCTACTGGTTGTGAAGTGATTTAAGGAGAGAGGCATATCAAATTGGCCCAAACTACAAAGCTTCCAGTTTTATCTGAATCAGTGCTATTAGCCAAAACATTTTTCTTAATAGTATATATTTATTTTCTCAGCAAGATTGGTCCTGATAGGGCAGTCTAGCACTTAGCCTTAGAGGTAGATGATTTCAGCTCAGATGCCATCTCTACCCCATCTCTACCATTTCTTGGATATTTACAAAGTGATCATTTAGCCTGAAAAAAATGAATCAGTAGCACTATCACTACCTGTCACAACCTGGCAATTGTGAGGAGAGTACCTTAGAAACATTAAAATATCGCATTATTATGAGCTACATTGTGAGCTATAGGTACTAACAGTTTGATATAACTGTAGTTATGTTAAAAGATTTTTCTCTCCAAGAATATCTTCCCTGGGAACCTGACAAAGTGGCTGAACTTCCTCGCATTACGATCGCTCCATTTATTTAAGGAATTTTCTTCAGAAGCACAAATGTAAACATGTGTCCTAAGCAGAGTAATTGTATGAGCTAACAAACAATGACTTAATGCTTCCCAGCAACAAATACAATGCAAAACCAAGCAAAACAAAGTCTTGTATTTACTTTGCCTCTACTTATGTGTGCATATGTTGCTTCCTTTCATAGGATGGAGATGAGATTTTAGACAGTTTCATGTTTGTTATTTAATTCCCAGCAAATAAATAACATAAAGTCTGGGATATAGTAAATGCATAATAAATGCTTGTTGATTAAAAGGATCATATGCAAAGGGCCTTAGTGATCATCTAATGCAACCCCCTCTGTTACAGGTGATGACACTGACTCCTGAAGAGGTAAATTGATTTACCTAAGGCTGAATAGATAGCAAAGGTTCCCCTTCTACGGAACTGTATTTCCTCTTTGTTAGTAAGTTAACAAGTCTGAGGAATTGTGACCTTAAACAAGTAGGTTGCTATAAGAATGGGAAGAAGAAAAGTGCAGAGCATAAGTGTAATCATTGTGGGAAAATGGGACATCCTCAAGTAAGTCCCTAAAAGAAAATACTCCCTCCCTCCCCCACAAACATACATGCACAGAGAGACAGAGACAGAGAGACAGGGAGAAACAGACACAGAGAGATAGAGAGAGAATTACGTGCTGCCAGAGATGAAGAAACCAGAGAACATTTAGGCTAACTTACACAAGAACATTTTCTTCAAAATCTCCTAGAAGTGATTATCTAGCCCAGTCAAGAAAGAGATCTGAGCTAGTTTCTGCTAATAGTTTATGGTGAATAGCAACTTAGTGCACTGCCACTGCTCAGGAGTCACTTATGAGGAGAAACTGAAAAGTACTGAAGATTTTTTTTCTGAAGTATATGGTATTTGGGTGTGTAGCCTTTCTCACCCTAAGCTGTGGCTAATATGTAATCCAAACACATGACTATCATTACTGTAATATTTTTAAAATATCTTCACTTTCAAATTATAGTCACAGCTAACATAATTCTGCAGTCCTCTGGTATTTGTCAAACAACTGGAACTTTATTTATTTTGTACTAGGAACTATGTCAATATATATGGACAGGGACACAAAAGGGAGAGAGTCCCTATGTACCTGGGGTCCAACCCTAACCATAATAACGTGTGGAAAAATTCTAAATATAGCACATTTTCAATATTATTATTTATATCCTCTTTTTACATCCCCTTAATTTATGAATGTGTTTAAGTACTATGTAATAAGCCATCTCTTGTAAGAAAGACTGAAAAAAGCAGTTCATGAAAAAATGTTTTGTGAGCATGTATGCAATATTCCACAACCAATAACTTCTACTTACTTTAAAAAGAGGATGAAGGAAGAAAAGTACAGTTACTCAACTTTCCTTGAAGGCTACCCTAATCAACATAGTTAAACAGATTTCTGCTTAATGTTTTCTTATTTGTATTTTTCTTTTACTTTTAGATGCCATTTCTTTGGTTTTGTTTATATCAGTGACCATCAGTTGATAGAACTCTTGATGTGCTTCTCTTGATTTCTGACGTGCATAACTTATGATGCACAAACATACCATAATGTTTGAGCCACAAATTTTTTTTTCTTTTTCTAAAAACACATAAAAATAATTTTTAACATTCATTTTTGAAATATAAAATTTATTTATTTTTCAGTTCTTAACATTCACTTCCGTAAGAATTTGGATTCAAAATTTTCTCCTCATCTAACCCCAGTCCCCACCCCAGAACAGCATGTACTCCATCCACCAATTCTTCCTATCTGTTCTCCCTTCTATTAACCATCCTTTCTCCATCCCCATTCCCTTCTAATTTTCCTGTAGGGCAAAATAGATTTCTGTACCCCATTGCTTATATAGCTTAATGTCCAGTTGCATACCAAAACAATTTTTGACATTCATTCTTAAAGTTTTGAGTTCCATAGTCTCTCCCTCCCTCTCTACTTACTCTCATTGAGAAAACAAGCAATCCAATATAGGTCAGACAGTGTAATAGTGCAAAGAAATTCCATGTTAAGTCGTAAAATACTAACCATACCTCCTTCTGTCTTATCCTGTCCTTCATTTATTCCATTCTCTCCCTTGACTTGTCCTCCCACAACAGTGTTTCCTTCTGATTACCTCTTTCCCCAATTTGCTGTCCCTTCTATGATCTTATTATCTTTCCTCTCCTGTCCCCTTCCCCCTTGCCTTCCTGCAGGGTAAAATAGATTTCCATAACCAACCGAGTGTGTGTTATTCCCTCCTTAAGGAAATACCATGAGAGTATATTTCCTTTCATCTACCCCCTCTTCCCCTACATTGTAGAAGCTCTTTCCTCCCTCTTGTATGTGAGATGACTTGCTACTATATATATGTACCTACACATATATAATATACACATCCATACATACCCACAGACACATGCATATATATGTGTGTGTGTGTGTGTGTCTGTATATATACATATATATACATATATATATATGTATATATATATATATATATATATATATATATATATGAATGTAAACAGTGCAGCTTTATTGAGTTCCTTAAGGCTTCTTTCCTGTTTACATTTCCATGTCTCTCACCGTTCTTGTATTTAAAAGTCAAGTTTTCTGTTCAGCTGTGGTCCTTTCAGCAAGAATGCTTAGAAGTACTCTATTTCATTGAAATTACATTTTTCCCCTGAAATATTATACTCAGTTTTGCTGGATAGGTGATTCTTGGTTTTAATCCTATTTCCTTTGACCTCTGGAATATTATATTCTAAGCCCTCAGATCCCTTAGTGTAGAAGTTGCTAAATCCTGTGTTATTCCGATTGTATTTCCATAATACTTGAATTGTTTCTTTCTGGCTACTTGTAATATTTTCTCCTTGAACTGGGAACTCTGAAATTTGGCTACAGTATTCTTAGGAATTTTCCTTTTGGGGTCTCTTTCAGGAGGTAATTAGTGAATTCTCTCCATGTATATTTTACCTGTTAGTTCTAAAATATCAGGGCAGTTTTCCTAGATAATTTCTTGGAAGATGATGTCTAGGTTCTGTTTTAGATCATTCATTTCAGGTACACTAATAATTTTTAAATTATTTCTCCTGGATCTATTTTCCAGATCAGTTGTTTTTTATGACACATTTCACATCATCTTCTATTTCTTCATTCTTTTGGTATTATATAGTAATTTCTTGATTTCTCAAAAAGTCATTAGCTTCCATCTGCTCCACTCTAATTTTTGAAGAACTATTTTCTTCTGTGAGCTTTTGAACCTCCTTTTCCATTTGGCTAATCTGCTTTTTAAAGCATTCTTCTCCCCATTGTCTTTTTAGACCTCTTTTGCCATTTGGGTTAATCTATTTAAAGTGTTATTTTTCTCAGCATCTTTGAACGTCTCCTTTAACAAGCTGTTGATTCACTTTTCGTGATTTACTTGCTTCACTTTCATTTCTCTTCCCAATTTTTCCTCCATGTCTCTTATTTGATTTTCAAAATCCTTTTAGAGCTCTTTAGTTGCCTGAGACAATTGCATCATTTTTGGTGGTTTTGGATGTAGAAACCTTGACTTTTATATCTTCCTCCAATGGTATTCTTTGTTCTTTCTCATCAGAAAGTGTGGAATAAAATGCATTTTTACCAAGAGAGTAACCTTCTATAGTCTTATTTTTTCCCTTTTTTAGGCATTTTCCCAGCCAGTTACTTGACGTTTGAGTCCTTTGTCAAGTAGGAGGTATATTCTAGGGACCTCTAAGTTCTCACTTCCTCCAAGACAGTACAATCAAGGGAGAGTAGTTTACTCCTCTCCTGGCCTGCACTCTTGTCTGGTAGCAACCACAAGCTTGTCTGCTCAGAATCTGTGAGTAGAATTCTGTCTCGAAAACCACCACCAGCTCCACCATGCCTGTGTTCCTCCTCACCCCAGGACCATCACTCAGGACTGAGACTCAGATAGGCTGCTCAATTCCCCTAGGGTCTTTAGATGGAAGACTCCAAAAATGGAGGCTCTGACCTCAGTAGCTCTTGCTTTCCTAGAACCAGGGCTAGGGCCAGACCTGGGTCCCTTCTCATCCAGTGAAAAAGCTTTGTCACTGACCTTTTAATCTGTCTTTGGTATTAGTGGGTTGAGAAATCTGGGAACTGCAGATGCTACCCCTGATTCCAGGCCCTGAGACCTGCTGTACTTCTATCCATGTAGTATGCCAAGGCTGGGCTGCAGTCCGTTCTGAGTCTGATGAGATATACCTTTTCTGTCAGCCTTTCAGGCTATCTTGGGCTAGAAATCTCTTTCACTCTGTCATTTTGTGGCTTCTGCTGCACTAAAATTTGTTTAGTCATTTTTTACAGGTTTTTTATGTGTTATGGGGGGAGGGCTAAAGCAAGTCCATCTTTCTACTTTGTCATCTTGCCTCAATATTCATTTTTAATGAGTTGCAGATTCTCTCCCTCCCTTTCTTTCTTGCTCCTCATTGGGAAGGCAGGCAATTTGATATAGGTTATACATATGGGGTAAAAAAATAATTTTCACATTAGTCATGTTATAGAAGAAAGTGTAGTGAAAATGAAGAAAAGAGAGAGAAAACAAAAAATAGTATGCTTTGATTGGCATTTAGAGTTACATCATTCTTTCTTTAAAGGTTGATAGCATTTTTTATCATGTCTTTTCAGATTGTCTTGAATAATAATATTGCTGAGAATAGCTGACATTCATAGTTGATCATCATGTAATATTGTGTTATTGTGTACAAGGTTCTGCTGCTTTTACTTATTTAACTTTGCATCAATTCATGTAAGTGTTTACAAGTTTTTCTGAAAATATCTTGCATGGCATTTTTTTTAAATTATATGACAATACTCTTTCATAATCATGTACCACAACTTGTAGCATCCTGGGCTGTTTCCAGTCATTCTGATGAGTATCTGGTCACTGGATCCAGATGACTCAGGAGCAGAGAGTGAGGTTGGTGACTTTGGACAACCTTCCCTCACTCAAAAGTCAACTGCAAGTCATGTCATCATTTCTCTGACGTCATGGTCTTCTTTGAAAATGAAAGAGAAACATGACAATCACAACTCATTCAGTCATTCTGCAATTGTTGGACATTCCCTCAATTTCCAATTCCTCATCAATGCAAAAAGAGCTGATATAAATATTTATGTACATGTAGTTTCTCATTTAAAATAAAATCTCTTTGAAATATAGACCTACTAGTTTTATTGCTGCATCAAAGAGTATGCATGGGTTTATATTCTTTCATCATAATAGCAAATTTTTATCCTGAATGATCAGATTATATTTTCCATATCCCATCTAATATGTCACTTTTCTTTTTAGTCATATTAGTCATTGTGGTAAGTGTGAGGTGATACATCAGTTACTTTAATTTGCATTGCTCTAATCAATAGTAATTTACAGCATTTTATATGACTATAGATAGTTTTGATTTTTTTATCTGAAAAGTGCCAATTTGTATCATTTGACTATCAATTAGTGAATGACTTCTATTCTAAAAAAATCTCCATTCTCTCTACATTTCAGAAATGAGACATATCAGAAATTTGCTTTAAATTCTTTCTCATATTTATGATTACTATGTATTTCCATTCAGCATTATTCTACCTTGTTTATCCTCTCTTTCTTTCTCTCTCTCTCTCTCTCTCTCTCTCTCTCTCTCTCTCTCTCTCTCTCTCTCTCTCTCTCTCTCTTTCTCTCGCCTTTTCCCCAGTACAGCACACTGTTTCCTATTTGCACTCACCCTTCACTTCCTACTTTCTTTTATGTAAGATAGATTTCTATACCCAACTGAGCATGTGTATTATTCCCTTTGAGCCAGTTCTGATGATAGTAATGTTAAAATATTGTCAGCTACACTTCCCATCTTCTCATCCACTTTTCAACATCTTTGGCTCTTCTTTCATGTGAGATAATTTACCTCACTATACTTTTCCTTTCCCCTTCTACTAGCAAATCCCTCTTTCTCACAATCTAGCTTTATTTATTTTTATATATCATCCCCTCATTTTCACCTGTCTTTCTCATCTCTTAATTTTTAGATATCATTTCATTATGGCCAACTAACACCTCTGGCCTCTAATTTATAAATAATTTTTTCTAACTGCCCTAATAATAATAAAGTTCTCAGGAGTTATGACTATCATCTTCTCATGCAGGAATGTAAACAGCTTAACTGTGTTGAATTCCTTGTGCTTTCTCTTTTCTGTTTATCTTTTTTATGTTTTTCTTGAATCCTGTACTTAAAGTCAATTTTTTTTTATTAATTCTGGCCTTTTTGTCAGAATTGATAGTTCTCTGTTTCATTAAATACCCATTTTCCCTCAAAATGATTGTACTCAGCTTTGTTAGGTAGGTGATTCTTGGTTGTAATCCTAACTACTTTGCCCTCAGTAATACCATTATTACAAAACTTTAGATCTTTAAATAGAAGCTGTTAAATCTTGTGTTACCCTAACTATGGTTCCATGACATTTAATTCTTTCTTGTTGCTTACAAGATTTTCTCCTTGACCTGGGAGTTCTGGAATTTGGTTGTAGCTTCCTGGGAGTTTTCTTTTTGAACCTCTTTCAGGAGGTAATCAGTGAATTATTTCAATATTCATTTGCCTTTTGGTTCTAGAACATCAAGGGAGTTTTCCTTGATTATTACTTGAAAGGTAATGTTTATAATCTTTTTTTTTTTGATTGTGGCTTTCAGGTAACAAAAAAATTCTCAAATTAGGCCTCCTTTATTTATTTGTAGACAGTTGCTTTTTGAATGAGACATTTCAAGTTCCCTTCTATCTTTTCATTCTCTCACTATTTCTTGATGTCTCATCGAGTCATTAGCTTCTGCTTTTCCAGGTCTACTTTTTAAGGAATCATTTCTTCATCTAATTTTCATATATTTTTTCCCTAATTGGCTAGTTCTGATGTTGAAGGCATTCCTTTCCTTAGTGATTTTTCCACCTTTTTTCCCTTGTGTCCATTTTTTAAAATAATATTTTGGTTTTTTTCCAATTACATTTTAATACATCATATAACATTCATTTAAAAAAGTGTTCCTAATTTTCTTCCTTCTGCTCCTTCACCCTCCTTAAAAAGTAAGAATTTTAAATAGGTTATACATGTGCAATAACGTGAAAGGTATTTCCAAATTAGTCATGTTGTGAAAGAAAAACCAAACCAAAAGGAAAAAGTGAAAAATAATGAAGAAAGTGAAAACACTATGCATCCATCTGCATTCAGATTACATATCCCCGTTTTCTGGATGTGGATAGCTTTTTTTTATCATGAATTCTTTGAAAGTGTGTTGTATCATATTTCTTGCTGAGAAGGAGTGTTAGTCACATTTAATCATTGCAAAGTGTTGTTGTTACTATTTACAATGTTCTCCTGGTTCTGCTCATTTCACTTTGCATCAGTACCTGTCTTTTCTGTGAATCCTGCTTGCTTGTCATTTCTTATAGCACAACAGTATTCTGTTGATTCTTGGGAATTCCCTCAATTTTTAAGTCTTTGCCATCACAAAGAGAACTGCTATAAATATGTCTGTGCATGCAGGTACTTTTCCCCTTTTTCCCTTTCAATGATCTCTTTGGGATACAGACCTAGTAGTGGTATTGCTAGATCAGGGGGTTATACTTAGGTTTACAGCCTTTCAGTTTAGTTTCAAATTGTTCTTCATAATGTCTGATCAATTTACCACTATGCCAACAGTGTATTAGTGCCCCAATTCTCCCCTATCCTACCCAACATTCACAATTTCCCTTTTCTGTCAAATTATCCAATCTGAAATGCATGAAGTAGTAGTACCTCAGAATGTTTTAATTTGCATTTCTCTAATTGATAGTGATTTGTAGTATTTTCCATATGAGTATAAGCACCTTTCATTATTTTATCTGAAAACTGTTTACTCGTATCCTTTGAACGTTTATCAATTGGCAATTGACTTATATTCTCATAAATTTAACTTGGTTCTCCACATGTTTGAGAAGTGAGGCCTTTATCTGAAACACTTGCTTTAAAAATTGTTCCATAGTTTTTGCTTTTCTCTTTTAATCTTGGTTGCATTGGTTTTGTTTATGTGAAAACATTTTTTTAATTTAACATAATCAAAATATCCCTTTTGTATCCCATAATGCTTCGTGTCTCTTGTTGGATAATAAATGCTTTCCTTATCTGTAAATCTGTCAGATAAACTATTTCATACTATCTTGGTTTGCTTAAGATATCACCCTTTATGTCTAAATCGTGTATCCATTTTGACCTTATCTTTGTATGTGGTGTAAAATGTTGATCTATACCAAGTTTCTGTCATACTTCTTTCTAGTTTTCCTAAAAAGATTTTGTCAGATTGTGAGTTCTTATCCCAGAAGAAAGGGTCTTTGGGTTAATCAAACACGATATTATTTTGGTCATTTACTTCAAAGTCTTGTGTACATAATTGGTTTCACTCATCCAGCATTCTATAGCTCGGCCAGGATCACATAGTTTTTATGATTGCTGCTTTATAATACAATTTTAGATCTGGCATGGTTAGGCTACATTCCTTTGTATTTTTTTTTCACCAAATTTCTTTATATTCTTCATCTTTTACTGTTGCAGATGAATTTTCCATTTTTTAAAGCTCTATAAAACAGGTATTTTTTTTTTCTTTGGAGAGTGGGGGGAGGAGGTTTCAGTTTGATTGATATGGTATTTAATAAGTAAGTCAGTTTAAGTAGAATTGTCACTTATACTATATTGGCTTGGCTTACCATGAGCAAGTGATATTTTCCCAAATGTTTAGATCTGGCTTTATTTGTGTAAAAAGTGTTTTGTAACTGTGTTCATATAGTTCCTGGGTTTAACTTGGCAGGTAGATCCCCAAATATTTTGTTCTATTTACAGTTATTTCAAATGGAATTATTCCTTCTATCTCTGGTTTCTGGGGCTTTCTTGGCAATATATAGAAATGTTAATTATTTAAATGCATTTATTTTATAACTTGCAACTTTGCTAAAGTCAATAATTTGAATTATTTTTAATGTGATTGTTTCATCTCTAAGTATACCATGATGTGATCTGCTAACAGAGAGAGTTTTGTTTCCTCATCATTTATTCTAATTCATACAGTTTCTTTTTTTCTTCTCTTATTGCTCTAGCTAACATTTACAGTAGAAAATTAGGTAATGATTGTGGTAAAGGTCATATTTCTTTCACCACTGATCTTCCTGGGAAGGCTTCTAGCTTATCCCCAGTACAGACAATACTTGTTGATGGTTTAAAGTAGATATTCTTTTTATAATTTAAGGAAACTACATTTATTCCTAAGCTCTCCATGGTTTTTAATAGGAATGGGTATTATGTTTTGGCAAAAGCTTTTTTCAGAATCTATTGAGATAATCATATGATTCTGTTGGTTTTCTTGTTGGTGTGGTCAATTACGCTGATAATTTCCCTAATATTGAACCAGGCCTACAATCGTGAAATAGATCACTCCTGTCTTAGTGTAAGACCATTGGGTACATTGTTATAATTTCTTTGTTGGTATTTTATTTTAAAATATTCACTTTAACACTCAGGTTTATTATTTTTTTCTCTGTTTTGGCTTATCCTAGCTTAGATTATCAGATCCTTATTTTTCTTCAAATTGATTTGGTAGGACTCCTTCTATTTTCCCAAATAGTTTATATAGTATTGGAATTAATTATTCTTTAAACATTTCATAGAATTCAATTGTGAATAGCCCTGGCTCCAGGAATGTTTTTCCTAAGTAATTCATTGATGATTTGTTCATTTCTTTTTCTAAAGCACTATTATGTCCTCTTTATAATCTGAGAAATTTATGATTTTATTTAATAATATTTTCTCCAATTATATACAAAGATAGTTTTCAACATTCACTTTTATAAAATTGAGTATTACTAATTTTTTACTCCCTCTCTTCCTTATCCCCTACTCCCAAATGACAAGCAATCTGATAAAGGTTATATATGTACAATTACATTTAGTATATTTCTACAATAATCATATTGCAGAACAAAATGGAAAAAAAAGAGAAAAGAAAAAAGGATTGAAAATAGTTTCTTCAATCTACATTCAGACTCCATAGTTTTTTCTCTGGATGTGGAGAACATTTTTTATTATGAGTCTTTTGAAATTGTCTTAGATCACTGAATTGCTGAGAAGAGCTAAAACTGTCATAGTTGATGATAGCATTATGCTACTATCACTATGTATAATGTTCTCCTAGTTCTGTTCACTCAGCATTGGTTCATGTAAGTCTTTCCAGGTTTTTCTGAAACATACCTGCTCATTTCTTATACCCAATAATAGTCTATTACATTTATATGCCACAACTTCTTCAACTGTTACCTACTTGATGTGCATCACCTCAATTTCCATTTCTTTGGTAACACAAAGAGGAACTACAATACATATTTTTGTACATGTGATCCCTTCCCCTTTTTATGATAGCTCAGACACAAAGCTAGTGGTATTGCTGGATCAAAGGGTTAACACGGTTTTACAGACCTTTGGGCATAGTTCCAGATAATATGTATTTTGTAAATATTCATCCATTTCATTTAGATTGTCAGATTTATTGGATTACAATTCTGTAGAATAATTTTTTTTTAATTATTGCTTTATTTTTCTCTTGATTGCTGGAGAATTGACCATTTTCATTTTTGATATTGGTTCCTTGGTTTTCTTTATTTTTTTAATCATTTTATCCAATGAGTTAACTATTTCGTTGTTCTTTTATTTATAAAAATACAGTTCTTGGTTTTACTTATCAGTTCCATGGTTTCCTTTCTTTCGATTTTATTAAGCTTTCCTTTGATATTTCGGATTTCCAACTCAGTAATTGGACATTTTTAATTTTTCATTTTCTACCTTTTTAGGTTCTTGCCCTGCTCTTTCTCTATTCTATTGATGTAAACATTTGGAGCTGTAAATTTTCACCTAAAATACTGCTTTGGCTGAATTCCATAAACTGTGGTATGTTGTCCTATGGTTGTTATTATCTTCTATTAAAATATTATTTCTATGATTTGTTCTTTGACACACTCATTCTATAGGATTAGATTATTATGTTTCAAATTGATTTTTAACCTATCTTTGCATGGTTCTTTACTACATTTAATTTTTACTATGTCATGATCTGAAATGGAAGTGTCTAATGTTTCTGCCTTTCTGCATTTGATTTGAGGTTTTATTTCCAAGCATATGGTAAATTTTTTGTGTAGGTGTCATATACTGCTGAGAAAAAAAAGGTGTATGTTTTTCTATCACTACTTATTTGTCCCCAGGGGTCTATCATATCTAACTTTTCCTAAACTCTATTTACTCCTTAACTTTTATCTTGCTTGTTTTGTGGTTAAATGTATATAGTCCTGAGTGGGGAAGGTTAAGGTCACCCATTGTGTTGTTTTACTGTCTATTTCCTCTTTAATTCATCTAATACCTCCGTCACAAAATTTGGATGCTATACCATTTGGTGCATTTATATTTGATATTTATATCCATTGTCTATGATACTTCTTAACAGGATGTAGTTTCCTTCCTTGTCTCTTTTAACTAGATCTATTTTTTTCTTCATCTGAAATCATTATTGCCACCACTGATATATTTTTACTTCAGCTGAAGCATTATATTCTGCTCCAGTCTTTTTTCTTTACTATGTGTCTGCCTCAACTTTGTTTCTTGTAAACTACATATTGCTGGATCCTAGTTTTTAATCTACTTTGCTATCCACTTCTGTTTTATGGATAGGTTCATCTCATTTATATTCATAGTTATGATTACTAACTGTGTATTTTCTTTCATCTTATTTTCCCCATTTATTCTCTCTCTTCCTCTGTGTGTGTGTCTCTGTGTCTCTCTTTATGTGTCTCTATCTCAGTCCCTCTGTCTGTCTTTCTGTCTCTCTCTAAGTCTCTCTCCATCTCTGTCTCTCCAGCTTGGTCTTCCTAATCAATATTTTGCTTCTGACCACAGCTTCCCTAAATTTTCCCTCTCTATTATTAACTCCTGCTTCCTTTTCTTGTTTTTGTCTCCTCCTACTTCCCTATATGGTAAGATAGATTTCTATACCCACCTAAGATTATATGATAGCCCCTCTTCTAGCAAAATCTGATGAGAGTAAGGTTCAAACAATGTTCACCCTGTTCCCTTCTTCCCCTCCATTGAAATAGGTCTTTTGTGCCTGTTCAAGTGGTATAATTTACCCCATTCTGCCTCTCCCTTCCCTCTTCTCCCAGTGTTGTCCTCTTTCTCATCCCTTATTTTTAAAATATAATTTATCAAAGTCAACTTATATCCATACCCTTTGTCTGTGTATATTCTTTCTAACTGCTTTAATTAAAAATGTAGTTCTTTTTTTTTCTTTTTTTTCCTATTTATTTATTTATTTATTTAATTTTTTACATTCAGGAAAATCTGCAAAGACTCATATGAATTGATACAAAGTGAAATGAGCTGACCCAAGAGAATATTGTCCACAGTAACAGCAGCACTCTGTTATGATCAGCTATGAGTGACTTAGCTCTTCTAAGCAATATAATGATCCAAGACAATTATGAAAGACTCATGATGGAAAAAATTTATCCACAACCAGAGAGAGAAATGATAGACTCTGAATAGATATTGAAGAATATTGTTTTCAATGTATCTGTGTGTTTCCTTTTGATCTGTTTCTTCTTTCACAACTAGTACTAATATGGAAATGTTTTACCTGATTGAATACAGATAACCTATATCAAATTACTTACTATTTTAAGAAGACATGAGTGGAGGGAGGGAAGGAGAAAAATTTGAAATTCAAAATTTTGCATTAAAGGGATGCTAATTATCTGCACATATAATTGCAGAAAAATAAAATATTATTTGAAAACCCAATGCAAGTATCAGCTACCTGTGTAGGGATAGAAACATTTTTCCCTTATTGAATAACTTCTGTTGCTTTTTATGTTCTTTCCCCTTATACCTTTTTACATTTCTCTTCAGATTTGTATTTGAAATTGAAATGTTCTGTTTAGCTCCAGATTTTTTTTTGAGGAATGTTTGTAACTTTCCTATTTCATTGAATGTCCATTTTTTTTTCCTATGAAAGATTATAATCATTTTTTCTGAGTAGCTGATTATTGATTGCAATCCACTCTCCTGTTCCTTCTGGAATATCATATTCCAAGTCCTTCAATTCATTAACATAAAAGTTGCTAAAATTCTATTTAATCTTGACTGTGACTCCTAGATAATTTGAATTATTTCTTTCTGGCTGCTTGCAAGATTTTCTCCTTGACCTGAAAGTTTTGGGATTTGGTTGCAATATTCCCGGGTGTTTTCATTTTGAGATCTCTTTCAGAAGGTGATCAATGGATGATTTCGATTGCTATTTTACTCTTTGATTCAAGGGTATCATGACTGCTTTCCTTGAAAATTACTTGATAGCTCTGCCCAGGTTCTTTTGTTGAGTATAGCTTTTAGATAGTCCAATAATCCTAAATTATATATTGTAGATCTACTTGTTTTTCCATTGACTTGTCACTTGTAGGTCACTTGTTTTTCCATTGAAGTATTTTACATTTTCGTCTATCGTTTTTCTTTCCTTTGCTTTTTTTTTTTATCGATTCTTGATGTTATATCATAGTTATTAACTTCCACTTGCCCAATGTTAACTTTTAAGGAACTTTTTTATTCAGCGACTTTTTGTTGCTTTTTTCTTTTAGTCAATTGTACTTTTCAAGGAATTATCTATTTTTACTGTGTTCATTCTTTTTTTTATGATTATCTTGTATAATTCTGATGTGTTTCCTATTTTTCTTCTACTTCTCTTATTTGATTTTTAAAACAATTTTACCTCTTATAGGAAGACTTTTTGAGCCTGCAACAAATTCTTGTTCTCTTTGAGGCTTTGCATGTGACTATTTTGATATTTCTGTCCTTTTTTGAGTTGTTGGTTTTGTTTTTTTTTCATTTTTTTTTTTTAATTTTCTTGTCTTCATAGTAGCTTTCTATGGTAAGGACTTTGTTTTGTTTTGTTTTTTTATTCCTCAATTTCTATCATATTTTGTCACTTTTAAAGTTGAGTTAGGGTACTGTTGGCACTATCCTAAGCTTCTTGCTTATTGGTTCACAATAATGTTAGTGTCACCATGCCTACTTTATTTGGCTGTCCCAAAGTTTTCAAGACTGCCAGATCTGACTACTTGCCTCCTATGTTGGGACTAGAGGCCCCAGAACAGGCACACTATGCTGTTGATCTGTTGAAATAGGGCCAGAGGGGCTTGTTGCTGATCTGTATTGGAGCTAGGACCCTCCTGTTGCCTTACCTGGACACTATCTGTGTGGGGCTGAGCTCCCCTTTTACATAAGTGCAACAGACCTTTCTTACAGTCTTCCTAAGTTATCTTGGACTAGAAAAATGTTTTGCCCCATCCTTGTATTTGTTCTCTCACTCCAGCATCCATTTTGAGGCATGATTTAAAGTTATTCTGAGGGAAATTGGGGAAATCTTAGAAAATTTCCTGCCTTTTCTTCACCATCTTGGTTCTGCCTCTCCTCTCTTTGTGAATTCTGAATGTTCATGGCTTCTTTTCAGTGGCTTTTTATGTCTCTAGGTGTTATTTTCTTCAGTGCTTTTATATTTGTGCCTCCTGTGCAAAACTATTGACTCTTTTTTCATGATTTGATTTCATCACTGTGTATTGCCAAGGCAATATTCACAACAGTGATGGTGAATATGAATATGCCAGCACAGTTCTGAATCACAAAGTGTAATAGACTCTCTATATGGAAGACAGAACCAAAATATTTATTCAAGCACCAAAATATTTATTCAAGCATCAAAAACCAAATCCATCATAGTAACAAAGAAATCTGCACACAATAATAACACAGGGTGCACTACCATGCCCAAATCTTCACCTTCCTACAAACCAGCTCCCTTAAACAAATCACAAACAGGCTCCCTCAAACAAAATAACAAACAAGCTGTCCCACTCATACTAGTTGCTGCCTGTTCTCTCTTTCACAGCTCTGACTTCTCTGACTCACTTCATGCTCCATCCTTTCATGCTCCACTTGTTCAATGAACTCTTCTCACTACAGGTTCCATGTGACTCAGATTTCCATGTGACCCTGGCAGGTCACATGGGCCTGTTAATGAACAAGAAAGGTCTTCCCATTGAAATTACCATTACAGATTGTCTTTTACCCATTTTTTCTTCTTCCTCCCTTATTTGATTTTTAGAATTCTTTTTGAACTCTTCTTCTTTGAAGAATTCCAGGAATTCCTTTTTTTTGTCCCTGACCAATTCATATTTTTCTTTGAGGCTTCAGATGTAGTTGTTTTGACTTTGTAGTCCTCCTTGTTCTAGGACTGTGATCTCAAATGCACAAAGGTAATGCAACAAGTTTCTAAACTCAGTGCCCAGAAGGAGTCACCTCTGATATCTTTTTGCCCAGTGTACAATCCAGGCCCCTTACCCTCTGTGGGCTGAGAGTTCCAGAAGTTATAGCTCCTGATTCAGTCACCTCCAAGGCTTGCTGCAGGTTTTCTGGGGTGCAAAGTGCACAAGATATCACTCAATTCTCAGCTCAATGAGAAAGACCTTTCCTGATGAATTTCTTAGTGGTCTTGAGTTGGAAATTTTTTTCACTTCATGTTTTTGACAGTTTGCTACTGGCACTGATTGGCAGCTCTGTTACTCACAACATGGTTCTGGGCAACTGTTCCAGAGTAGAATACTTGTCAATTACAAGGGAGCAGTGGCCCTGGTCACAGTACTAAAAGAAAGAGAAACCCTAACACTTATGACTATAAGGGACCAAGAAGCCTTTTCTGGGTAAAGACCCGAGCACAGCCCAGGACAACACTGACCATACCTCTCCCAGTATCATACCACACTTGGAAACACTAAAACCTTGTAGATCCCCTAAATTAGCTCTGAAACAGGAGCATGAAACAACCTGAAGCTTGGGATTGTTCCTCCTTATCCCTAGGTGAGCTAAGACCAACTTTAGCATAAAATTCAAAGGCAAGATATAGACTGGAAAAGTGAGTAAACAATGAGAACATACTTTATCCTTAAAAATATACTACATAGGCATGGAAAACAAGACAAAAATTCAGAAGAAGACAATAATGCAAAAACAATTATAAACAAATCCTCAAAAAAATTGTTAATTGGACCCAAACCCAGCAAGAATTCCTGAAAGAGTTAAAAAAAGAGATGAGAGGGAGATGAAAATTTGATAATATTAGAGTTATGCAAGAAAATTATGAAAAATGAATTAAAACTTGGTAAAAGACAAAAATACTGAAGAAAATTATACTTTAAAAAACAAAAATGGTCAAATGGTAAAAAAAAAAAAAGGAGGTACAGAATCTCACTAAACAAAATAATTACTCAAAAATTAGAATTGGGCAAGTGGAAACTAATGACTCTATGAAACAATCAGATATAATAAAACAAAGTTAAAAGAATAAAAAAAAAATGTGAAATATCTCATTGGAAAATGAACCGACCTGGAAATAGATTGAGGAAAGAATTAATGGAGTATCTGAAAGTTGTTAAGGAAAACTGCCCTGGTATCTTAGATCCAGAGTGTCAAATAGAAATGGAAAGAATCTGCTGGTCAATTCCTGAAAGAGATCCTAAGATGAAAACTCCCCAGAATACTATTATCAAATTAAGAGTGGACAGGTGAAAGGAAAAATACTTCAAAAAACCAGAACGAAGAAATTCAAATACCATAGAAACATAATCAGGATCACATGAAATTTAGCAACTTCCAAGATTACAGGGATAAATGGGTTTGAATAAGATATTCTGCAAGACAAAAGAGTTAGAATTATAACCAAGAATAGCAAGACTAAGTACAGTTATTCAGGGGAAAATGCATATTTAATGAAATAGAGGACTTTTAAGCATTCCTGATAAAAAGATCACAACTGAATAAAAAAAAATTTGACAAACACAAAACTCAAGAGAAGAATAAAAAGGTCACTATAGAATAGTAATCATAAAGTAATCATAAAGGCCTTAATAAAGTTAAACTGGCTGCATTGCTAAATGAAGATGATACATGTGATTCTTAAGAACTTTATTATTATTGTTGTTGTTAGGGAAGCTAAAACGTTTTTTTTATAGACAGAGGACATGGATGTGTGAGCTGATTATCTTTGAATGAATTCCCAAAAAAGTGAAGTGATGAGAAAGAGTGATGCACTGAAAGAATAGGGAGGATAAAGATAGAATGAAGCATCTTTTCTCTTATAGAAGACCTTTACAAAGGAGGGGAAAATGCAAGGGTGCAGGCGATGCTTGAACCTCATTCTCCATGGAATGGGTTCAATGAGAGAACATATATACGTCCTCATACTTGTATATGCCTCCTTTTCCATTTGGCCAATTCTAGTTTTTAAGGACTTGTTTTCTACAGTCAATATCAAGGTGGAGACTGTTTCTTGTTTACTTCTCATTTCCTTTCTCAAATTTTCTTCTGCCTTACTTATTCAACTTTCAAAATCCTTCTTGAGCTCTTCCAAGAAGGCTTGTATCCCACTTTGTGCCTTGATCTCCCCTGTCCCCTGTCTCCCATAAGAATCAATGGTCATTGTCCATTTTTGCTTTTGTCCAATGGTGTTTGCTTAATTCCTGGCTTTTTGAGTTGAGCTCCACTTCTGGAGTACAGGGGGCACTGACCCAAACTTCTTGTGCTAGGAGTCCAGGATCTGAGTACTGGATTTGTGTGCTGGGGCCTCAGAAGATGGCACCTGGAGGCTGTAGGGCTCTGGTGGCTTATGTGGTGCCCAGCAACTCTGGAGCTCTTGGGGTGGGAGTGGGGACTCTGGTTCCTGGGGAATCCTAGCTCCCCTAGGGCCTTGCACTTAAATCTTTGGCTTTTGCTCATCTAGGCCTTGTACTTCAATGTCTGGCTGCTGGAGAATGTTTGCTGCCTCATGGAGCTGTGTCTCCTGGTGTTTGAAGGAAGCACCAGGAACTCTGGTTGCTGGAAAATAACATCGCACATAGTAGCTTTCTGAGGTATCATCTATCAGTTCTTCTGCCTGTGGGGAGGCATTGGGGGAAGGCAGGGACAGGAGGTGTCTTTTCTTGATGTTGGCACTTGGCCTGCTCTACTGCCTGGGGGCTCAGGACTTCTTCTTGGTTTGTTGAGGTGGGGTTTGCCTCTGACTTGCTGGAATGATTCTTGTTCTGTATTTTTCTCCCTCCCCAGAGCTGGATGGGTCTTTCTAATTAATCCTCCTAGCTTCCTGGGCTACAAGACTGTTACACCCTGTCTTTCTGCTGACTCAGCTATTCTGGGGTTTTGCCAGGATGATATTTTCTGGACTTTCAGAGGTCAATAAGGGAGGGTGAGAACAACTTGCTTCTTACTCCACTATCTACATACTCAGTTGTAAATAGAAATGTAACTTATCCAATAGGAAATAAGAGGGAAAGGGAAAGACAAAGTTGGGAGGATGATTAAAGGATGTGAAAATTAAGAGAGGCAGTGGTTAGAAGAAAAAATATGTTTTTGAGGAGAGACAGGACAAAAAGAGAGTAAAAAAAGAGAAAAAAACTGCAGAAAATGGGATACAGGTAAATTCACAGCAATCCCAACTTTGAACGTGAATGGGATGAGCTCATCCATAAAATGGATGCAGATAGCAGAATGGATTAGAAACTGGACTACAACACATGTTATTTACAAGAGAAACACAAAACAGAGAGCCAATAAAGTATTACAATAAGGAACTGGAGTACAATATGCCAAATTTTTAAGGATCACAAATTCCAATACCAAATAAATTATTTGGAATGATTGGCAAAGAAGGTGTACTACCAAACTCTTTTTATTAAATAAATACTATGCTGATACCTATACCAGGAAGAGAAAAACAGAGAAAGAAAATTGTTGATCAAGTTCACTAATGAATGTTGATACAAAAATCTAAAATAAAACGAACTAGGAGACTACAAAAATATATCACAATAATTATACATTGTGGCCAAGTGGAATTTGTACTAGAAATACAGTTCCAGCTCAATATACAGAAAACTATTAATATAATTGGTTATATCAATAATAAAAGCAACAAAAATCACATGAATATATCAATAGATACAGGAAAAGCTCTTAACACATTTCAATACTCATTCTTGTTAAAAAAAAAACACTTGAAAACATAAGCATATATTAATTTATTTCCTTATAAATGTAATAAATATCTACCCAAAATCATAAATAATCATTATTATCTGTAGCATGAATAAGGAATAAGCTTTCTCAGTAAAATCAGAAAGGAAATAAGGATGCTTATTATCATCAGTATTATTCAATATTGTAGTAGAAATTCTAGCAATAGCAATAAGAGAAGATAACAGAATTGAAGGAATCAGAATGGACAATGAAGTGAAACTGTGTTTTAGCAGATGATATGACTGTATAGGTAAAAGTTATAGAGATTCTATTAAACTAGTTGAAACAATTAACACGTTTAGCAAAGAAGTAGAATATAAAATAAACCCACACAACTGATCAGAATTTCTGCATATTACCAGCAAAGAAATTCTTACCTACAAGAAATTCTAAATGATATTTCATTTAAAATAACCCTAGACAATATAAAATACTGATAGTGTGTCTGTCAAGACAAATCCAAGAACTATATGAGCATAATTATATGACACTTTTTACACAAATAAAGTCAGATTTAAATAAGTGAATGTTAATTGTTCAAAGTGAACTGAGCCAATGTAATAAAAATGACAATTATGCCTAAATTAATTTACTTATTCAGTTCCATCTCAGTTAAGCTACCAACAAGATTACTGAGCTAGAAAAAATAATAAAATTCATTTCTAAGAACAAAAAGTCAAGACTCTGAAAGGAATTAATGAAAAAATATGAAGGAAGGATGACTAGCACTACCAGATCTTAAGCAGCGTTATAACGGAATAATTATCAAAACTAGTGGTAGCTAAGAAATAGAAAAGTCAATCACTGGATTAGAGGAGGTATAGGATACACAGCAGCAAATTATTAGAGTAATCTCATATTTGATTAACCCAAAGTTCTAAATTTTAGGGTAAGAACTCACTATTTGGTAAAAATTATTAGGAAAACTGGGAAGCAGTCTGTCAGAAACTAAGTATAGATCAATATCTTACAACATTTACCAAGATAAGACAGAAATTGATACATGATCTAGACATGAAGGGTCATACCATAAGTTAATTAGAAGAGGATGGAATATATTTCATATCAGATTTATGGATAGAAAAACTTATAAATAAGTAGTTGATAAAGAACATTTTGGGATGTAGAATGAATACTTCTTACATTAAATTAAAAAAGTGTTGTAAACATAAAATCAGTGTAGCCAAGATTGGAAAGAAAGTAGAAAGTTTTAGGGGAAATTACAAACAGTTTCTCACAACACCTCATATCTCAACTATACAAAATACTGAGTCAAATTTATAAGGATATGAGTCATTACCCAAATGACAAATGATCAAAAGATATCACCAAACAGTTTTGGAAGAAGGACCCAAAGCTCTGTATAGTCATATGAGAAAAAAATTCCTAAATCATTGGTCATTAGGAAAATACAAATAAAAACAATTTTGAGCTACCATTTTATACCTATCAAGTAGGCTGAGAAGATAGATAGGAAGATAACACACATTGGAGGTGTTGTGGAAAAATTGGGACACTATTACACTGTTGTGGAGTTGAGAACAGATTCAGCCATTTCAGACAGCCATCTGGAATTATATCCAAATTATATACATACATGCATACATACATATATATATATATGTAAATCTTTGTATACTTTTTGAGTCAACAATTTCATTATTTTGTCTTTTCCTGAATTTGGTTAGGGACAAAAAGGGGAAAAAACCAAAACTTTACGTGGTCTAAAATATTCATAGTGCCTCCCTATTTGGTGAATTGAGGGAATGCACATTAATTTGAGAATGACTTAATAAGTTATGGTAAGTGATTGTGATGGAATACTACTTTGCAGAAAGAATAATGAGCAGATTGATTTTAGGAAAAAGAAAATATAGAAAGACATATAAAATAATGCAGAGTAAAATAAGTAGAACCAAGAGAATGCTGCATACAGTAACAGCAATATTGTTCCAAGAGTAACCCTGAATGATTAAGCTATTATGAGTTCTAAACACTGAAATCACCTATGAAGAGCTTATGAAGGAAAATGCTATTCTCCACCAGAGAAAGAACTAACTGATATATGGAAGTACATATTGTATGATATATATGTATATGTATATACGTACATATATACACACATACAAAATGTGTATATGTGTATGTATGTATGCATATGCATATGTCTGCATGTATATGTCCACACACACGTGTGTGTATATGCATATACATATGTGTATATGTACATATTGTAGATAGATAAATACAGATATATACATAAATACACACACGTATGTGTGTGTGCATAAATGTTGTTCTCTAATGTGACAAGGCACTGAGTGAGGGAAACAACTTAAAACTCAAAATGTAACAAAATTAAAAAAATAGTTATGAAATTACAAAAGGAACCACTTTTCAGCTTATATGTCCTGCCCTTAAATGTATCAGTATTTTTGTTTTGATTGCAATATTTGCATGGGAAAATGGCATATCTGCTGCTTCCATTTCTTTAGCTCCACTCAAAGTGGATGTACAACAAATCCACAATAATTTTGCATAGGGCAGCAGTACATTGCAGTATTTATTTACATGCAAAAATAGACCCATTATACTGCTATTTTAAAAGGCAACTATAATATTCTGAATGTTAATTTACTATTTTTTTCTAGGACCAGATCTTTGTATGTACAGTTTTGAGCCTGGCCTTTCATTTGGTATAGAGCAGACCTGCATAACTTGTAAACTTCTTTTGGATGTAGATAGATTAGACTAGAGATAGACTTGAGATAGTTGGTTGCCATGGGTCTCGTGGCAAATAAAAATGTGCACAGTAGTAACCCTACATTTTTCATGGGTCACTAAAATAACGTGGCAGGCTGCAAGCAGCCTGCCAGCAAATGCTGTGTAGGCCTGATACAGGGGAAAGAAACCTGGACCTGGAATCAATAGACCAGGGAAACCATTAGGTAAATGGAGTTTTCTTTTGCATGTGTGTGCAAGGTGTAAACACAAAGAATAATCCTTCTCAATTGGGACATCCATCTTGACAGATAAAGATGACCCATGCCCTAAGGAGTCAGGAACTGGCCCCTGCAGCCCAGCCAATGACCTCCAATCAAAAGACAGAATTAAGCAAGACAAACTGTTTTGTTTTTGTTTTTTTCTGGTTGTTGTTAGCACAATGTCATCTTCGAAGAGGGATGGGAGCACTTATCATCATCATGGTTGCCACGGGGGGAAAAAAAAAACAACCCAGAAGTTTCTTTATTTAATTTCACCTCTAGAATTGGTATAGACAAGACCATAGATTATATGAAAGGAGGAATTTTAGAATGAAGGTGGTACATATGTTGGAATGATGTTGTGGAGGACATTATGGAATGACAAAATAACAATATATTATGCATTATTCTGCAGAGGAGAGAAAATTAAGGTGTTTTTTTGATAGAGAAACAAAATTTTATATCAAAACAGTATATTAAGAAGTGTAGCATCAGTGTAGTATTTACAGTGCCTATAGGGGCTATGAATATCCTGGTGCAATTCTGAATGCCAAAGTACAACAGACTATCCACATGGAAGACAGAACCAAAACATTTATTCAAACATCAGAAAGCCAAATCCATCATAGTAACAAAAATCTATACACAATAACAGTCCAGAGAACCGCACCATCCCCAAGCCTTCCCCCACTAGGCTTCCCACAAAATAGCTCCTTTAAACAAATCACAAACAAGCTCTTTCACTCATGCCAGCCAGCTGCCTGCATCCTTCTAACTCTGACTAGACTCTGACCAATTTCCTCTCAGTTCTCCTCTAGTTCTGCTTCTTCCTGTTCCATCCTTCCTGTTTCACCCGTTCAGCAAACTTCTCCTACCACAGGCTCCATGTGACTCACACTCATGTGATTTAAGTTTCCCTGTGACCCAGGCAAGTCATATGGTTCTACTAACAGATGGGTAAGATCTTCCCATTTAAATTACCATTACAGGAGAACAATTGTGTCAGCAATGTGAATGATGAATACAGACGGGATAAAGTGGAGTATGGAAAACAGTTAAAAGATTTTTATAGTACTATTTGCAGGGAAACATGAAACTCTGAATTAGGGTTTTCTCATGAGTAGAAAGGGGAGCTAGATTCAAGAGACACTGTACAAGTAGTATTTGGCAACTGCTTAGATGGGAATTAGGGTTAGAAGTGAAATATAAATATATCATAAACCTGGGATTTTCTTCCTATTAGAGGAATACACTTGCTATTGAAACATAATTGAAAGGTATTATTAATTCTACTATTTAGAATTGGAAGGGTGATTTTATAGACAAAGAAATTGATTCCCAGAAAGTTTAAATGCTTAGCATAGTGCCAGTATCAGGTAGTATCAGAGCTCCGATTCTAATGATAATAAAAAGCAACAGAAGTGATAACAATAGCTATATTTCTACAGAGCTTTAAATTTCGCAAAGCACTTTACAAACCTCATTTCAGCCTCACCTCAGCTATGTACTATTATTAGATACTATTATTAACTCTATTTTTAAGGTGAGGAAACTGAGGCAGATAACAGCTAAGTGACTTGACCAGAGTCACACAGCTTTTAAATGTTCAAGGCTCTATTTAAACTGTGATCTCTTTAACTCCAAAAACTCAAGTCCTCTGTTTCTAAATTCAATATTCAGAATTTCAATTAATTAAAATCCTTATCAAAAACCATAACATTCTTGTTGAGTAAGACTAGTACTCTTCTGAATTCCAGCTGTGCAGAGAATCTTCCCCATGCTCTATATACCATTCACTTAGGTTACATACAGTACTATTACTCAGCAATTTTCAAATGAACATGTGTGATCCTATTTAATTTGGGATAAAGGTTATGTACCCTATATTTATGTGAATTGCTATAGTATATTCAGTTTGTTTCATTTAACAAATTTATCTGCACAGGAGGAAAGCTAGCCAAGTGATTCTTTTCTGATCTTGAATTTGCATAGATAAGAAATGTCCCTTGGTAAGTCTTTTGAAGGTTATTGAGTTTCCCCGTTCATTACTGGAACAGTGTCAAGCAGTATAATGTACCACAGTATTATCTCTCTGCCCTTTTATCTACCCTTATTGTTTGAAGAATTTAATTCATACTGTTCAAGCATAAATAAAAATGAACACTAAGAAAATCAGGCTTTTCTAACAAATATATACACCTCATGTATTTCCACCAACACTAAGAATCTTTCATACATCCAGCTGCAACATTCAGCCCTATTCTATGTAAATGTATTAAGTTATAAGTACAAGTCTTACTGGTAAAACCTAGGGTAGTTAACAGTGCCATGAACCTAAATAAATGTTAAGACAGATTTATTGTGGTTGCTGGCATCCTCCCTGGACCCCTCCAAATTTCAAAAGTCAATCAGTACAATTATAGCTGACATTTATGTATCTATTTAAGATTTGCAAACAGTTTTGCACAAATTACCTCAGTTGATTTTCACAATTCCATATAGTAATTGCTATTATTATCTCCATTTTACTTTCTGAAAAAGGTTAAACAACTGACCCAGGTTCATATCACTAATAACTCTCAGACGATGCCTTCAATATATTTTTTCTTGACTTCAACCAAGTTCATCACTCTTATTCTCTATAGCAATTCGCCTATCCCTATATAATTGCTCTGAGCCTGAACTAGATTTACCTTTCTCCCTAACCCTAGTGTTTTGCATAATGTTTGGTACATGATAAGTACTGCATAAAATATTTGTGGAATATTTAAAAAAGAGCCAGAATTTCAGACTTCATTATTTCAGAGTTTGCAAAAATACTAGCAGTTGGCTTTAAGCAAGTTCGTAGTGAAAGCCAGGCTGTAAGAATACCCTTAACCTACTTCAATGACTGATTTTTTTTTCATTTTTTAGCATATTGTGGATAAGTGAGTGCCATTAGTTAAGTTAAATCATAGCTATGTATGAGCACACACAACAAAGGTCTATTTAGAAGCACAGTTGACAGTCCAAGTCATTTTATAGACTTAGGAAGAATAAAAAGAATAATTATTTTCCAACATGCTATAATCAAGACTTTTCTCTCCTGGTCTTTTCTAAAATCAGTATTAGTAATGTTTTGTGGTATACTTACCAGAAACAACCTAGCAGAACACAATTTGGCTCTCTAATGTTTGGCCTGATAGACTACTTTCACGCAAACAATTGTTTGTCCTGAATCCCAGGATTTAAACTAAAACCTAAAGAAGTAGAACTAGGTATTATGTAAGAGCATCAGTCAGACAATATTATTATGACATAGTAAATGACAGAGCGGGTATGGTGGATAATGTATACATAACTTAAAGCCAGGAAGAACTAAGTTCAAGGTCTTACCTTAGATAGCACTTTCCGTGTGACCTTGACAAGTCACTTAACCGCTTATTTTTCTAGGTCACTCTCTAAGCTGCAGAGAATATGCTAACCCCATTGAGAGAGAGAATTAGGAGGGTCCTAAACAAATAAAATCACATATTCAGTACCTATCCCATACTATGCAACACCAACATAAACAGAAAAGATCAAATATTAAATGAATTCCTGTTGGAGAAATTATTAACTGACCAATATAAAATTAAGTTAATCTTTAAATGTTCATATATTAAAGATGTGTACATGTATGTATATATATATGTGTGTGTATAAACACATATATACATACATATAGACATATACACACATTTATGTACATTCTGATTTTTTAATATAGCTATATAACATCATTAAGACACCATAATGGACATCATATATTCACACACTCATATAGACTCTGTGACATAGGGCCTCAGAGCCTGGATGAACTGGGTTCCAGTCTCACTTCTGAGATGTATTGCTGTATGATCTTAGTCAAATAAGCCAATTTCTCAGTGCCCCTGACAACTCTCTGTGACTGACTACAAAGGACAGAACAGCCTTGGTAGCAGGTGTTTTCTTAGTGGAGAGTTACCTAATGAAATCACAGAACTTGACAGAAATACAAGCATACCCATCTTTTTATTTATATCTCCCTGTATTTATCCCTATTTCTCTCCTCTCTCCTTTTCCCTCTCCCTCTCCCTTTCTCTCCCTATTACTATCATTGTATCTGCCTATCTGCCTATCTATCTATCTATCTATCTATCTATCTATCTATCTATCTATCTATCTATCTGTCTGTCTATCTATCCTATCACTTTTCCATCCATCCATGACCAGACATTTGATATCACTGATATAGAAATTCCTGGTGTGAACCTACAGCAATATCACTTGTCAGTTCATTAGTCAAATGCTGCAACCACTGAGAGGTTAAGTGATTTGCCAGTGGTCACACAGGCAGAATGTACCAAAGGTAAATGACGAACATTATTATTTTTGTCTCTAAGACTAACCCTTTTATCTACTTCATCATGGTGCTTCTATTATTGTTATTGTATATATTGTCACTATATGTATATATGTACATATATATGCATTTACGTGTACATATATTAATGCTATTTATGCATTAAGATTAGCAAAATGGGTTTTATACATTATCCAGTTCTGAGAGTATATTGTATTCTCCACTAGTTCTCTGTATCATATGGTCCAATTGTCTGCCATATGGTAGGCAGACCTCCTCCACACTCTGGAATACTGGAATAAACAAATGCTGGTGGACTTGGCAATAGAACTTGGTAAGCAGAAAATGACATTCTGGAGTTCCTTGTCTCTGACGTGGCAAATTTTCTACCACCTCTGATTCCCCTGTGTGTTAATGAATAGCCACAGGTGATGCAATAAATGAGAGCCAGAAGGACAGTGCAGGTGATAGGGTCAGTGGGGCACTATCTGGAAATAATAAATTTGGATTGATAAATGTTGCATTTTCCTCTCAAAAGCCTTACTTTTATGAACAATGATTTCTAAGGGTTTATTTAGTTCGTGATTTATACTCTATGTTGCCTATGATATTTAATGAAGGGGCAGGTAAACCAAAGAATATGTGGCTAATTGTCAAATAATTAAGACCCAATAAAACTTTACAATAAATCTAGGAAACTTATAAATATTAAAGGTGCAAATCAATAGATAAAAGCATGCGTATTATTAGTTTTGAGAACATGTCAGCAATGTCATAATAAATTCACTTTATCTTTCTAAAGACTGAAAAGTACTTACACTCGCACATTCACTAACTATGTATGTACATGTGTATATATACTATATGATTTGTGTGTTTACACATAGTATTACATAAATAATTTGTTGTATGCTTTTATGAACAATATTTTTAAGGGGTTAATTTGATGTGTATGTTATACTCGAAATGATATGTATGTTATACTTTAAAAGCAACATAAAGATATGTAATTGATTGTAAAAAAAGACTCAAAAGGTTATGATGAACCCAAGAAAATTATAGTTAATATAGGTACAAATTAGCAGACATGAATACATGCATATATATGTATGTGTACATATATATCTTATGCATACGTATTTACATATGAATGAATGAATAGTAATTCATCTCCTTGGTCTTTCACCTGTAGTTGCTTGTCCCTTATGGATGGAGTGTGGTTATCTCATGACATATTGGGTATATATGTTTAGTAGATACTATTTAGATCATTCCTAAATTGTGAGCACAGTTATAAAGATGCTTTGAAGGATTTAATGATGGAACAAAGCCCAGCTGTTAATCTAATACTGATTCTGTACGTCATCATGAATATTGCTGTTGAGAGAGATGGGAGAGCTGGTTGAAAATGTGGATGAATTCACTTAGCCCTTCTCAGGGAGCTTTATTGATGCAAGCATAGCAGACCTGAGATTTAGCAAGCAGCTAAACAAAGGCAGTGATACAGGAAAAGAACCAGGCTTATATAGGATGATTTTAGGGTTTCATTATGGAGGGCTGGAGATTTAGGGTAAGTCTTACAAGAGAAAGATACTGATAGGACTATGAGTGACACAAGATAAAGGAGGTAAAGAAATCCTATTTTCCAGTGTGAGGCATGGGGACAAGCAATTTTATGGTCTCCTCAGGATAAGAGGAAGTTTTGTGGTAAGGGGAGACCTTAGGGCACCTTCAGGTAAGAAAATAAACAAGGGATTCAGGAAGTCAATCCTTAGTATTATTTTTAACTCTCAGGGTACTCTTTCTATCCACATTGTTGGTTCCTTTGCTTTAATACACTTTACCCCTTCAGAGAATCTTTAGAGTGACAACATTTTCTCTACAGTTGTCATGGTACTAAGTGAATGCCTTCTGACTGGTTGAAACATGTGAAAAGATACTTTTATATCAGAACACATATACATATTCTAGACTAAGGAAAAAGTTTAGCGACAACAAAATTTGGCTATAGCTGGTTAAGTTGTTTGCTTTTTTTCTGATGATAAGATCCCCGTTATTTAAATCTTTGATACATCTGTCTGTAGTTCTAGTTTTTATCAGTTATTGTAAGTTGGGGAATTCTGGAAGCTACATTAACTCTTCCAAGCTGCCACTGTACTTGTATTACAGTGAAAGAGTGTTACAAGGGATCTCTGTATGGTTGTTGGGTTGCCACCTCAAGCTTCATATTTCTTAAACAGAACTTGTCATCTTAATGTCTGCCAAACCTACAGTGTGTTCCAATTTCCTTATTTCCATTTACAATGCCACCAATTCTCTAATCTTACATGCTCTATCCTCTGAATCCTTTTGGAGTATTCCTTTCCCTTCATAACAGATGTATAGTCATTGAGATTTGATGAGTCTTCCTTCAAAGTGAAGGCAACTTTCCATTCTATCCTATTTCCATTGGCTTTATATTAGCCTAGAACCTCAGGGCTGAACTACAACAATTTCTTAAGTGTTCGAATTTCCTCTAGGCTCTTTTCCCTCCAAACTATTGCAGACCAACGATCCAAGAACAAAGATGAAGTTCTACAAAGTCAACGAGAGGCTCAAAGTTTTCCTTCTTGAGGACAATGATGATTTAGCTTTAATCTCACACTTTTGTTCCCCTCTACTCAGATTTTTTGATGGAAAAAAATCTGACAACATAATCTCATGAATACAGTATGATAATTAGAAGAGTTCAATCATTTTACAAGTAAGGAAGCAGGCCCAGTGAAGTTAAATGACTTATTTAAAATCGTGTAGTCATTTCATGATAATACTGGGATTGGATTCAGGGCTCTTATTGGCCATTCTAGTGCTCCTTTATATTACATTGCATTGTCATCTTCAGTCACTCAAGACTATTTAGAAATTATCCAATACATCAAACAAACAACAGGCATTTATTAAGTACTTACTATGCTCCAGAGACTGCGCTAAGTGCTATGGAAACAAACAAGCAACAAAGTAGAAAAAGCAAAAATAATTCTTGCCCTCAAAAAAGATTAAGCATGGAAGGGTGGAAGGAAGGTATGAAAAGTGGGCATTAAAAAGGTTACATACAAGTTAAATACATAGTAGATGCAAGATAACCCTATAGGATAAGAAATATCCTATATGAGATATATAGACAAATATAATAGACAAGGAAAATTACCTTTAGCAGGAGACAAGCTGTGTCTTTAAGAAAGCTATGAATTCTAACAGGTACAGGTGAGTATCCAGGCATACAGGAAACAGGGAGGCTTATAGCTATGTGAGGAACAGGAAGTAAACCAGCATCTTTGAATCATAGAGTGCACAGAATAATGTGTAAGAAGAATAGAAAGATTAGGAACAGGACAGGTCATAAAGAGTTTTAAATGAAAATTAAAGAAATTTCTAGTTGATCCTAAAAATAATAGGATGCTGCTAGATTTGGTGTGTGTGTGTGTGTGTGTGTGTGTGTGGTGTGTGTGTGGGAAGGAAGGGGTCATTTCTGTGCTTTAGGAAAATTTTTCATAAGGAACCTGAGGCAAACAAAGGTTAAGTGACTTGCCCTGGGTTGCACAGTGTCTGAGGCTGAATTTCAACTCAGACCTTTCTGACTCCATGTCCTGCTGCTTTTCCATTGCACCACTTACCTATCCCTCAGACAGCACATGTTAAAAAGGGTGGTGGTGGTGGTGATGCTGGTGATTTTTGCATTGGGCACATTATTTTGGCTGAGAGTTGAGGTTGAGAAACCAACCTACTTATCCTACTTCCCTGACCTTGGCTTTAAGCACTCTGATCACTTGAATTAGCCTATTTATAGTGCTTCACTGAATAGTAACACCTAAAAATATGTATCTCCCTGCCAAATGTGCCTGACTTAGAATGGTAGAGGAGGAAGAGAAATGAGAGAATCCCCCTTAATTAAGCATCTCCTGTTCTGAGGCATAGTTTGAAATCATTCAAATCAATGAAATTTCTGATATAATTCCATTATAACTGCAATGGACTTCCTATTATCCTCATGTATGAAAAGGTTTAGAGGGCCTTATGCTTAAGAATATAATTTAATAAGAATTGATGAATTTATGCTCCATACCATTAAAAAGAGCCTCATGGGAGGAAGGAGCCAAGATGGCGGAGTAGAAAGACTCACGTATGCTAGCTCCTAACCCACAGCCCAAATATTTCCTGAAAAAGGAGCTCCCCACAAATTCTGGATCACTGCAAGGCATGCAGAAACACAGTGGAGAAGATTTCCATTCCGGAGAGCCATCCCCAGGGGTCAATCGTGCTCCAGACAGCAGAGTCCACCCCGTGCTGCCCAGGCCACGCGACCCCAGAGGAGCAGATCCGGACAGGCTTCACGGACGGAATCTCCTGCCGCCGGGAAGGTCCCTTCGCCCACAGACGCTAAGGTCAGTGAGAGAGACGTCTGGGCTGGCCGAGAGGGGAGTGGGGTGTCTCTGTGACTCAGACCCCCTCAGGAGGCAGCGGCAGAGGCAGTGGCAGAAGCAGTGACAGAGGCAGCAGCAGAGGCAGCGGCAGCAGCCCAGGACTCCCAGAGCACCAGGCAGAAGTTCAGGGCCATTACCAAAGGTCTCTACATAAATCCCCTGGGGGAACTGGGCCTGGGAGGCGGCCCTGCCCCCACCCACCCCATTACTGAAGGTCTCTGCATAAAGCCCCTGAGGGAACTGAACCTGGGAGGTGGCCCTGACCCCACCAGAGCACCAGAACTTAAGCTCAAACTGAATAGCACCTGCGCCTGCCACGGAAAGCCCATTTGAATCTCAGACCCCAAGCACTAGCTGGGAAGATCTAGGTGGGGGTGGACAGGAATCTGAGAAGTCAGGTAACTGGATGGGAAAATGCCCAGAAAAGGGAAGAAAAATAAGACTATAGAAAGCTAGTTTGATGTGGTACAGATGTTCCCACCTTTAAATTCTAATGACGAGGAACAATACTTACCTTCAGGGAAAGACGTGGAGGTCGGGGCCTCTGTGTACCAGACATCCCATGTGGATGTCCGGTGGGCTCAGACCATGGAAGAGCTCAAAAAGGATTTTGAAAACCAAGTTAGGCAGGTGGAGGAAAAACTGGGAAGAGAAATGAGAGAGATGCAAGAAAAGCATGAAAAATGGGTCAAAACCTTGGTAAAGGGGATCCAAAAAAATGCTGAAGAAAATAATACCTTGAAAATAGGCTAACTCAATTGGCAAAAGAGGTTCAAAAAGCCAATGAGGAGAAGAATGCTTTCAAAAGCAAAATTAGCCAAATGGAAAAAGAGGTTCAAAAGCTCACAGAAGAAAATAGTTCTCTCAAAATTAGAATGGAACAGATGGAGGTTAATGACTTTATGAGAAACCAAGAAATCACAAAACAAAACCAAAAGAATGAAAAAATGGAAGAGAATGTGAAATATCTCATTGGAAAAACAACTGACCTGGAAAAGAGATCCAGGAGAGACAATTTAAAAATTATGGGACTACCTGAAAGCCATGATCAAAAAAAGAGCCTAGACATCATCTTTCATGAAATTATCAAGGAAAACTGCTCTGAAATTCTAGAACCAGAGGGCAAAATAAGTATTGAAGGAATCCATCAAATACCACCTGAAAGAGATCCAAAAAGAGAAACTCCTAGGAACATTGTGGCCAAATTCCAGAATTCCCAGGTCAAGGAGAAAATATTGCAAGCAACTAGAAAGAAACAATTCCAATATTGTGGAAATACAATCAAGATAACTCAAGATCTAGCAGCTTCTACATTAAGGGATCGAAGGGCATGGAATAGCATATTCCAGAAGTCAAAGGAACTAGGATTCAAACCAAGAATCCCCTACCCAGCAAAACTGAGTATAATACTTCAGGGGAAAATATGGTCTTTCAATGAAACAGAGGACTTTCAAGCATTCTTGATGAAAAGACGAGAGCTGAAAAAAAATTGACTTTCAAACACAAGAATGAGAAGAAGCATGAAAAAGTAAACAGCAAAGAGAAGTCATAAGGGACTTACCAAAAGTGAACTGTTTACATTCTTACATGGAAAGACAATATTTGTAACTCTTAAAACTTTTCAATATCTGGGTAGTTGGTGGGACCACACACACACATACACATGCACACACACATATACACATGTGCATGCACACACACATACACACATGCATGCACATACAGAGACAGAGAGCACAGAGTGAATTGAATAAGATGGGACCATATCTTAAAAGAAATTAAGGTAAATGGTGAGAGAGAAATGTAGTGGGAGGAAAGAGGGTGAAATGGAATGGGCTAAATTATCTCTCATTCAAGAGGCAAGCAGGAGATTTTTTAGTGGAGGGAAAAAATAGAGCTGAGAAAAAACAAGAAGTTTACCCTCATCACATTCAACTAAAGGAAGGAATAAAATACACACTCATTTTGGTATGAAAACCTATCTTACAATACAGGAAAGTGGGGGAGAAGGAGATAAGCAAGGGGGGGCGGGGATGATGGAAGGGCAGGCAATGGGAGGAGGGAGCAATTTGAAGTCAACACTCGGGGAGGGACAGGATCAAAAGACAGAATGGAAACTATGGGGGGGAAGGATAGGATGGAGGGAAATCCAGTTAGTCTTCCACAACACGACTATTATCAAAGTCATTTGCAAAACTACACACACACACACACACACACACACACACACACACACACACACATATATATATATATATATATATATATATATATATATATCTTAAATATATGGATTTAGGTTATCTGGGATTTCTCTGGAACAATTTCATGACCATCCATTCCTAAGTAGTTAAGGATTTAACTTTCACTAACTTTTACTTCTTCGGACTCCTCCCTTACACCACTGCCAGTGGTATACTCCAATTTGTTTTTCTTAATTCATGTGACTTCCTAATTTTCCCATTTCACTATAATGTAGATGGTGTTAGATGAATGGGTATGGTAAAAAAAAAAAAATGACTTAAGAGCACTTTTGTCATTTTGCATGAGAAAATATGCTCAAAGTTAAGCATCAAAGACAAATTCACATTTCCGGGTTTGAGTAGAAATAATATGAAGATAAGCCTTCATGTCATTTTTGAAAGTTTCCTGTCTAATTCTCAGCAATACTATGGTTTCTTCTTCTTCTATTCCTATTTGTTGAAAAATATTCTAGGGTTCAACACAAATGAAATTGAGCATTAAATGACTCTAATAAGTGCCAGAAGAATTCCTCTATAGAATAATTGCTTCCTTACTCACTCTTCTCCAATTCATTATTAGAGATACCTCTAGCTTTTGGTGTCTCTATAAACACCCATGCCCAGGAGCTAAGATTAATTGTAATTCCAGGCATTCCCTAAAGGCCCTCTTATCTCCTTCATCATTTTGGCTAATTTGTATGAGTTACTTCCTTGTGAGGAGGGAGAAATAATATGTAGTGGGGGGAAACAACCATGAGAAAAGAAAGCTGTATTTATTTCTGACTTTTTTCATTGTTCCCTTTTACATCAGTTTTTAAGGTTTTGAAAAGTGCTCTATGTAGATTATTTTTTTGTGAGGAAGATGACATTAATATACCCCTTTTACAGATGAGAATACAGGTTCAGTGTGTCCCAGGGAAGGAGAAAAAACACTAACTTTGGAGGTAAAAAGAGCGGTTCAAATCCTCCCTGTGATACTTACTTCTGTGATGTTGGGGTAATTTCTTAACTTTCCAAGTTCTCAGTTTTCTTATCTAGAATATGAATGTATAGGATTAACTGGCTTCTGTGCTATTATCTCACTTTACATCTATATGTATGTGACTTAGCCATGGTCAAAGAACCAGTTAGTGTCTGTGTTGCTATTTAAATCCAGGTCCCCTTAAATCCAAGACCAGTACTCTAAGACACAAATCTCACCACTATAGTCAATTAGCTGTTTAGACATTATATCAGTAAGCAACCCAACATACACAGGGGGGCCTGCTATCACAGGTTCTTAGATCTGCCTTCATAAAAGGAAGGCATCTTTCAAGGAATTAACAATCACTTTAATCAAGCACACGTATCATTCCTTTAACCAAATACATATATCATTCTGTTAATTCAGGGAATCAGCATCCTGAATTTCAAAGAAAATACAGAGATATCAAAAGATTAATATACATGGCTTCCTATGCCTGAATTCAACAGATAATCGGACCCCAACTGTCTGACCATAGTTACCAGAGAGGGAAGCTCACCATAAGAGTTCTCAAAGCAGGGGGGCTCTTTAGCAGTTTTCTAGAATCCTCATCTGGCCAAAGAAACACTTCTAATCAGTAAACCCCAAAGTAATCAACAGATATGGCTTCCTTTGCCTGACCATAATTCAACAGACAGGTACAGCTGTCTGACCATCACTACTAGAGAGGGAAACACAATATCTGCATCCTCAAAGCCATGGGAGGGGGGACTCCTTAGCAGCTTCCCAGAGTCATCATCTGGCACTGAAACCTTCTTACCAAAAACTAAGCCCCAAAGTAAAACTTCAACTCAGAGTATTGATACCTTCTTTTAGAGCCAGTAGGCATGACAACCCTTTGATCCAGTACCTCAATAGAAAAAACAAAAAGTTCTTGGGATTGCTGTGCTCTTTTACTATGGTTTTCTGTGTATCTAATCCATTCCTCTGCTTCAGCACTATTTTTCTTCGTACCAGATTGGTTTGATGATTAACACTTTGGTGTTGTTGCTGCTCCACCTCTGTTCTCATAAGAACCAATAACAGGAGAAAGACTTTTTGAATAGCACATGAATTGGATTTAAGGGAGACAGAGCTGAGCAAAGTCATCACACTCACTTCCTCCTCCAGAGTCACTGAATTCCACCAGCAAGGCAGAGGTGAAGATGATGGTTGATAGTACATGGTACAGTGGCTAGCCTTGGCCTTTCTAAATTAAGTTCTATCCTATCCATTTGAGTTCTATCTATCCATTTGAGGCCTAATTCATTAGGTGTAGGCAAGAATTGAGAAAAAAGATAGCATGATTTCCCATCACAACGATATCAGTGTGGGAGAGGAAGACCCTCTAGAGGTTATGAACAGAACAGAAAACAATAGCTATTTACATTAATTCTTTCTAAGCCATCAAAATATAAGCAAAGAGGCATAGAAGCTTGCCCTGGGGCTATGCTTGGGCATTCAATGAAAACCAATAAAACACAATGCACTATAGTATTCTGGGAAGATGGCAGAGTAGGTCAAAAATTTCCTGGCTCTCCAAATTTCCTCCACAAACAGACACAATTGCCAAGAAATGAGCACAGAGAAGTAAAAATAAAGGAGTCAAGCAATTGCCCTCTTAAGACAACTTGAAAGAACTTCAGAAAAGACAAGACCTCCAGGGATGTTGTTTGTTCTGAATGAAGGGTAGAAACCTTCAGGACAATTTCACTGAATTAATAAAGAATAGGACTTGTTAGGAAGCAGAAAAGGCCTCAAAAAGTTTCACTTCAGCTTTCATCCCACTGAAGGCCTCAAGAGATTTCATCTTGTGAATTTTCATCATGAACTTTTACCTCATAAACTTTTATCTAAGGAGCAGGAGATGGCTAAAGTAGGGGGAAGGCTGAAGGACACCCCTCTCCTACTCCATTCCCCACTATTTCTGGAAGTCAGGTCTGGTGCTACTTGTCACAAATGATCCTTGTCTGTGGTTGTGCTCAAGGAAGAGTGAGCACAAGCCTGGTGAAGGATGTACCACAGCAGGCAAGAACATCATTGCTACAGAGTAGCTAGGGGACTAAACTGTGGCCTAGGAGAAGACAAGGGTCCCTGACATTGAGCCCCCAGAGAGAATTCGGAAGACAACAGTAAGGAAGGTCTGAGATCTAGGGCAACATCACACACAGCTCAGAATTAAAACTTGATTAAAAATAATAATAAGGTGCTAAAAAAATAAAAAAAAGTAAAAATAAAAGCATTTATAAATAAATATATACATGTACGTATGTTGGGGTGCTTGGATGCATGTGCTTGGACCTCAATTCTAAAAGCACATTTCTCTTTACTTTTTTTAATTTTTTTAAAATTTTATTTAGTTTTTTAATATTCTACAATCACTACCATAAAACTTAGATTTTTACCCCTCCACACCTATCCCCCGCCACCCCACTCTCCCCCAAAGACAGCATACAATTCTATATACTTTCCTATTGAATATGTTTTCACTATAGTCATGCTATTTTATGAACTAAAATAAATGGAAGAAATCATATAACAAATCAGAACATAATACACACACACACACACACACACACACACGCACACATGATCTGCTACATTCTGCGAATGAATTTCATAGTTCTTTCTCTGAGTGTGGAAGGCATTTTGCCTGAGAAAACCACCATTGGAATATTTTTTTTTTTTTTAAGTTCTTGCGTTATTACAAAGTTCCAAGTCTACCAGAAAAAGCTCTCACACACTGTGGTCATTGCTGTGTACAAAGTTCTCTTGGTTCTGCTCCTTTCGCTCAGCATCAGATCATATAAGTCCTTCCAGGCCTCCCTGAAATCTTCTTCTTCATCATTTCTTATGGCACAATAGTACTCCATTACATTCATATACCAAAATTTATTCAACCATTACCCAATTGATGGGCATCCCCTTAATTTCCAGTTTCTGGCAACCACAGAGTGCTGCTATAAATATTTTTGTACCTGTGGGACTCTTTCCCATCTTTTTGATCTCTTGGGGATACAGTACTAGTAACGATATTACTGGGTCAAAGGGTATGCACATTTTTGTAACCCTTTGGGCACAGTTCCAAACCATTCTCCAGAATGGTTGGATGAGCTCACAGCTCCACCAAAAATGTATTAGTGTTCCAACTCTCCCACATCCTTTCCAACATTTATCGTGTTCCTGTTCTGTCATGTTTGCCAATCTTATATGTGTGATGTGGTACCTCAGAGTTGTTTTGATTTGCATCTCTCTAATGAAAAGTGATTTAGAGCATTTTTTCATGTTTATAGATACCTTTAATTTCTTCCTCTGAAAATTGCCTGTTCATATCCTTTGATCATTTATCAAGTGATAAATGGGGGAAGTGACTTGTATAGTTGCACTCAGTTCTTTATATATTCTAGAAATAAGGCCTTTATCCCTGAGATTAGCTGTAAAATTCTTTCCCAATTTACTACATCCCTCCGAATTTTGGTTGCACTGCATTTGGTTGTGCAAAAACTTCTCAGTTTAATGTAATCAAAATTATTCATCTTGCATTTCATAATGCTTTCTATCTCTTCCTTACAAAAAAAAAAATTCTTCCCTTCTCCATAAATCTAATAAATGCACTATTCCTTGCCCCTCCAGTTTCTCCATGGTATCAATCTTTATACTTAGATCGCGTACCCATTTGGACTTTATTCTTGTGTAGGGTGTCAGGCATGGGTCTATGCCTGGTTTCCACCACACAGTCATCCAGTTTTCCCAGCAATTTTTGTCGAACAGTGAGTTCTTATCCCAGAAACTGGAGGTTTATCAAACAGGAGGTCGCTATATTCCTTGCCTACTGTGTCTTGAGTGCCAAGTCTATTCCACTTGTCTACTCATCTGTTTCTTAGCCAGTACGAAGTGGTTTGCTTTATAGTACAATTTGAGATCTGGTAGTACAAGGCCACTTTCCCTAGCATTTCTTTTCATTAGTCCCTTTGATATTCTGTACCTTTTGTTCTTCCAAATGAATCTTAATATTATTTTATCCAGCTATAGAAAATAATTATCTGATAGTTCAATTTTTATGGCACTAAATAAGTAAATTAAATTCGGTAGAATTGTCATTTTTATTGTATTAGCTCGGCCTACCCATGAGCCACTGATGTTTTTTTCCACTTATTTAAATTTCACTTTATCTGCGCAAAAAGTGTCTTGTAGGGGAGAGGAGCCAAGATGGCGAAGTAGAAAGACTCACATATGCTAGCTCCGAATCCACAATCTATAAATTTCCTGTAAAAAGAATTCCCCACAAATTCTGGATCAGTGCAAGCCACACAGAAACACAGTGGAAAAGATTTCCATTCCAGAGAGACCTGGAAAGCTGTCCCCAGGGGTCTGTTGTGCTCCAGACAGCTGAGCCCACCCCTGCGCTGTCCTGGCCACGTGACCCCAGAGGAACAGATCCGAGCAGGCTTCAGGGACGGAATCCCCAGTGGCCGCGAAGGTCTCTCCTCCCACAGGCACTACAGGTCAGTGAGAGAGACTTCTGGGCAGGCCGAGAGGGGAGCGGGGTGTCTCCGTGACTCCGGCTCTCTCGGGAGGTGGTGGCGGAGGCGGCGTCAAAGGCAGCAGCAGCCCAGGACTCCCAGAGCAGACAGGAGCTCAGATCCATTGTTGAAGATCTCCACATAAACCCCCTGATGGAATTGAGCCTGGGAGGCAGCCCTGCCCCCACCAGAGCACCAGAACTTAAGCTCACATTGAATAGCAGCCGGGCCCGCTGCTGAAAGCCCTGAGGCTGAGGAGCAGCATTTGAATCTCAGACTCCAAGCACTAGCTGGGCGGATCTAGGCAGGGGTGCAGAGGAATCTCAGAAGTCAAGTAACCAGCTGGGAAAATGCCCAGAAAAGGGAAGAAAAATAAGACCATAGAAAGCTACTTTCTTGAGGGACAGATGTTCCCGTCTTTCATTTCTGATGACGAGGATCAATTCTTACCATCAGGGAAAGACGTGGAGGTTGGGGCCTCTGTATCCCAGACATCCGAGGTGGATGTCCGGTGGGCTCAGGCCATGGAAGAGCTCAAAAAGGATTTTGAAAATCAAAAAATGTCTTGTAATTGTGTTCATATAGTCCCTGAGTTTGTTTTGGCAGGTAAACTCCCAAGTCTTTTATAGTGTCTACCTCAATTTTAAATGGGATTTCTCTTTCTATCTCTTGCTCTTGGACTTTGTTGTTAGTATACAGAAATGCAGAAGATATGTTTGGGTTTATTTTGTAACCTACAACTTTGCCAAAGTTGTTTATTTTTTCAAGTAGCTTTTTACTTGAGTCTCTGGGATTCTCTAAGTATATCATCATATCATCTGCAAAGAGTGATAACTTAGTTTCTTCTTTGCCTATTCTTATTCCTTCAATTTTTTTTTACCTTGTCTCATTGCTACAGCTAACATTTCTAGTACCATATTGAATAAAAAATGGATATCCTTGTTTCACCCCTGATCTTATTGGAAATGCATCTAGTTTATCCCCATGCTTGCTGAAGGTTTTAGGTAGATATTGTTTATTATTTTATGGAAAGTTCCCTTTATTCCTATGTTCTCCAATGTTTTTAATAGGAATGGGTGTTGTATTTTGTCAAAAGTTTTTTCTGAATCTATTCAGATAATCATGTGGCTTTTGTTAGTTTTGTTGTTGATATGATCAATAATGCTAATAGTTTTCCTAATACTGAACCAGCCCTGCATTCCTGGTATAACTCCTACTTGATCATAATGTATTATTCTCGTGATAAGATGCTGTATTTGTTCAGCTAAAATCTTATTTAAAATTTTCGCATCTATATTCATTAGAGAAATTGGTCTATAATTTTCTTTCTCTGTTTTGTCTCTTCCTGGTTTGGGTAGCAAAACCATATTTGTATCATAGAAAGAATTTGAGGGGACTCCTTCTTCCCCAATTTTCAAAAATAGTCTGTATGGTATGGAATGAACTGTTCTTTAAATGTTTGATACAATTCACTTGTAAATGCATGTGGCCCTGGAGGTTTTTTCCTAAAAAGTTCATTGATGGCTTATTCAATTTCTTTTTGTGAGATGGGGTTGTTTAAGTGTTCAACTTCCTCTTCTGTTAATCTGAGCAAATTGTATTTTTTTTTTAAATACTCCATCTCATTTAGATTATTGAATTTGTGGGCATAAAGTCAGCAAAGCAATTTCTAATTATTGTTTTAATTTGCTCCTCATTGGAGGTGAGTTCACCCCTTTCATTTTTAATATTAGTAATTTGATTTTCTTTTTTTAATCACATTGACCAAAAGTTTTTTCAATTTTATTAGCTTTTTTTCATAAAACCAACTATCGGTTTTATTTATTAATTCAATAGTTTTCTTAATTTCAATTTTATTAATCTTTCCTTTGGTTTTCAGTATTTCTAATTTGATATTTACTTGGGGATTTTCAATTTGTTCTTTTTCTAGCTTTTTCAGCTGCATGCCCAAGTCACTGATCTCCTCTTCCTCTGTTTCATATATATAGGCATTCAAAATATAAAACTTCCCCTAAGAACTGCTTTTGCAGTATCCCACAAGATTTGGTAGGCTGTCTCATTATTGTCATTCTCTTGAATGAAGTTGTTGATTGTTTCTATGATTTCTTCTTTAACCCACACCTTCTTTAGGATTAGATTATTTCGTTTCCAATTGATTTTTTGTTTATCTTTCCATGGCCTTTAATTACTTATGATTTTTATTGCATTATGATCTGAGAAGGATGCATTGACTATCTCTGCCTTTCTGCACTGGATTGTGAGGTATTCATGTCCATTCATGTCCTAGCACATAGTAAATTTTTTTAAATGTGTCATGTACTACTGAGAAAATGGTACATTCCTTTCTATTCCCATTCAGTTCTCTCCAGAGATCTATCATATCTACCTTATCCAGAGATTTATTTACCTCCTTAACCTCTTTCTTGTTTATTTTAAGATTACATTTATCAAGTTCAGAGAGGGTGAGGTTGTGGTCCCCCACTAGTATAGTTTTGCTGTCAATTTCTTCCTTCAACTCCCCCAATCTTTCCTCTAAGTATTTGGATGCTGTATCACTTGGAGCATACATGTTTAGTAATGATATTGCTTCATTGTCTATGGTGCCTTTTAGCAGGATATAGTTTCCATGCTTATCTCTTTTGATTAGATCTATTTCTGCTTTTGCTTTGTCTGAGATTAGGATTGCTACTCCTGCTTTTCTTCCATCAGCTGAAGCACAATATATTCTGCTCCAACCTTTGACCTTGATCCTGTGTGTATACCCCCCCCTCCCGGTTCAAATATGTTTCTTGTAAACAACATATTGTTGGATTATGGCTTTTAATCCATTCTGCTATCCATCATCCTTTTATGGGTGAGTTCATTCCATTCACATTCACAGTTATGATTACACTCTGTGTATTTCCCTCCATCCTCTTTCCCATCATTTGTGCTTTTAGCTCTCCCATCTCCCTTTCCCTCCTCAATAGCATTCACTTTTCATCACCTCCCCCTGCAGCCTTCCCTTCCTTCTTTTAGCCCCCCTCCCTTTTACTCCCCTTTACTCTTATTGTTTCTTCCCTCTCTTTTAGCTTCCCTCCCTTTTGTCCCTGCTTCCCCTCCTACTGCTTATAGAGCTAGTTAGGATTATCTACTTAAGTTTATTGTTCCCTCCTTGAAACAAATCACGTGAGAGTATCTCTCAAACAATGCTCATCTCCCTCCCCTGTTTCTCTCTACTATAATTTTGTACTTCTCACATTTCTCTTTGAAAGTCACATTTCTCCCTAGCCTCAAAACACTATCCCAGACAGTTTCTCCCCAACTAAAGGGCACAGCCTGTCCCAGACCAACCATTATCTCCTCTTTCGCTACACCTGTGGAACTTATTAGTCTGAATCAGCTGTGTACTGTCTGAACAGGCTGTGCCCTGGATCATAACAACATTTGCTACTCACTGACAAATCATAGGCATCCTAGCCTTAGACATATGTATACTCCTCTACATTTATCTTGTCTAACAAGACATTGATGAGAGCAACCAAATGACATTTTGTGACTATACCATGGCCCCACTGACAACAGCCATTGGTACCTGGACACTCTGAAGCCCACCCTTCTAGGCAAGCAGAGGAACCTCTCCTATCAAACCCCTCAGTCCTTGTTCCCATACCACAGAAGCTTAGGACTTCTGCTCTAACTTCCCTGAAGCTGAGCAACCTCTATCAGGAAGCTCAAAGATTCCTCAAGGACCCTCCTCTGAATCCACCAAATCCTCTTCCTCAATAGCCTCCCAGACATTTAATTCGGGTGCTGAACTCCACAACCTCCTGCTACTCCCCAGTTCTTAGTGCCTCTTTTTTGACCTTCCCAGATCCATGACTCCCCCACAACCAGGTTGTGTAACTGTGGGAAGAGTAGGGGATAGGCCAAGGCAGTGTGAGATCTCAAATAAACCAACCTCTCCATTTGGTAAGCTCAGTCTTCTATTAATAATTTTTGTGTGTGATGGTTTGGAAATTTAAATTAATGTTATCTAATGTTTACTGTTTGTGTTGCTATTATGTTTCTTAATTGTAGTAAAATTCTCTTTTACTGTAAAAATTGAGTGACTACTGTGATTAAGAAATGGTGTTGGACAAAACAAATTTGATTTTTTTTTGAAAATAAAAGATGTTGGAAAAATTGCACAAAATCAGTTATGTTACTTTATCAGCCTTGTTAACACTGTCTTATAATGTTTTGTAACTGCCACTTAGAAAACCAGGTGCTTTCACCTTTGCTTATTAAAGAGGTTAAAGCTAAAATAATTTGGCTATCACTTATGAAAGTTGTAGGATTATTAACTAAGTTATTTTGGATTACTATTTTAGTGCTAAAACTATTGCTGTGCATGGAAAGGAGAGGATTGGGTGAAAATTTTATTTAGATTGATTTTTCCTATTCAGAACAGTCCTCCTGTATATTGGCAGGCAGGATCAATAGCATCAGCACCCCTCCCAAGGTCTATGTCTATTCCCCATATTTTATAAAATTGCTAAGGCCTCTAGAAACCATCCATGTGGGCAAGGTCATCAGCCTCAAGAAAGGAACTTGCTTGCATTATGTACTTCCTCAACAATGAATATGACTTGCTCAGAAGTGGTAGTAGGAAGGAGTTTTAACGATTGACTTTTACATCAGAACAAGTTTTAAATTTGAGAAGAAAAGATGTTAAATGGAATTCCTTATGTGTTTGAGTCCTGGTGAATCTTTATTGTTTATTGTAGCTCCATGAGGTAAAAACAACTGTATCTGATTCTAAGTCGTGAGTAGTGAAACTTGTTAGTTAGGGTAAAAAGCATTTGGGACCATAATTATTTTTGTTTTGAGTTTGAATTTGGGTATAGTTGTCTGCATTAAATCAGTGTCTGAGAGAAATGGCACAAACTTCTCAGAGGGAATGTGATCCTGTACTGTTAACAGGTTTGTATCTGGAAAGGAAAAACCGCAGAGACAATTCTAGCCTCAATTTAACATGGGATCCCCCTGGCTCAGTTTCCCTGTTGTGTTCCTTTAAAAAAGAATATTCCCCACCTGTCTATTCCTGATCTGGCTAAGAAACAGACACTTTGTGATTGGAGAATTTCACTCTTGTCTGAATTCAGACAGAGTAAAGGATGTTTTATCCTATCATATTGCTATATCACATGTCCCTGCTTTTTCCTTCTATAGCAAATTTCATTACCAATAGCAAGTAGTCAGTAAAATATATGAGCTTTTTTGTGTTGTCTTATTGGAAAATCTAATGTTATTTTTTATCTAAAATTAGAAAATGTGCAGAAATTTATGTGAACCACTTAAGACTCACTTTAAGATGCTCCCATTGTTTAAAAAGATTTCAAAAGCAGTAGTATTTTTCTGCAATCAGTCTCTTACTGTCACAAGTGTGAGATTCTATTACAACACTTTTTTAACTGAAACATTTTGTGATATCTAAGAATTCTGCAATAACTAAATTTAGTTTGTTTTAATACTTTGGGAACTCATATTATTTAAGGATATTTTTATAACCACTCAACTTTAACGAACTTCAATTTTAAAGGTTTATTTTTGCTTTATAGTGAAAAGAGAGCTATCATTTTTAAAGTTTTCAACTAATTTTCTTTATAAAAGCTTAGTGACTCTATTAACATCAGTACCAATTTTAAACTGTTTTAAAAGAAAAGGAAATACTTTTAGAAGACTTTTTTTTAAAAAAAATCTCTCTTGTAAGGTCTGCTAAATTTTCATTTTCAAGATAATATATTGCTAAATTAATATGTAATGATCTATAAAGCAAAAGAGATCTCACTATTTTGACCTTAATTTATAGTCATTCCATGCTCTAAGAAAGACTTAAAATTCGTATTTGAACCCATTAAATGTAGAAAAAACAAAAAACAAAGACCTTCATTTCTAAAGTTTCTCTTCCACAGCAAATACAATTAGAGAAGGGTAAACAAGCTTATGAAACAAAGATGTACATCTATTCAGTTGTGAGGTTCAAGTTAGAAACCCGTTTAGTTTAAGGCAATATAGCTATGCTCATGAAGAGTAATAACTTGTGAGCTATTTTTTCTATGGTAGAAATATAAATAAAAGTGAAGCAGTCTGAACAAGGGGTTCAACGTTTTGGGAGAAATAAATAAAGGATTGATCAAAAATATGGAAAGCAATTAAGAAGGTTTGGGATAAATGGTGGTCATCCAAGCCCCTCCTGTCCCTGAAAAATTACTAAGTATGTTAAGAGAGTGTGAGGAAGTTTGACAGTATTCTCATACCCACCTCACTTCTACTCATTTTCTCCCTACTCCTTTTTGGTTCTTCTTTGTTTAGTCTCTTTGCCAAATTTGTGTCTTCTAGGTTCAGTATTTTCTACTTGCAGATGACAGTTCAGGTCGCATACCACCCACTCTCCAATACCATGGCTCATCACCTTCTGCATCTGACATCACCCAAGTTCCCAGCGCTGGCCACAGACACAACCCCTTGAAAGTTGAGACCCTGTGAGGTAGGGACAACTCTACGTTCTCTCTCAACATGAAGCAGTTTCAGAGGCTGAAAATTTTGTCCCTTACCCCAAAAGATTTGGGGTCTTGTCTGTTTAAGGAGAGAATGATGGAGTGTTTGGATACATGTGCTTGGACCCCAATTTTAAAATGATGTCTCTCTTTAAAAGTCACATTTCTCCCTAGCCTCAAAACACTATCCCAGGCAGTTTCTCCCCAGCCCAAGAACACAGCCTGCCCCAGCAACAACTGTTATCTCCCTTCCTGCTACAGCAACCAGTTGCACCTATAGAACTTATTAGTCTGAACCAGCTGTGCACTGGGTCATAACAACATTTATCCTTTTGGCTCTTATCATATTTATAAAACATATATATATATATATATATGTTTATGTATATGTGTGTGTATATATATATATATATATATGTATATATATATATATATATATATATATATATATATATATATATATATATATATATATGTTTATGTATATGAAAGACCTGGGTTCATATTCAGAGGAATATAGTGAGTCAAAAAAAAAAAGGCCCTCCTGTCCCAAAGAGCAATGTCAAATAATCACAAGCCTAAAAAGAAACCTCAGAAGAATTTGAAAAAGTATTCAAAAGTCAAATAAGAGAGAGGAAAAACTAGAAAAAAAATGAAAGCAATTCAAGAAAATTTTGAAAAGAAAGGTAACCATTTGAAAAGGAGATAAAAAATCTTAAGCTCCTCAAAAATTAGAATTGGGATTGGTTTGACGGTCAGCACCACTCTGAAGGGCTTCCTGCAATAGATCCAAAGTGCTAGGCCCAGCCAGGCCTTGGTTTAGCATCACCTCAAGGAGGTCTACACCAAGACATCATGGCATCCGCTCAGGCTCCAGATGCTGAATTTTGTGCTGGTTCCTTGCTTTGCCCAGGATGATGGGCTCATCAAGCTTTATGTAAACCTCATCAGTGAGTCTGAGCACAGGGTGAGTCATCTGTCTTTGGGGGAAATCATTCTACATATAGTTAGACAGATGACTGATCTTAATGTCACTTTTATATTTCTGGAAAAGACTCAGGAAAAGGTAAAAATCAGCAATGAGGTCATAATCCTGGGCAAAACTGAAAATTGGAGACCTCAACATGACCAAGGAGATGAATGAAGGTTTCCAAGACATGTTTAACTAACTTCCTGGTGTGATGCCTGTGCACAGTAGTTTCTACAACCGTTCCAGGAAATACTATTATATGATTGCAAATCATCCATCCTACCGCAAGGATGCTCTGCATTTCATGGGTTGTATCAATGTAAAGGACCTACCAGTGTCCTCACAACAGAAGATACCTTTTATGTTGGGCCTGGCTGGACTTCTAAGGGAGGCATGTACAACTTTGAGCAATTTCTTTTTTTTTTTAATTAATTAATTAATTTATTTTTAGATTCCAACGTTTATTTTCACAAAATGTTGAGTTCCAACTTTCTCCCCATCTCTCCCCTCCCCCTTCCAATAATATCTTGCATTCTGATTATGACTTCCCTCAATGAATCCCCACCCCCTTGTGGGGCAAGATAAATTTCTGTACTCCATTACTTGTGGTTTTTTATTTCCTAGCTATGTGAAATAATTCCCAACATACATCTCTAATACTTTGAATTCCAACTTCTCTCCCTCCCTCCCTACCCATCCCCACTGAGAAGGTAAACAATTCAATTCCAGCTACATATGTGTCATTTTGCAAATGACTTCCATAATAATCATGTGGTGCAAGACTAGCTGTATTGCCCTCTATCCTACCCTGTTCCCCCACTTTTTTCTCTCATTTAACCTTCTCTAAAGTGTTTACTTCTAGTTACTCCCTTCTCCCAATTGCTCTGCCTTCTATCATCTCCCTGGCACCACTTGTCCCCTCCTCCCCTACTTTCCTGTAGTGTGAGAAATATTTTCATACCAAATTTAGTGAGCATGTTATTCCCTCCTTATGCTATACATGAAGAGAGTAAGCTTCACTTTTTCCCTCTCCTCTTCTCCCTTTTCTCCTCTATTGAACATGATTTTTGTGATGTCCTTTATGAGTGATAGCCTACCCCATTCCATTTCTCCCTTTCTCCTCCCAGTATTTTCCTCCCTCACCCCTTAATTTTTATTTTATTATATTTTTTTATGAATTTCATACTTCTGATTCAACTCACCTGTGTTCTGTGTGTGTGTGTGTGTGTGTGTGTGTATAATCCCTCCATCTACCCAAATATTGAGAAAAGTCTCAAGAGTTACAAATATTATGTTTCCATGTAGGAATGCAAACAGTTCAGCTTTAGAACATCTTTTATGGTTTCTGTTTTCTGTTTACCTTTTCATGTTTCTCTCAATTCTTGTGTTTGAAAGTCAAATTTTCTATTCAGTTCTGGTCTTTTCATAATGAATGCTTGAAAGCCTTCTATATCATTGAATGGCCAATTATTCCCTTGAAGTATTATACTCAGTTTCACTGGGTAGGTGATTCTTGGTTTTAATCCCAATTTCTTTGACTTCTGGAATATCCTCTTCCAAGCCCTTTGATCCCTTAATGTAGAAGCTGCCAGAGGCTGTGTTATCTTGATTGTATTTCTATAATACTTGAATTGTTTCTTTATAACTGCTTGAAGCATTTTCTCCTTGACTTGGGAACTCTGAAATTTGGCCAAAATATTCCTAGGAGTTTCTATTTCTGATCTTTCAGGAGGTTATTGGTGGATTCTTTCAGTATTTATTTTGCCCTCTGATTCTAGAATGTAAGGGTAAGTTTCCCTTGATAATTTCATGGAAAATAATATCTAGGCTCTTTTTTTGATCATGGCTTTCAGGTACTCCTATAATTTTTAAATTTTCTGTCCTTGTTCTATTTTCCAGATTAGATGTTTCTCCTATGAGATTTTTCACATTATCTTCTATTTTTTTCAAACTTTCAGTTTTGTTTTCTAACAGCTTGGTTTATTTCATAGTCATTTGCTTCCCTGAACTTGATTCTCTTTCTAAGAATTATTTTGTTCAGTGAGCTTTTGAAACTTGTTTTCCATTTGCCCAATTCTGCTTTTTAAAGTCTCCTCCTCATTCACTTTTGTACCTCTCTTTCCAATTGAATTAGCTTCTTTTTAAAGGTGTTATTTTCCTCAGTATTTTTTTTGAATCTCCTTTAGCAGGTTGCTGACATGCTTTTCAAGCTCTTCCATGGCCTGAGCCCATTTCATATTACTGAAGGCAGAGGCCTTGACTTCCTCTGATATTATGCTTCATTCTTCCTCATTTCAAAGAATGGAAGGAGGTATCTGTTCACCAAGCAAGTGACTTCTATGGTCATATTTTTCCCCTTTTTTGGCATTTTCCCAGTCAGTTACTTGACTTCTGAATCTTTTTCAAGAGGATGGTCCTAGTGTTCCTCTTCTCCCCAGTACAAGGATGAGATTCAAATCAACTGCTCAATACCCTCAGGGCTTTGGTTGGGGGAAGGGCTGCCACTGATGGTAGAGGTTCAGAGCAGTTGCTCAGTTCTACCCAAGGCTTTAAGCTTCCTGGACAATGGACCCAGGTTGTGTCCTCAGCCACAGTAGCTGCTTGCCTTCCACTGGTGCTGCCACTACCTGGGGCCAGTGCTGAGGGATCCCTGTTCCTCTTTAGCCCAGATGGGAAAACCTTTCCACACTGATCTTTGGATCTTTCTTTGTCACTTGTGGTTTGAGGGATCTGGGACCCTCCCTGCTGGGAATTCTGCCCCAGAGGTCTGTTCAGGTCCTGTTTGTCCCAGTGCAGTGTGGCCAGGGTGGGGCTCCACTCTACTCAGAGTCCTGTGAGATAAACTTTTTCTTTTGGCCTTCCAGGTTACCTTTGGCTGGAAACCTCTTTCACTCTGTTGTTCTGTGGTTTCTGCTGCTCTAGACTTTGTTGAGAGTCATTTTTTACAGGTATTTTGTGGGCTGTGGGATAAGCGCTAGGGTATATGAGTCTTTTTACTCTATCATCTTCACTCCTCCCCTCAATTTTGGTGAATTTATTGTGCATCCTGTGCAAGACTTCCTGAGGAACATGGACAGGCAGTGGCTGATGAACACACTTTATGCCTTAAACAGCGAGAACATCAAGAATGTTGAAGTCCTCCTGGAGTCAGCAGCCAGATCTGGTCACCAAGGAGGCTCTGCTCCTGTAGAAGATTCAGTTACCTTGCCTCATGCCAATGACTTCAACTCACCCAGACAACCACCTGCAGCAAATCTTTGAGGTGATAGCCAAGAGTGGCATGGGGAAGGTATATGAGGTGGAGCTGCTGGTAATGAAGGCCTTTTTGTTGGGTACAGTGAAAGGAAGCATCAATGAGGTGGACAAATGGGTGCATATGACTTGGGTGCAGCCTTGGGTGCTGAATCTGCAGTAGATCAAAGGTATAAAGAGTCACTTGTAGTTCTGGTGCACAGATGTGAAGAGTGTGGAGATACTGGTGAAGCATCAAGTCCACCACATCCTGACCTAGGTGCTCTGGGCCTCATAGAAGTTTCTGGGTTCTCACAGGAGGTCTTGGGACCTCCCCCAATCTTTCTGTGAGAGAATGAGTTACCTGCAGCCTGTTCTGACTATGGTAAATTTGGGGAAAGTGTCCACCCCAGGATATGGGGATGGGTATCCTTGTAGATGAGATGTGGGGTCCCCACTATGTCCCTTCCTCCCCCCAGTCCAAAGTTGAGTGCTTTGGGTCTTCCAGACAGTGCATGTTGGTTTTTCTTTCCCCTCAGACATGACCTCCTGTACAGTTGTTTTAGGGTGTAGTAAAAGACTATTGCTGAAGTAAACAAATCTACCTTGCAAAATAAAAAGAACACTAGAATTGGACAAGCAAAATTGAATGACCTTATAAGACAACAGGAAATAATAAAACTAAGAAAAATAAAATGGTATCTGAAATATTTCTTTACCTAAACATCTGATCTGGAGAATAGATCAAGGAGAGACAATATAAGAATTGCCAGACTACCTGAAAGCTATGATAAATAATAATCTGAATATAATATTAAAATAAATTATTAAGGTAAATTCCCATGAAATTCTAGAACAAGAACACAAAGTAGAATAGGAAAAGAATATCACTGCTTACCACCTGAAGGAGAGATTAAGAAGAAAACTTATAGGAATATTGTAACTAAGATTGAAAGAGGAGAAAATTAAGGAGAAAAAATTGCAAGCAAGAAAAAAAGAAATATTGCAGAAAAACAGCCAGGATTTCACAAGACATAGAAACTTCTACTCTAAAAGATCATAGATCTTGAAATATTATATTTCAAAGAACAAGGAGCTAGGGTTGCATCCAAGAATTATTTACCCAATCAAGTAGAATGTAATACTGAATGAAAATAATGGACTTTTGAGGACCTGAAAGATTTTCAGGTATTTATAACAAAAAAGTCAGAATTTAACAGGAAACTTGGTATAAAAGAGCCAGAAAAAAATAGGTAGAAAACATTAATGACTAATTATAAGGCACTCTGTAAGATCACACCGCTTACTTGTGATAATATGAAAATGTTATCAGTATCCTTAAAATTGTCATCATTACTAAGGTAGTTTGAAAGAAAAGTTCGGGTTGAATCATGTATGATGGGATGATTCTATAAAAAAGAAAAATTGGGTAGAGAAAGGCAAAAAGGAGCAATAATCTCATAAAAATGGATCATACAAGGAAAAATTAATATAGAGGAAGCAGATGATGGTGGATGACTGGTAATGTTGGAAACTTACTCTCATTTCTGTTGTAGAGAAAACAACATGTTCATCTGGAGAGATTTAGAAGTCTTCTGAACATCCAGAGATGTAAGAAAACTGAGAGATATGGTAGGGGAGAGACATTTTGTTTTCCTGAGGGAGGAATGCTTTATTTGTATGTATCATTGCCATAGAGGATTCACAGGAGATATAAGGAGTTGATAGTGTGAAAGTAAACAAAGGAAAAGAGGTAAGCTTCTTTTACTTGTCATTAAAGATCAAGGGTCACATTTTCTTCTTGGATGTTGGGGCCCAGGCCACCAGATAGTGTTGGAAGGAGTAGAGTCTGTCTGAACACCACCTCTCAGGTAGTTTACTTTAGGGCCCCAGTGAGTAAAGTGTATTCTGGGCTTTGTATCATGTATCTGGAAAGTGGTAATCAGGGAAGAGGGCCCTCATTAAAGTCTCTAGTCTTAGAATTCCTGGAGGATCAGCCAAGCAGACCGCCCTAGGCTGGGCTCAATAGAGATGTCTCAGTATAGATACATACATTTCCCTAGTGAAACTGGCGGATGTGCTTTAGCCCAGCATTGTGTACTTTGAAGCTGCCATCATGGGAATTTCAGTGGACAGTTCATATTCTAGTTGGGCAGGAGCCATTGTCCTGTAGGGCCCTGTGCCAACCCCATGCTAATGAAAACCCATCCTGGAAACAGCAAGCATCTGGAAAGGGTTAATCAGGGAAGAAGACCCTGGTCAATGTCTCTAGTTTCACGATTTCTTGGGTATCAGCCAAGGAGGCCACTCTCCCAGATGTCTTCAGTTATTTCCATTTCCCTAGTGAAACTGACAGGTGAGGTATAGTCTAGCATTATACACTCTGAAGCTGCCATCATGGGGACTTAAAGGGACAGTTCAGGTTCTAGTTGGACAACAGCTATTGTCCTGTAGGGTTTGGTGCAAACCCATCAATTCTGATCTCCAACTTGACGTGATGGGTCCTGCTTCTGGCCCAGGGCTTGCTTCCTCCTTCATTGTCCTTCCTCTTGACAGACACTTTTCCCATTCCAGAGATGACATGTTCCAGGTGGTGGGGTTGCTGTGGTTGCCACAGGGCCATCACCATACAGAAGTCCTTCCAGAGCAAGCTCTGCTGAGGTGCTGGAAGAAGGAGCTGTCCACAGCTAACACTATGGAACTTTAATCTTCCCCTTGTCATAACTAGATAAATATAATTTTAAAAATAAATAAAAAAGAAGTTAAGGAAGTGAATAAACTAGATGTAATAGACATACCAAAAGAATTAAATGGAAACAAAAAGGAAAACACATTTTTCTCAGGGAATTATGGTACCTTTACAAAGATTGGTCATATATTAGTACAAACAATTTTATACTTAAAAGCAGAAATATTTGAAGTACTTTTTTTCAGATCATAATGTAATAATATTATATTCAACAAGGAACCAAGGAAAAAATAAATCGAAAACTAATTGGAGAGTAAACCATCTAATTTTAAAGAGTAAGTGGGTTAAAGGACAAATCACAGAAATAATAATTATATGAAAGAGAAAGACAATAAAATGACAACCTATCAAAACCTGTGTGATATAACAAAAGCAATGATTGGAGAAAAATGTACATCTTTTATTTTTACATCAATAAAATAAAGAACAGACTAATGAATTGAGTATGTAATTAAAAAAATTAAAATGAATAAATTAAAAATCATCAATTAATCACTAAAGTGGAAATCTTAAAAATCAAAAATGAGCTTAAAAATTTGAGAGTAAAAAAAACATTGAATTAATAAATCAACCTAGAAGTTGGTTTTATGCAAAGAAAAACCTAATAAAATAGATAAACCATTGGTTAATTTGATTGAAAGAGAGAACAAAACAAAATCAATGTCAAAAATGAAAAGAGTGAATATATCACAAATAAAGAAGTAATTAAAGTAATTATAAGGAGTTGTTTTGCCCATTTATATGCCAATAAATTTAGCAACTTAAGTGAAATGGAAGAATATTTACAAAAATACAAATTGCATAGATTTGGAGAAGAGAAAATGAAATATCTAGATAGATATATGTCAGAAAAGGAAATTAAACAGGTAATGAATGAGCACTAATTCATTGTTGGTGGAATTGTGAACTGATCCAACTTTTTGGACAGCAATCTGGAATTATGCCCACAGATGTTTTGAATTTCCTATATCCTTTGACCCTGCAATACCACTACTGGGTCTAGCTCCAAACATTACTAGGGGAAAAGGAAAAGAACATATATGTTCTAAAATGTTTATTGAAATTCTCTTTGTGGTGCCAAAGTACTGGAAATTATAGGGATGCCCATCAACTGGGGAATGCCTGAACAAGTTGTGGCATATGATTGTGATAGAATACTCCTGTGATATAAGAAATAATAAAACTAATGATCTTAGGGAAAAAAAAAACATGAAAAGAGCTGTATGAAATAACGGAGAGCAAAATGATCACAACCAAGAGAACATTGTGTACAGTAATAACAATATTTTCTTAAAAAGAACTTTGAGTTATTTTGACTTTATGAATAGCCAAATTAACTATAAAGGACATATGAAGAAAGACATTATCTGCAGCTAGAGAAGAACTGATAAACAGAGGTATGAATAGAATAATTTTACACATTTATACATACAAGCATAAATACACACATAATTGTAAGTGTGTGTGTGTGTGTCTTTATATATCTAATATTAGTTATCTCTAGAGCAGCTGTGGTGTAGAGAAGAAAAAAGGAAAAAAAAGAAATTTACATATTTTTTTATATATTTGAAAGGAATAGCAAGTTGTATGTAATAGATTTGTAGCATCATGTACAGTCATCTTTTTTTATTGTACTATGATATGGAAATGCTTTATTCCATAAATTAAAAATAAAACAAATGGCAAAAAAATGGGATTTTTAAAAGCCTGTTTTTCTCAAGCAATATTACAAAAATCAAAACTATAAATTGTGTAGAATAAAGCATAAATTGTCCCAGATTTTTCAAAAAAAAAACAAATCATAGAGAACAAAACCACAAAGAGCAAGAACAAGAGAAGAATATCAAGAAATCAAAATATTCCTAACTTCTCCTAGGCAGGTTAAGTCCCCAGAAGGCAGCTACTTCTACACTCAGAAAAAATGGTAAAGAAAATGAATACAAAACCTTCTCCTAAGGACTTGGCTCACTCTTTTCCACAGACACACAGTATCTATGGTGAGCAAGTTCAAATTTAGACCATAAAAGTAGGGAGAAACACTTGTAAGAAATATGTGTGACAACGTTTAACTCCCATCGCCTGCTCTAGAAGAACTTCTGTGTGTGTATTGATCTCATGGAGAACCCTTGTGGGTAAAGGTTGTCCTTCATTCCTGAAGAGAACCAAGAACATCAAGAAGGTAATGTCTTGACTTGTGAGTGAATTCGGTTGGAGTGAGAGAACTGTGCAAAGTTTTCAGCCTTCCTCTCTCATCCAGAATCATGGAAATCCAGTGATAACACAAAAGTCAAGACAATAGGCAATAGCCCAGGATGCAGTGGTATTGTTAGATCACCACTCATCCCATTTTCTCTATTGATTCTCTTGAGATTATTGATTTTACTTCTTCCATATGGATTTTGTTACTGTTTTATCTAATTCTATAAAATAGTTATTTTGTACTTTGACTGGCATGAGAATGGACAAGGAAATTAATTTGCATAGAATTGACATTTTTTATTAAATTGGCTAGGACTACTCATGGAGAGTTAATATTTATCTAATTGTCTAGATCTATTTTATTTGTGCTAAAATTGTTTTGTAATGGTTTTCATATAGTCCCTGGGTTTGTCTTCCTGGTTGAAGTTTAAATTATAAAAGTTTGGCTTAATGGAAAAAAAAAAACAACTTTCTAATCATTAGAGCCATTTGAGAGTTGAACAATCTGTCTTGCAAAGTAATATGTTTCTCTTTTCTACATGTACTGAAGCAAAAAAGAATGGACTTTTGCCCAAGTTGTAGAAGTTCTCAGTTATTTTGTAGCGTGAAATTTTTCTCAGGTAAAGCTTTGGAAAAAAATAGCCTTTGAAATTTGCCTTCAAATCTAATGTTCTGTATGTATGCTATATGTACAGATCTAACAATTTGTACAGGTGCAGAAATTCCTACCAACACACTGGCACTCAAACCCTCCTCTCCAGAAAGCTATGTGTGTATAGATAGATATAGAGATAAAATTATATACATGTTTATCCATTGAAATGTAAAACCATTTAAATGTAAATATTATGAATGAACTGTTCCTTTTTGGCAATATAAAGTTGGGAAGGGGGACAGTATAAGGGGAACAGGAGATTCATTACAGTAAAATAATAATAATACACTAAACTTGCCTAACGGGCTTTATATTTGAATGTGTATATACAAAAAAAAATAAAATATAGAAAAAGATATATCTCAGAAAATTCATGAATGTATTTTTATTCCTTCTACCATGTTATAAAATTTTAATCTTATACCTTGTCCTCCCACTAATTGCTTTAAACAGTGAGCAAAGTCAAATCTGAAATCATTCTAAGTTCAGTGATGTGTCATGATACTATGTGTTGCTTGTTTGAAATTTAGACTGATTTTTCATTTTATGTAGAGTTGAGAAATTAATATTATGAGGCTATGAAATAACATTTCTTAATCCTCAGCAATCCAAGTATTTTAAAACAGATTACAATTTTTCCTTTGAATTCACATGAAATTTTAAAAACAAGTTTCTTAACAGCACTGAAATTATAACCTAGAAAATATTTGGTTACATATTTGCTGTGGTGTATATTTATTTAAGCTCATTAACACCTTAAGAAGTATTTATTTATCAGAATATCTCCTGTCACCTAGCTTAGATACATGTTTTAATTTTCTTAGAGATTTGGATATAGAACAACAATTGTTTGGTAATTGGCTATGGTGAAGAGAGAGATGGGAGAGCTGGTTCTAAACATGAATGAATTCACTTAGACCTTCTCTGTAGCCATTAGGAGCTTTATTGACTCAAAAGCAGCAGGCCTGAGATTTAGCAAAAATCTAAAAAAGCAGTGGTACAGGAAAAGGAAAAGACACATAGGATGGGTTGGAGATGTAGGTAAGTCTTGCAAGATAAAGACACAGGATGAGGACTATGAAGGACACAAGATAAGGGAGATAAGGAAATCCCATTTCCCAGGATGAGGACAAGAAATCATATGGTCCAGGATAAGGGATAGTTTTGTGGTAAGGGGAAACTTTAGGGAAAATTTAGGTTAGAAAATAAGCCAAGGGCTTCACAAAGTCAATCCTTAATATTATTTTTAACTCTTAAGGCACTGTTTGTATCCACATCAGTTAAACACAGAAGAAATAGTGGAAAGAGAGTTAACAATAAGGAGGTCTGAATAATGAGGCATTATGGTGTAAGCACAGGTGAAAATACCACAGAAGAGGATGTATCTAGGGAGGGACATGGAAACAATGGTAAGAAGGAAAGAAAGAGAGCAATCATTTATTAATGCTATTTGCCAGAGACTGTGCTAAGCACCTTCTAAATATTATCTCATTTGTTCTTCATAAAAACTTTGTGGTGTAGGAGTAGTTAACATCTCCATTTTACAACTGAGCAAACTGAGGCAGACAGCAATTAGTTGACTTTCTCAGGATCACACAGCTAGGCAGTGTCTAAGTCTGGATTTGCACTCAAGTCTTCTTCCCTTCGAGTCCATTCACTGTATCATGTAACTGTTGAACATTGAAAAGGAAAAAGAAAGAAGTAGTTTAAAGGAATTATAGAAAGGGAGACAAAAATATTTGGAAGGTCAACTTTCACCTTAGAATTTTGTATAGTAACAGCTCTGATTGAAAGAATTCTGTATCCACATCCTTTGGCAAAGTAGCTCCAAGGATCCTGGAATAGGATATACTAACACTGGAAAATAAACTTTTTGTCAGGCATTTAGGAGACTGAGTTTGCCCAGCATCAATTTTTCAACCTGCTTTGCTCTGAAAGTTCAGTTCCCAAATAGCCTGTCTGCCAGGCCTCCATTGTAGTAGCTATACAGAACTGGAAAGCTTGTTAATAAGGCAAAAGATAAAATTGACTTAATGACAGCTAAGCTATTATATTTCAACCTCTTCTTAAGAATGAACAAAATCTGTGCTTTTAGCATAGAATTGAATTCAAATATGGGTTCCATTTATCAAGATGCCCCAGAGGTAATCAAATCTCAAATCTCTTATTATAGCTCTCTGGCCATTTAGGATTATAGAGACTTGGTTTAAGGATGCTATTTTGTAAAGTTTAGCCCTGGTCATTTTGTGTGTGTGTGTGTGTGTGTGTGTGTGTACAATGAATAGTTATACATTCAAAAGCAAAAATAAGGTACATTCACATAAAATCGAAATGCATGATTAATTTTTGTATAGTCTCAGTTACATTTACTCCAAAATATTGGAGCATGGAAATTAAAAAAAAACAGACAAGAGGGCATAAACATGTTTGCATAAATAAGTTGCACTGAATTGTTGTCTTCTGAAACAAATAAAAGGGTAATATTGCATTTATTGAAATTTGATATTTGGCTGTTTATTCTGTACAGAATTTTTTTTTAAAACCATACGTACCTTTTTTTTTTAAATTTATTCATTTATTTAACTTTTACATTCATTTTCACAAAATTTTGGGTTCCAATTTTTTCTCCCCTTTTTATCCCTTCCCCCCACCCCAATACACCGAGCAACCTAATTTTCTCTATCTCCAATCTGCCCTCTCTTCTATCGTCTCTCCCTTCTCTTGTCCCCATCTTCTCTTTTGTCCTGTAGGGCCAGATGACTTTCTATTCCTCATTAACTGTATGCCTTATTTCCTAGTAGCAACAACAATACTAAACAGTTGTTCCTAAAACTTGAGTTCCAAATTTTCCCCATCCCTCCCTCCCCACCCATTCCTGTTGGGAAGGCAGGCAATTCAATATAGGCCCTATCTGTGTAGTTTTGCAAATGACTTCCATGATAGTCATGTTGTGTAAGACTAACTGAATTACCCTCCATCCTATCCTGCCCCTCATTGTTTCTATTCTGTCTTTTGATCCTGTCCCTCCCTGAGTGTTGACTTCAAATTGCTCCCTCCTCCCATTGCCCTCCCTTCCATCATCCCACCTCCCTTGCTTGTCTCCTTCTCCCCCACTTTCCTGTATTGTAAGATAGCTTTTTGTACCAAAATGAGTGTGAATTTTATTCCTTCCTTTAGTCAAATGTGATGAGGGTAATCTTGTTTTTTTTTTTTTTTCTCAGCTCTCCTCTTTTTTCCTCCACTAAAAGGTCTCCTGCTTGCCTCTTAAATGACATATAATTTACCCCATTCCATTTCACCCTCTTTCCTCCCCCTACCTTTCTCTCTCACCATTTACCTTAATTTCTTTTAAGATATGGTCCCATCCTATTCAATTCACTCTGTGCACTCTGTCTCTGTATGTGCGTGCACGTGTGTACAAGTGTGTGTGTGATCCCACCAACTACCCAGATACTAAAAAGTTTTAAGAGTTACAAATATTGTCTTTCCATGTAGGAATGTAAACAGTTCACTTTTGGTAAGTCCCTTCTGACTTCTCTTTGCTGTTTCCTTTTTCATGCTTCTTCTCATTCTTGTGTTTGAAAGTCAAATTTTCTTTTCAGCTCTGGGCTTTTCATCAAGAATGCTTGAAAGTCCTCCATTTCATTGAAAGACCATATTTTCCCCTGAAGTATTAGACTCAGTTTTGCTGGGTAGGTGATTCTTGGTTTGAATCCTAGTTCCTTTGACTTCTGGAATATCCTATTCCATGCCCTTTGATCCCTTAATGTAGAAGCTGCTAGATCTTGAGTTATCCTGATTGTATTTCCACAGTACTGGAACTGTATCTTTTTAGCTGCTTGCAAGATTTTCTCCTTGAGCTGGGAGTTCTGGAATTTGGCCACAATGTTCCTAGGAGTTTCTCTTTTTGGATCTCTTTCAGATGGTGCTTGATGGATTCTTTCAATACTTATTTTGCCCTCTGGTTCTAGAATGTCAGGGCAGTTTTCCTTGATAATTTCATGGAAGATGATCTCTAGGCTCTTATTTTGATCATAACTTTCAGGTAGTCCCATAATTTTTAAATTGTCTCTCCTGGATCTATTTTCCAGGGCAGTTGTTTTTCCCATGAGATATTTCACATTCTCTTCCATTTTTTCATTCTTTTGGTTTTGTTTTGTGATTTCTTGGTTTCTCAGAAAGTCATTAGACTCCATCTGTTCTATTCTAATTTTGAGATAACTATTCTTTTGAGTGAGCTTTTGAAACTCTTTTTCCATTTGGCTAATTCTGCTTTTGAAAGCATTCTTCTCCTCATTGGCTTTTTGAACCTCTTTTGCCAATTGAGTGAGGCTACTTTTCAAGGTGTTATTTTCTTCAGCATTTTTTTTTGGGTCTCCTTTACCAAGGTATTGACCCGTTTTTCATGCTTTTCTTGCATCTCTCTCATTTCTCTTCCCAGTTTTTCCTCCACCTGTCTAACTTGCTTTTCAAAATCCTTTTTGAACTCTTCCAAGGCCTGAGCCCACCCGACAACCCCTGGGATGTCTGGGATACAGAGGCCCCGCCCTCCACATCTTTCCCTGATGGCAAGAATATTTCCTCATCGTCGTCAGATCTGAAAGTTGGGATCATTTGCATCTGCTCAAAAAAGCTCTCTATAGTCTTATTTTTCTTCCTTTTCTAGACATTTTCCCAGCCAGTTACTTGACTTCTGAGATTCCTGTCCACCACTGCCTAGATCCGCCCAGCTAGTGCTTGGAGTCTGAGATTCAAATGGGCTTTCCGCGGCAGGTGTGGCTGCTATTCAATGTGAGCTTTAGTTCTGGTGCTGGGGTGGGGGCAGGGCCACCTCCCAGGCTCAGTTCCCTCAGGGGTTTTATGCAGAGACCTTCAGTAATGGAGCAGGTGGAGCAGGGAAGTCTCCCAGACCCAGCTCCTTCAGGTTGTTTATGCAGAGACTTACAGTAATGAAGATTCTGCCTGCTCCGGGAGTCCCGGGGGCCGCCGCTGCTGCCTCTGCCTCTGCCCCTTCCTGCCCCAGCCTCTGCCTCCGCCCCTTCCTCCTGAGGGGCCCCGAGTGACAGAGACACTGAGCTCCCCTCTCGGCCAGCCCAGATGTCTCTGTCACTGACCTTGAGCGTCTGTGGGCAGAGCGACCTTCCCAGCCACCAGAGGTTTCATCCCTGAAGCCTGCTCGAATCTTTTCCTCTGGGCCCATGGCCAGGGCAGCGCAGGCATGGACCCTGCTTTCTGGGGTACGACAGACCCTGGGGATGGCTCCCCAGGGCTCTCTGGAACGGAAATCTCTTCCACTGTGTTTCTGCACACCCTGCAGTGATCCAGAACTTGTGGGGAGCTCTTCTTACATTAAATGCATGGGCTGTGGGTTCGGAGCTAGCATACAGTGAGTCTTTCTACTCCACCATCTTGACTCCGCCCCCCAGAATTTTTAAAATAAAATGTTCATTATTTTTCTTTTGTGATTGGCATCTAGTACCTCTCCTCTTTCTGTGTGCAGCTTATTCCCTGTTCTAATAGCTATTGATGCATTCATTGCATGCACCAGACAATAGTTAAAAACATGGTGCTTTATTCTAGTGGCAGTTTCACTTCATAAATAATTAAATACACAAATTGATCTTGACCCCAGTATAGTAGAGTATACTGGACTTGGAATCATAGTATTAATATATGCTAGAAGAGAGACTATGGGCAAGTCATATAACCTCTCACAAACTTATTTATCTCCCTTGTAACTTGAACATGATAATAGCAGCAAAAGAGGAAAATTGAGGTAAGAGTTGGGAGAGTGGTTCAGCTGAAAGAAATTCACTTAGAGAACATTCTCTTCTAGCCATTGGAAGCCTTATTTAATGTGAAAACACATGTACCTTTACTGTAACCACAGTCTTGAGGAAAAGGTATTGATGTCTGGGTGGGGGGACTAGGCATACATAGACAGGAAGTTACACAGCCTGTTTATATATGATATAGTTTTAGAGGTTTTATGGTGGTTAAAGATTAAGGACAGGATAAGGGGAAATTTTATGATGAGAATTTTAGGGTTTTATGGTCAGTTAAAAATTAAAGACAGGGCGGGGGGACATAGGTTAACGATTAAGGAAAGGGCGCAATCAGGGTAAAGGAGATAAGCAATTCTTTTTGGTATAAGTTAAGGAGATTTGTGGTATTTCAAGATAAGGGGAAAAAGGACTTTAGGACACTCTCAAGTTATAGGATGCGCTATAGAATGAGCTCTCATCCCTCCCCTGCCCAGGAGGGTCCTGACAGAGTATGGGAAAAGCAAGACTTAATATTCTTTTTAACCCCTAGAGTACTGTTTGTGTCCACATCAATAGCATTTAAAAATAATAGTGAAGAAGGCCCTTTGATCAATTCTGGTTTTCTTTTTTAGATGAAGAAAAAAAATCAAAGTAATAAAATTAAGAAAAGACAATTATTTAGTGAAAGAGGCACAAAAATACTGAAGAAAATAACACCTTAAGAAGCATAATTGGCCAAATGGAAAAAAAGAAGGTACAAAAGCTCACTTAAGAAAATAATTTCTTGATCAAGGTGGAGTCAAGATGGTGGAGTGACAGCAACAACTTAACCTAAGCTCTCAGACAAACTCCTTCCAATATCCCTGAAAGGAGAATCTGACCAAATTTTGGAGGTGTAGAATCCAGTGGGAGACAGACTGTGACAAATTCGGAGCCCAGGTTAGACTGGAAGGTCCACGGGAAGGATCTGTTCCACGGGGGTGAGCCCACAGCTAACCGCACAGTGTGGCCAGCACAGCGGAGCTGAAAGCCCTCAAGAAACCTGACAGCAGCAGGCAGAACCAGGGGAGCAGCATCTGAGGATGGGAGACAAGCCAAACCGAACCAGTGAGAGCCACCAAGCACCAGATATCAGCACAGCAGCTCCTGAGACTTTCAGCCCAAAGATCAAACTTTGGTAAGCCACCTACTTGAATTTCCAGGAGTCAGAATGGCAGAGTGATCAGTAAATGCTTTCTCCTGCCCCCTTAATGACCATAAAAGAACCATAAAATATTTCCCCAGGAAAACCCTGGATTTGCAAGAACAGCAGAAGGAGGCCAAAAGTATCATAACACCTGAGGCTAGGAAAATAGGTAAGGGGGATTCCTCCTACTGTAGCAGAGGCAAACCGGAAGCACAGAGGACCCAGGCAAGCCTCAGTGCCAGGAGAGGAGCTCCAGAAGGAGTGGGAACTCTTATTAGCACCTAGGTGTGCCTCACCTCTCCAGGGGAATCAGAAAGACAATAGGGCAGCTGGGATCACCAGCCCCTGAGCTTGCCTTTGCCTCAGTTCAGCTGAGGAGATCTCCTGTGACCAGACAATACCGCCCCCACACTTAACAAGCTAACCCAAGGACTGATCAAGGAAACACAAATCAAAAACCTGCTTCAAGCTTTTTCACACATCAGCTCAGAACAAAGTTCTGTAGCTTCTCACTGAAAGAACCAGAAGTCACAAAACTCAATCAGCATCATGAATAAGAAAAAGTAGATGAAGGGTGAAAAAAAAAACATAGAATCTTTCTATGGGGATAAGGACCAAAAAACACAAACACCAAAGAGGTCACAGTTGAGACTGTACTTCCATCTGAAATTTCAGAAGGGACGATGCACTGCTCACAAGCACAGGCAGCTCTCCTGGAACAGCTGAAGAAGGAAATAGAAGATAAACTGGCCAATGATTTTAAAATTATGAAGAATTCACTTATGAGAACATATCTTTGAGAAGGAAAATTGAACAAATGGAAAAGGAAGTTCAAAAATTAACTGGAGAAAAAAACTCCCTAAAAGGAACAGTTGGCCAAATGGAAAAGGAAGTACAAAAATTAACTGGAGGACATACTTCCTGAAAAGGAAAAAAAAAATTGGACAGATGGAAAAGGAAATGCAAAAGTTAACTGAAAAAAACAATTTGATAAAGATTAGAATTGGATAAGTAGTAACTAATGACTCAGTGAGACAGCAAGAATCAGTCAAACAAAATCTAAAGAATGAAAAAGAGAAGAAAATGTAAAATATCTAATTGGAAAAACAACTGACCTGGAAAATAGATCCAGGAGAGAAAACTTAAGAATTATTGGCCTGCCAGAAACCCAAGATGAATAAAAGAGCCCGGACAATATCTTCCAGGAAATCATCAAGGAAAACTGCCCAGAAGTGCTAGATTCAGAGGGCAAAACAGTCATCAAAAAAATCCACTCTTCTCCTCCTGAAAGGGATCCCAAACTCAAAACCCCAAGGAATATCTTTGCCAAATTCCAGAGCTATCAAGTGAAGGAGAAAATATTACAAGCATCCAGAAAGAAACAAATTAAATATCAAGGAGCTACAGTCAGTATTACACAGGACCTTGCAGCTTCTACATTAAAAGATCGAAAGAATTCGAACCCAATATTCCGTAAGGCAAAGGAGTTGGGACTACAACCAAGGATCAACTACCCAGCAAAGCAAAGTTCAGCATAACATTTCAGGCAAGGAGAAAGTCATTCAACGAAGTAAGGGATTCCAGAGCTTCCTGAACAAAATGCCAGAACTTAATAGACAATTTGAACTTCAAATGCAGGTCTCAAGAGAAACATAAAAAGGTAAACGGGAGCGGGGGGCAGAAATTCATTACTCAATTAAGGTAAACTGTTTACCTCCATATAAGGGAAGATGATATCTGTTAATTTTAAGAATTGTGTGGCTATTATGAAATACAAAAGGGATATACATAGAGGGAATGGGTATGAAGTAAATTATACCATGATAAAAATATCATTTAAGTATGAGAAGGGATTGTAATAGGAGGTGTGAAAAGGAGGAAGCAGAAAATGGCAAATTGCATCACAAGAAGAAGTACAAAATTATACTACAGGGAAAGAGGGGAGGGAGATGAGCACTGTTTGAGAGGTACTCTCATCTGATTTGTTTAAAGGAGGGAACAATAAACTTAAGGAGATAATCCTAACTAGCTCTATAGGCAGTAGGAGGGGAAGGGGGAAGAAAGAGGAGGGAGGCTAAAAGTGGGGAAAGAAGCAATAGGAGTATAGGGGAGTAAAAGGGAAGGGGGCTAAAAGAAGTAGGAGGTAGGAAAAGTGAATACTATTGGGGAGGGGAAGGGAGACAGGAGAGCTAAAAGCACAAATGGTGGGAAAGAGGATGGAGGGAAATACCCAGATTGTAATCATAACTGTGAATGTGAATGGAATGAATTCTCCCATATAACAGAGATGGATAGCAGAATGGATTAAAAGCCATAATCCAACAATATGCTGCTTACAAGAAACACATTTGAAAGGGGGGATACACATAGGATAAAGGTCAAAGGATGGAGCAGAATATATTGTGCTTCAGCTGATGTAAGAAAGGCAGGAGTAGCAATCCTAATCTCAGACAAAGCAAAAGCAGAAATAGATCTAATCAAAAGGGATAAGGATGGAAACTATATCCTGCTAAAATGCACCATACACAATGAAGCAATATCATTACTAAACATGTATGCTCCAAGTGGTATAGTATCCAGATACTTAGAGGAAAGGTTGGGGGAGTTGGAGGAAAAAATTGACAGCAAAACTATACTAGTGGGGGATCTCAGCCTCCCCCTCTCTGAACTCGATAACTGTAACCTCAAAATAAACAAGAAAGAGGTTAAGGAGGTAAATAAAACTCTAGATAAGGTAGACATGATAGATCTTTGGAGAAAATTGAATGGGACCAAAAAAGAATATACCTTTTTTTCAGCAGTACATGGAACATTTACAAAAATTGACCATGTACTAGTACATAAAAATCTCATAACCCAGTGCAGAAAGGCAGAGATAATCAATACATCCTTCTCAGATGGTAATGCAATAAAAATTATATGCAATAAAAGGCCATGGAAAAATAAACCAAAAATCAATTGGAAACTAAATAATCTAATCCTAAAGAAGGAGTGGGTTAAAGAAGAAATCATAGAAACAATCAACAACTTCACTCAAGAGAATGACAATAATGAGACAACATACCAAATCTTATGGGATACTACAAAAGCAGTTTTTAGAGGAAGTTTTATATCTTTGAATGCCTACATATATAAAACAGAGAAAGAGGAGATCAATGACTTGGGCATGCAGCTGAAAAAGCTAGGAAAAGAACAAACTGAAAATCCCTAAGAAAATACCAAATTAAAAATACTGAAAACCAAAAGAGAGATTAATAAAATTCAAATTAAGAAAACTATTGAATTAATAAATAAAACCAATAGTTGGTATTATGAAAAAGCTAATAAAATTAATAAATCTTTGGTCAATTTGATTAAAAAAAAGAAAGAAGAAATTCAAATTGCTAACATTGCAAATGAAAGGGGTGAACTCACCTCCAATCAGGAGGAAATTAAAACAATAATTAGAAATTACTTTGCCCAAATTTATGCTCACAAATTTAATAATCTAAATGAGATGGATGAAAATTTTAAAAATACAAATTTCCCTGATTAACAGAAGAGGAAGTTGAATACTTAAACAACCCCATTTCAGAAAAAGAAATTGAACAAGCCATTAATGAACTCCTTAGGAAAAAATCTCCAGGACCAGACAGATTCACAAGTAAATTCTATCAAATATTTAAAGAACAGTTAATTGCAATGCTATATAGACTATTTTTTGAAAATTGGGGAAGAAGGAGGCCTTCCACATTCTTTCTATGATGCTAATATGGGTTTGATACCCAAACCAGGAAGAGACAAAGCAGAGAAAGAAAATTATAGACCAATTTCTCTAATGAATATAGATGCAAAAATTTTAAACAAGATTTTAGCAAAACGAATAAAGCATCTCATAACGAAAATCATATGTTATGATGAGGTAGGAATGCAGGGCTGGTTCAATATTAGGAAAACTATTAGCATTATTGATCATGTCAACAAAAAAACTAACAAAAAACACGATTATCTCAATAGATGCAGAAAAAGCTTTCGAAAAAATACAACACTCATTCCTGTTAAAAACACTGGTGAACATAGGAATAAAGGGAATTTTTCATAAAATAATAAGCAGTATCTACCTAAAACCTTAGCAAGCATTATATACAATGGAGATAAGCTAGATGCATTTCCAATAAGATAAGGGGTGAATATTAATGTAGATTTTCAGTACTTTCCACATATTTTTAATAGTTTAATAGTTTTAACAAGTCTTCCACAAAATTCTTTTGTACCTATACTTACATAGAATTTCCTGAAAACTCTTTTAATCCTTCTGTGGTTTTTATAAACATTTTCCTCATATACTCATATTTATTTTCTGAAATATTTTAACCCTTTTTGTCAGATACTTTGGTAGGCTACTTATTCATTATTGTAATAGTTTATATGCACTCTTTTTATGACTGTTTTGATATAATTGGTTGCTGGTTAATATCATGCTTCCAAATAACTTTTTTTAAAAACTTCTTATCTAAGCATACTCATCTCCTTTGCAAGATAGTTGAAATATTAATATAATTTTACATCATGCATATCATTGTTACTTATAATTTTTTTCAGTAAAGATTTTCAGTGATCTCAGATTCTTTGATTTGCTTTCTTTAGATTTTAGTGGCTCCCCAATTTCTTTTCTTATTTTATTTCATGTAGGTTTGGGGATGAAGCTGTGTGTGTGTGTGTGTGTGTGTGTGCGTGCATTTTATATTTAAAATTTATGATTTCTCTACTGATCAGTAATACCTTGCTGTGTGAGTTGGATTGAGGAGTTCACTAACAAAAAATAGAATGAAAACTTTCCTCATGATTGTGAACTTCTTTTAAAACCTTTATGATGCTATAACACTAGCATAAAGAAAGTAGTCATGTCTTCAGTCCATTTTATGCACATTTGTGGCTTGCCTACTTCAGTAGGGTACACAATCAACACTGAGGCATTTACCAGAGGTGGGGCATTGTATTTCTGATTTGTTCTGTTATATCTTGTGATTGTAAGGATGAGACAGAAAAGATGTGAGAGTGGCAAAGACAATGTGTGTTGCAGAGAGCTGGACTGATACTAGACTTATCCTTTCCAAGCTAAATATTTACAATCATCAGAAGCTTTTCCCTCAAGGCAAAATGACTACTAGAAAAATTAATGTTAACAAATTAAAGCTGTTCTCTGAGCATGAACCTTTTGCTACTAACTTGGAGGTAAAGTTGAGCCAACTCGCAGTTGGCAGCAGCGGAGCAGAAAGGGAGTGGCAGCTCTCAGAGATTTGGTGTACAGCACTGCATTTGCTCACGGTCAGAACACTTGCAAACACAAAAACTGGCTTGATAAAAATATTCAGAAGTTGTTAAATGAAAAATGATAACTCCACAGGATTTACCAGCAGGGTAGATCATCCACCTCTAAGAAGGCAGCATTTAATTCCATCAAAACCAAAGGACAAGCAAAGCTTAGAGAAATACAGGATTCCTGGCTTAGTAACAAGGCAGATGAAATTAAGTTTTATGCTAATAGTATCAATTCAAAGTGTTTTCATGGTTTCCTGAAAGCTATTATGAACCAAAAACCTATGGTGTTTCACAATTACTCAGTGCTGATGGAGCCATATTGATTAGGGAGAGGAACATGATCCTAGAGAGATGGGCTGAATACTTTCATAGTGTTCTCAACAGACCATCATCAAACAATTAGCTGTATATCTCAGGTTGAAGTCAATTCCTCCTTAGCTGAACTTCCAACTGAAGAAGAGGTTTTGAGGGCCATTAGGCTGCTTTCATATGGCAAAAAGCACCTAGTGCTGATTCTATGCCAGCTGAGATTTACAAGGAAGGGGGATCATTACTCATACAAAAGCTGACTGAAGTTTCCCAGGTTATATGGCAAGGGGAGGTTATTCCCCATGAGTTCAACGATGCCTCCATTATCCATCTCAATAAAGGTAAAGGGATAAGGGGATAGATTGTCTTGCAACAATCACAGGGGGATCACTGTCTTAGTCACTGCAGGCAAAATTCTTGCTAGAGTCCTCCTTAATAGGCTGATCCTTCATCTGGAAGATGGTCATATGTCTGAGAACCAGCATGACTTCAGAAAAGACCAAGGAACAGTCCATATGGAGTTTGCTGGCCCACAACTCCAGGAGAAATGCCAGGAGCAGAACAGAGGTCTCTACACAACATTTGTAAAGCTGACCAAGACCCATAACTGTAAGCAGTGAGGACTTATGGAAAATTATACCATATTTTGGTTGCTCAGAGAAGTTCCTCAGTATTGTATGTCAATTTCATGACAGCATGTTTGCCCGGCTAATGGACAATTGTAAAAGCTCTTGTGCCTTCACAGTCAGCAATGGAGTGAAACAGGGTTGTGTGCTTGCTCCCATGCTTTTTAGCATGCTGTTTTCAGCCATGTTGACAAATGCTTTCAATGAGGATGAACACAGCATCAAGGTCAACTACTGTACTGATGGCAAGTTCTTAAATTTGAAAAGGCTACGAGCCAAGACCAAAGTGGAGGGAGTGTTGGTGCATGATTTTCTGTTTGCAGGTGATTGTACACTCAATGCAGCCTCTGAAGCTGAGATGCAACAAAGTATGGATCAATTCTCTTCTGCCTGTGCTAATTTTGGCTTAATAATTAACACAAAGAAAAGGCAGGTGCTCCATCCATATGTGAACCATTGGTTACAACAAATGGAGAAGTTTTGAATGTTGTGGGTAAGTTTATTTACCTTGGTAGTGTACTTTCCAGGGATATATACATTGACAATGAGGTTGATGTATGCATTACCAGAGCTAGCTCAGTGTTTGGGAGGTTCTGAAGAAAAGTTTGGGAGAGAAGAGGTATTAAAATGACTACCAAACTGAAGGTCTGCAGAGCAGTTGTGCTGACTTCGTTTTCATATGCTTCTGAAACATGAGCAGTCTACCAGCACCATGCCAGGAAACCGAATCGTTTCCATTCAAACTGTCTTAGGAAGATTCTGAGGATAACCTGGCAGGATAAAGTACCAGACACTGAAGTCCTTGCTTGAGCTGAACTACCAAGCATTCAAACTATGCTTCAGAGTGCGTAACTCTGATGGGCTGACCACGTTGCTTGAATGCAGTGTACGTTTCCCCGAAAGACTATTTAATGGAAAACTCACATGGGGCAAGGGATCACATGGTGACCAGAGGAAGAGATACAAGGACACTCTCAAGGTCTCTCTCAAGAACTTTTTATTTGACTGTGCAACATGGGAGACACTGGAAGAGGACCACTCATCATGGCATGCCCACATCATAAAGGGCGCTGTGCTCTTTGAGCAAAGGAGAACTGAGACAGCGCAAAGTAAATGCAGGATGTGCAAATTTGGGATATCTACCCCAAATATTCACAAGGACTCTCTCTACCCAATCTGTGGTAGAGCATTCCAAGCTTGTATTGCTCTGATCTGGCACAGTGGAACATGCTGAAATTACACTTTGTCATGGTAATGTCCTTTTGATGCTCTTCGAAGATGAAGGGCAACTACTAACCAACCAACTATGTCTTGCCTTTCTTTTTTTCTTTTTGTGGTACCAGAACACTGCTACAGTCTATGTGAAGCGTAGTCTGTTAATACCTTTGTGTATTTCTTAGATTACGAGATGGAGTCACATCACACTGACTGGAATGTTAATCCAATAAGTGACATAATCAGAGCCCAAGTTCTTAGCATTTTAATGTCCTGCCAGATCAGCATGGCTACTGTAACAGGTCCAGGGTACAGAGGTTCTACTATACCTCATCCTCAATCTAGTGGAATTCCCATATTTTGCTATCTCTATTTCCTACCCCAAGCAGGGACAAAAAGGTGAAATTAGGGCAGATTATAATCATTATTGCCTTATTTCCATTCACTAGGATTTACCGGGGTCAGGAGAATAATATAATATGATTTTGATGACAGGAGTGATGAAAAAAATTTTACATGATACTCAACAACTTCAACTATTCTTTGTAAAGTATGATGACAGCCCTCTCTAAGAATACTGTTACAAATAACTTGAATTTTTTAATCCAATATTAAGATTTCATCTTATTACCCCTAATTATGCCTAAAATATTTTTTCTTTTTTTTTTCTCTAGCACTCTGACTTTGATCAACATTGAGTACATCTAAAAACTGATGAATTGCTCCTTTGAGTGAACGTACAGGATAACTAGTAAGTTGAATTCCTGGTTAAGGAACCACAGTATTAAGATCACTGGCTTTGAACCGTGAATATTCTAGGAAGTGAGCTATTGAAGACAAAAGGCGAAATACATAGCAAAATGTTTATAAACACTGCAACCAAGATTAGGAGGGAAGCAGAAAACTGAGAAAGAATTTTTGCAACTAGTGTCTGTGAAAAAGGTCTCATTTCCAAAATATATAGAGAACTGAGTCAAATGTACAAGAATACAAACCATTCCTCAATTGATAAGTGGTTAAAGGATATGTACAGGCAGTTTTCAGAGGAAGAAATTAAAGATATCTATAGTCATATAAAAAAATGCTCTAAATCACTATTGATTAGAAAGTTGGAAATCAAAACAACATCAAAAAAACAAATTACTCCTATCAGATTGGCTAACATGAAAAAACAGGAAGATGATAAATGTTGGAGAAGATGTGGGAGAGTTAGAAAACTAATTCATTATTGGCAGAGCTGTGAGCTGATTCAATCATTTTGGAGAGCAATTTGGAATTATGCCCAAAGGGCTACAAAAATGTGCATACCTTTTGTGCATACCCAGCAATCCCTCTTCTAAGACTGTATCCCCAAGAGAACATAAAAATGGGAAAGGGCTCCACATATACAAAAGTTTTTATAGCAGCTCTCTTCATGGTGGCCAAAAACTGGAAATCAAGGGGATGCCCATCAATTGGAAAATGGCTCAATAAATTGTGGTATATGAATGTAATAAAATGTTATTTTGGTATAAGAAATGATGAACAGAAAGACTTCAGAGAGGTATGGAAAGACTTATATGAACTGATGCTAAGTGAAAGGAACAGAAACAGGAGAATTTTGTACACAGCAACAACCACCACAGTGTGCAAGGAATTTTTCTGGTAGACTTAGTACTTCATTGCAATGCAAGGACTTAAAAAATTCCCAATGGTCTCTTAAGGCAAAATGCCCTCCACATCTAGTGTAAGAACTATGGAACTCGATCACAGAATGAAGCACATCATTTTCTTTTGTATTATGTTTTGGTTTGTTTTATGATTTCTCTCATTAATTTTAATTCTTCTATGTAACACTACTAAGGTGAAAATGTGTTTAATGGGAATGTATATGTAGAACCTATATAAATTTGCATGCTATCTCAGGAAGGGAGTGGGGAGATAGGGGGAAATGAAGCAGAAGGAGGGGGAAAAAAATCTAAGATACATGGAAGTGATTGTAGAACACTGAAAACAAAATAATTTTTAAAAAGATCTGTGATCCCCAGGATATAGCCCCAAGTTGGCAGTCTTAAGACCTTTGTAGCAGAAGACATCTTGGAAGTCAAAGAATCAGAAATTTCAGTATGGTCTTGGAGTGAAATCAAGGACTTTTCCACATGGTCAGAATGTATAATCTCTTCCACTTGAATTTTTAATATGAAAGTGAATATGAATAAAAAAATTATAACCACTAACAGCAGGTTTAGGAACCACTAACAGATTAGGCTATGAGAACCATATTTCATGAACATGGCTATTCCAAAGTGACCAGAAAATCACTTAGAATTCATAACATGTTAGAAAATAAAGGGAACATAGAAGTTTACTAGTCCAATCTTTTCATTTTATAGACGAAGAATCTGTGACCTTGATAATTGAAGTTGTGTGAGGACCAGAAATACAAACCAGAGATTCCAAACTAATAGTTTGTCTGTCATACAGGGATGAGGAAGGGAGTAGATGAGTATGTCTTAAAGTCTGGTTGATTTAAAATAAAATCAACACTTGGAATCCAATACAGATTTCTTTGTCAAGCTAAATATATTTTCAGTAAGGATTGATGCTGGGTTTCAATCTTGCTAAAGCGATGTCCTAAGAATTGCAGCAAGCATTGTGGGCTTTAGATAATATGAAACACCAATAAAATACCAGAACCAAGCCACTTAACTGATAACATAACATAACATTTAATATGTTACCAGATTCCCATCTGAGTTCAAAAGATTAATTGTCTTTAGGATTTTATCCTTGAGAATGTTCAGGGTGGTCAAGAAGGCATACAGAAGCTATAAACAGTGCAGAATATACAGAGAAAATGTTTATTCCACAACCTTACATTCTATCAGTCTTGCTATATCAATCTTAATTTTATTCAGAACCCCTGAGTTTTCCTCTCTGCCTTCACTGTTTAACTCAGATTGAATTGAAAATTTAAAAAAAAACAAAAAACATTTTGAATGGTGTAGAGGTATGCCCACAGAAACAGGATTTAATTAGGGGCTATACATTAAAAATGAGTATTTTGACCATATCCTTAAGTTTGTCCTAAAAATGTACCCCCCAAAACTACTTCACTTAGAGGGCATATATATCAACTTTTACATTAAGTTTTCTTTGTTTAAAGAACTAGTAAATTCTCTTCTTTTTTATCCAGGAAGTCCATGAGTCAAAAATTACATGGGTAAGACTGGCACTTGGATTTCAAAATCTTCAAATTTATACTTTTTATGTCTCATTTATAACTTTTCAATGCAATCTTTCTAAATAAGGTTGCAGAACATTTTTCATAGCAGCCCAACTATATTTATCTGTCAATCAGATCTTTCAAATTGCTTATACAACCTAAAAGGCATATTTTTTTTAGTAGGGGGAAGTGATGTTAGGTTAAATTTTCCTCCACATTAAAGAAAAATCATTTCCCTTAAATTAAAAAAGGTGTTTCTTTCTCATTCTGACTGTGTAGATTGAGTTTGATTATTGTTTGACACAAACACTCTCTCTTATCTCATTTATTTTATCTTTCTTTTCCTCATATTGTTTAAATCCGTCACAAATAATAATTCTAGGAAAAGTATGGAGTCGCTATTTGTTGTTGCTCTTGCTGTGTTCTTTGGTGTTCCAGAACATATTGTTCTAAGTTCCTTTTGTTCTGTATCATGAAAAGGTTATGAAGTGAAAATAATACCAAATCTTGAAGGGTTATTATCTAAGCTGATAGATAACCAGCACTCATCCATGATGTATCAAACTGTACTTTTATTAGACATTGATAGTACATGAACAGAAGGTGCAGGAAAGGAACCAAGTGTGAGAAACTGGGAATTTGAAGTCTATGGCAATAACTGCAATCATGAAACCAAGTGGTCTAGGTATAAATGTGACCGTGAAAAGAGATCTTAGAAATGAATTAGTACTAAAAACTTGTTATTAAGAAGATCAAACTCAGCATGCCATTAATTGATGAAAGTTTAAATAGTCTAAAAATTACTTTTTCATGAGAAATTGTCTCTGATTTTTAATAGAAATCAACAGGAAGACAACATTCACCCTACAGGAACTGATGGGTATGTGGTAAGGCAGAGGTTACTGGAGAGTAGAGAAAGAACTAGAATGGCAAATGTGGCTTAACTCTTGCAGGTAATATGGACAGGGAATCTTTCTTTCCCAGTTGTAATCACTTGTCACATTATCAGGCTTGGGTTGCTACCCTCCAAGTACCTTGTGACCTACACACTTCTCTCCCATGAGTACTCAATAAAGCTGCGAGATCCACTTGACTTGGAGACCCGTATCAAAAGGGAAATTTCAGAAACCAAAGAGTTATCACAATGGAGAGAAATTTAAGTAAGTACATGTAAATTTTAGGGATGCATTTGTGCACTGGTACATAGTACCCCATTACTCCAACTCAAAAAAAGGTAATATATATGGTTTTGAATACTTACCTGGATCAATCCATCAATCAATAAGACTTTTTTAATCTCTTAGTATCTCCCAAGCATTGTTCTAAGTATCAGAGATAGATAAAAAGGCAAAAAGTATGTCCCTATCCTTGAGAAGTTCACTTTATAATGAGGGAGCCATGTAAAAATCTATGCTGTTAATAAGACATAACATGTTAAATGGGGGGCATAGTTTCAGAGGGAAATAGCTAACAGTGTGAGAGAGTGGGATGTGTGGGGTGAATAGGAAAGGATTCTTGCAGAAAATGAGATTTGAGCTGAGGCTTGCAGGAAACCAGGAAAGCCAGGAGATAGAGGTGAGAAGGGAGAGTATAAAATTGTTTGAAAATTGTCAATATAAATAGGAGCCAGTTCCCAAAATTTCAAAACCTTGCTAGGAGACAGGAAGATAGAAAAGATAATTGACTATGTACATAGCTTTAATAATGTCCCAATTTATAAATGATAATAAATATCTAAAAGGGCTACAGATTAATCTCAGAAATCATATGTCAACTCATGAATGGATAGTTTAGAATGTGTTCATTAAGTGTGCTTGCTATGTGCCAGAGGCAGCTAGCTGGATAGAGCACTGGTCCTAGAGTCTGTAGGATCTGAGTTAAAATCTGGCCTCAGATACTTATCAGCAGTGTAACCCTGGGCAAGTCACTTAACCTTGTTTAACTCAGTTTCCTGATCTGTAAGGTGAGTTGCAGAAGGAAATGGTAAATCATTCCAGCCTTTTTGCCAAGAAGACCCCAAATTAGGTCACAAAGAGTTGGACATGACTAAAACAATTTAACAGTAACTACTATGCATGAGAGGAGGAGCAAATTAGAAAATAAAGATCATAGAATCTTATTATGGGTGCAGGGAAGATGAAAATACAAATTCAGAAGAGAACAGTATAGACATTATGCCCACATTTGAAACCTCCAAAAGGAATATGAACTAATCTCAGGCCTCCACATATTTTCTTGAAAGACCTCAAGAAGAATTTTAAAGTCAAATTAGAGAGGTAGAAGAAAAAAATAATCAATGATTCTGGAAATGCAATTAACAAAATTAAAGAAAAAAAAGAATTCACTGAAGAGAACAGCTCTCTACAATGTAAAATTGGACAGATGGATAAGGAGGTACAAAACATAACTGGAGAGGATAACTCCTTAAAAGAAATCGTTAGAGAAATTCAAAAGGATACACAAAAATTTACTGAAGAAAACAATTAATTAAAAATTAGAACTGAGCAAGTAGAAGCTAATGACTATATGGCATCAAGAATCAGTTAAATAACATCTAAAAGGTGAAAAAAATAGAAGAAAGTGTAAAATATCTCATTGGAAATAGAAATGATCTGGAAAACAGATCCAGGAGAGGATATATAGAAATTATTCATCTCCCAGAAAGTCATGATTAAAAAAAAGAGCCTGAAGAACATCTTCCAAGAAATCATCAAGAAAAACTTCCATGAGGTCCTAGAAACAGAGAGCAAAATAGTCATTGAAAGAATCCACCAATCACCTCCTTAAAGAGATCCCAAATTGCAAATGCCAAGGAATAGTTTAGTCAGGTCAACAAGAAAATACTGTAAGCAGCCAGAAAGAAACAATTAAAATATTGAGAAACTACAGTCAGTATCGCACAGGACTTTCCAGCATCTACATTAAAAGATCAGTGGGATTGGAATATAATATTTTATGAGGGAAAGGATCTGAGACTATAACCAAGATTAACTACCCAGCAAAACTGAACATAGTTTTCAGGCAAGGAGATGGACATTTAATGAAATAAGGCATTTTCAGACCTTCCTGATGAAAAGACCAGCTCCCAATGGAAAATTTGTTCTTCAAATACAAAACTCAAGATAAGCATAGAAAGGTAAACAGGAAAATAAGAGAAAAAATGTTATTTAATAAGGGCAAAGCATTTACATCCCTATGTGGAAAGGATGATACTTATTAATCTTGAGAATATGGATCTATTATGACATTTTAAAGTGATATACATCGATAAAGGATATGGTTATAAATTAACTGATGTGATGATAAAAATCCAATTAATGGGTGTAAAGGGATTGTAATGGGAGAAGTGGAAAAGAAGAGGCATAAAAGGGTAAATTATACCACATGAACGGGCACAAAAACATATTATAGAACAAGGAAAGAATTAAGGGAGATGAATATTGTTTAAACGTTATTCTCATCTGATTTGTTTCAAAGAGGGAATTAAGATACTCTGTTAAGGATAGAAGTCTAGCTTCCCTATAGGCTGTAGGAGTGGAAAGGAGAAAGACAAGGGAGGGTATAGAAAGAAGGGAGGGAAGAAGTAGAAAGGGAAGAGGAAAAGAAAAGAGGGCTGATAGAAGGGAGGGAAAATTGAGGGGGGTGGTGGTCAAAAGCAAAACTCTTTTGAGGACAGAAAGGAAGAAAGAAGAAAATGAAAGCATGAATGGGTGGGGGGGGAATAGCAGGAAGAGAAAGACACAGGTAGTAATCTTAACTGTGAATGTGAATGGATTGAACTCCCCTAAAAAACAGAGGAGCATAGTAGAATGGATTACAATTCATAATCCTACAATATGTTGTTTGCAAGGAACACACTTGAAACAGGAGGATTTGTTGTTGTTGTGTTTGTCCCTTACTCTCAAAGAGGACCATGACATCAAGATGATGACATGATTTGTAGCTGACTTTGATTTGAATGAGGGAGGACTGAGTAAGTTCACCAATTTCGCTTTATTCTCCTGAGCCATCTTGGTCCAGTGGCCTGATATTCATCAGAATGGTTAGAGATGGCCCAGGATGCAGTGGAAGACCTGCCTTTTCAGGCTAAGGTCCTATCACATTCTCATTTTGAGTGAGATACATCTATTCAATGAATAAGCCTCTTTAAGTAGTTGCTCAAGGGATGGCCTCTTTAATCAAAATTAAAAAAATCAAACTGGGAGAAGAAGAACCTCAGGGTTCCTGAATAAAAGAGAAAAATTACTATTTAGTATTTAGTACACTCCATGCCTGAAACAGGGGGATACACACAGGGTAGAGATAAAAGCTTGGAGCAGAGTATATTATATTTAAACTGATGTAAAAATAAAGCAGGAGTAGCAATCCTAATCTCAGACAAAGCAAAAGCAAAAATAGATCTAATCAAAATAGATAAGGAAATAAACTATATCCTGCTGTAAGTCACCATAAACAATGAACTAAGATCATTAATAAACACATATGTGCCAAGTGGTGTAGCATCCACATTCTTCGACAAGTTAAGGGAGTTACAGGAAGAAATAGACAGCAAAACTATACTATTGAGGAACATCAACCTCCCTCTTTCTGAACTTGATAAATCTAACCTGAAAACATACAAGAAATGAGTTAAGAATGGGAACAGAATTCTGGAGGTGGTAGATAGGATAGACATCTGGAGAAAACTGAATAGTGATAGAAAGGAATATACCCTTTATCTCAGTGGTATATGACACATACACAAAAACTGACCATGTACAAGGGCATAAAACCTCACAATCCAGTGCAGACAGACAGGAATAGTTAATGCATCCCTTTCCTTCATGGAAACATAGGCCAAAAATTAGTAGGAAACTACATATTCTAATCGTAAAGAATGAGCTGGTCAAGCAACAAATCATAGAAATAATCTGTAACTTCATTCAAGAGAATGACAATAATGAGACAGCATACTAAAACTTATAGGATACTGCAAAAGCAGTTCTTAGGAGAAGTTTTATTTCTCTAAATGCTTATATGCACCACTATTTTCGTTATGGTTCTAGAAATGTCAGCTTTAGCAATAAGGGAAGAAGAAGAAATTGAAGAAATTATAATAGGTAAAGAAGAAACTAAGTTATTACTCTTTGCAGACAATATGATGATATACTTGGAGAATCCTAGAAAATTAAGTGAAAAATTACTTGAAATAGTACACACTTCAGCAAAGTTGCAAGAAACAAAATAAACACACACAAACCATTTGAAGTTACTGTAGACAGTATAAAATATCTGGAAGTCTACTTGTCAAAAGAAACTCAGGAACTATATGAACACAATTACATAACACTTTTCATACAAATAATGTCAGATCTATATTATTGGAAAAACATTAGTTGCTTGTGGGTAGGCTGAGCTAATACATTGAAAAATGACAATTCTACCTAAATTGTTTTACTTCTTCAATGACATACCAATCAGACTACCAAAAAATTATTCTATAGAGCCAGAAAAGGTAATATTAAAATTAATCTGCAAGAATCATCCAAAATATGAATGGAATTAATAAAAAAATGCTAGAGAAAGTGATATAACCATACCAGATCTTAAATTGTATTTTAAAAAGCAATCATCAAAACTACTTGGTATTGCCTATGAAATAGAGGGGTATATCAGTGGAATAGATTAGGTACTCAAAACAAAGTAGTCAGTAACTGTAGTAGTCTGTTGTTTCATAAATCCTGGGACCCCACTTCTGGTATAAGAACTCACTGTTTCCCCTGTTGACTGCAGGGGAAAATGTAGCAGAAACTGTGCATAGATCAATGTCTGGTACTGTATACCAGAATAAAGTCCAAATGGGTACATGATCTAGGTATAAATGTTGATACTATAAACAAATAGGGAAACAAGGAATAGTTTATTCATCAGATTTATAGAGAATGGAAGAACTTGTGACCAAATAAGAGATAGAGAACATTATGAAACACAAAATTGATGATTTTGATTACATTAAATTGAAAAGTTTTTGCACAAAGCCAATGCAACCAAGATTGAGAGGGAAGCTGAAAATTAGGAAAGAATTTTTACAACTAGTGTTTGTAATAAAGGCCTCATTTCTAAAATATATAAAGAACTGATTAAGTTACAAGAATACAAGTCATTCCTCAACAGATATATGGTCAGAGATTATGAACAAGAAGTTTTCAAAGGAAGAAATTAAATCTATCTTTATTCATATGAAAAATGCTCTAAATCTCTATTCATTAGAGAGATGCAAATCAAAACAACTCTGAGGTACTACATTATTTCTCTCAGACTGGATAACATGACAAAACAGGAAAATGTTAAATGTTGGAGAAGGCACGCAAGAATTGGAACACTAATTCATTGTTGGTGGAGCTGTGAGCTGATCCAACCATGCTGGAGGGCAATTTGGAACTATACTCAAAGGGCGATAAAAATGTGCATACCTTTGACTCAGCAATACTGCTTCTAGGGCTGTATCCTGAAGAGATCATAAAAATGGTGAAAGGACCCACATATATAAAAATATTTATAGCAGCTCTTTTTGTAGTGGCCAAGAATATGAAATGGAGGCAATATTCATCAACTGTGAAATGGCTGAAGTCATGCTATATGAATGCAATGGAATACTACTGTTCTATAAGAATTTCCAATAGGCAGACTTCAGAAAAACCTGGAAAAAACGATATGAACAGATGCTGAGTGAAATGAGCAGAAACAGGGGAACATTATATACAGTGACAGCCACAGTGTGAGAGAACTGTTTTTGATAGATTTAGTCCTCCACAGGAATTCAAGGACCTCAAACATTCCCAAAGGACTCTTGATGAAAAATGCTATCCACATTCAGAGAAAGAAATATGGAGTGGAAATTCAGAATGAAGGAGACTGTTTTCTTTCATTATATTTTTCTCGTGGTTTCTCCCATTTGTTTATCCTATGCAACATGACTAATGTGAAAATGTGTTTAACAAGAATGTGTTGAGCCCATATAAGATTGCATATCATCTTGGAGAGAGAAGGGGGAAAGAAAGGCAGTAAATTTTAAATTTATGAAAGTGATTGTTGAAAACTGAAAACAAAAATGTTAATGTATTTGGGGGAAATTAAACTTGTAATATTGCTCAAAGAGGAAAAAAAATACAAAATATTAAAAGACAAGGTACTAAGAGACAGAGAAAGATAAATTTATCCAGTAAGGTTTTCTATAAAAATGGTAGTTGAGCAGCATCTGAAAGGAATAGTGGGATTCTATGAGGTCATTCCAGTTACAGAGGGTATTCAAAGGCACAAATCTGGGGCCATATGCCCTGTATAAGGAACAGGAAATAGAGTAGTTTGCTTGCATCACAGTCTCCTATTCGTTCCATCACCCTCTGTCCTCTTCTCTCTCCAAAATGTCTTGCACAGTGATTTAAGTAATTTTGTTGAAATAAAAGATCTGACCATGTCACTTCCTTGCTCTAGAACTTCTAGTTTTTCTGTTTGCCTGTAGTATAAAAGGCAAACTTCTCTCTTTGGATTTAAATCTATATGCTGACTACTGTCTGACAGCAAGAGATTCCATATTCTAACCAAATAGAACTACTTGCTGCTTTTTTTTAATTCATCAAGCCATTTCCCTCCTCCGCCTTTTCATAAGCCATCTCTCATGACTGGATTGCATATCTTCCCTCTTATCCCAGATTGTAGAATACAGTTTTCTTCAAACCTCAGCTGAACTCTATTCTCCTTTAACATCTAAGTGTTCATCTCCCCAAGTATGAGTGCCATCACTCAGGAAATTACTTTGTATGCATTTGGCTTGTCCTTTCCTAGATAGATACTGTCTATCTTGAATAGAGTGTAAGTTAGTTTCTTGAGGACAAGGGTAATTGTATCTCTCTCTCTCTCTCTCTCTCTCTCTCTCTCTCTCTCTCTCTCTGTGTGTGTGTGTGTGTGTGTGTGTGTGTGTGTGTGTGTGTGCGTGTGTGAATCTCCAGAACCTAGTTCAATACTGGATATACAATACATATTTTTTAAGTGATTGGCAAATTGGGTTTTGCTAGTTAGCATTTACTATATACAGTGAGGTATGCCTATGTTTTAAAGGGGTGCTTTATATTCTTCATCTGTCTCATCTCTTTTTTTTCCAGTGACAGATTTATTCTTTTTATCTATACAAATAGCTTATCTGAACTAAGTGATCCCTAAGAAATAGTTTGTCTCTTCAATTCCAGTTCCCAAAATGCTTCTTTTCCTTTTGGTCCAAATAAAATTTTGTTTATACTTTTCACAATTTTTCAAATTGTGAAAATAAATTCTTAAAATCTTTCAATGATAGCACTAATTAAAACACCTTCCTGAAATGACATGATAAAAAATCAAGAAATGTTCTAAAAATAATTTAATACTAATATTTTCCACCACCAACTCCTTTATTTAATATTGCTGGTTCTGATTTCTTTTCTACTTTTATTAGACTAAGTCTACTGGACATAGAATGTCAGTTCTCAGTATTTATTGAGTCCTGAAATGAACTCTTTTTGCTAATATAATGGTCTATAAGATTTTCCATGTGGAAAGGTAAGAAGCATTTAAAAGTCAACAAACTTTTAAAAATTTTGTTTAATTCTTACTGCATGCACTGTGATAGGGCATAAATACTAGGGATAAAAATGCAAGCAAAAAGAAATTAAATTCCTTGAAGAGCTTATGTTGTAATGGGGGAAGACAGCACATAAAAAAGAAGTAAAAATCAAGTTTGTGGAGGAATCCGTATAGGATATAATGTCAGTGTCTGGAAAGTCAGAAGCAAACTGTGGAGGAGAATAAAGGTTGACTGACCCAGGATCCTACCCTAAATTATGGCCCTGGGAAAAAATAAATTAATAGAAGAAGGCAATTGGGTGGGAGAGATGTTTTAGGGTGAAAAGGCCACAGGGGAGGATGGTTATTCCACAGGAGGAGATCCCAAGTAATAAGAAAAGCTCTAGTGTGAGAAGGCAGCTGAGTGGCAGTCATAGTCCTGAAAAAGTCAGAAGCAGAGTCATCAGGAGAATGCAGATTAGCAGACCTGGGGTCCTTCCCAAAATGGAGACCCCAGGAGGAACTCTCTAATAGGAAAAGGGGTCAATATAGTTGATGAGTGCTCCAGAATAAGAAAAACCCAGAGGGGTAATGAATATTCTATGAGAGGAGAAACCAGGTGCTGAAGAAAGTACCACAGTGTGATGCTGTCTGAGGTATGGTGGCAAAATCCAAAAAGGAAGAAGCAGAGTTGGGAGAAGAAAGAAGGTTAGAGGATGCAGACCCATACCCTAAATGGAGGTCCCTGCAGGACCTCACCAGTAGGAGAAGGGGCCAGCATGATAAAGTAATATTTCAGGTGAGAAGGTCACAGAGTTAGAGGTCTGGAGTATTTAACAAGTGTGGAGCATTGTTTAATATGATAGTGTCCTATGTAGAACCAAAATACATACTCCCCATACTGGATTGACCACAAATCCAAAACCCAAGGGGGAGGAAATTAAAACAAAGCCTTGCTTTGGTTCACCTACAATAACCCTCTAACCTAGCAGCAGATCAAGGATAGTTTTTCCATTGAAGGAAAATTAACCATTATTCAAATATTTTTGCCCTGCCATGACTGGTTGAAAATATCCTAATATCCTTCCTCCTACAAGGAAAGAATGGCAATTATGGAAGAAAAGAAAAAAAACGAAAAATAGAGGAATTATTTTCCTAAGATCGAGTGGCAAAAAATGTAGATTTTTCAAACTAGCTACTCAGATGCTAGCAAAGTTAAATTGTTAATATTTTCTGAAGAAAATTTATGATATGCAACCCAGAGTTATAGTGTTACCACCACTTATAGTGAAAATATACCGCCAATATTCAATAAGAAAAGGGGAAATGTAATCCCATCTTCTGCAAATTGCCTTTACCACAGTAGCTGTTATTACTTCCAAAACCACAAGTGCCAAATGAGTCAGTCTCAAATATTTTAAAGTCTCCTCCCCGCCAACCTTCAAAAAGCACTCAGTCAGGCATCATAAAGTAAACGTATTGTCAGAAAAACTCTGTGAAACATCGAGAATAATTATATCTGACTCCTATTCATTGAGCTTAAACAATCCATTCCTTACCATGCTAGGCTCATTATAACCCCATATTCTAGCTTAAATAATAGGTGGTAAATACAGCATGAAAGTGACTTTTCCACAGGTAATAATAATGATTATACACTTCTTGTTGATACTTGATGTATTAATTACTCATCAAAATTGCAGATCAATGTGCCCTGACTAGATTATTTTGATACCTACTCCTACTGTGTTCCTGTCAAACGAAAAACTGAAAATATCAACAAAACTCAGAGGAAACAACTTTTCAAGCATCTGATGTGCCAGTCAGTACTCTGCTGTGGCTTCAGGGGACAAATGTCATGTAATGCACAGTCAGACAACAGGTTAAGGGTAAGTTGGAGGAAAAAAAATGTATATATATATATATATATACATATATAATGAGAAAGATAGTCATATTACTTGTTAGAAATATTCTGTAGTCTCAGTTTTTCAGGCATTCCACTCCTCTACAGGAAAAAAATGCTGCAAAATGTATTGTTTATTCTCAGTTGGCAAGCTTGCCTTCCTTGATATACATGCCACTAGCAAGAATGCAGTCTGTACTTACTATAGGAATTTATCTGTAGCAATCTAAGAACATAGCTGATGTCACTGACCATAGGAATCAAAGTAACAGAGATTTAGAGCAGGAGGGGAGATAATTGATCCAAATCTCTTCATTTTGCAGGCAAGAAAACTGATGGTCAGAAAAGTAAACAAACTTGCCCCATGTTATAGAAATGGTAAGTGGCAGAGCTGGAACTGAAACCCAAATATTTTGATACCAAATCCAGACCTCTTTGCACTGCACCACAACAAGTAAAAGAAGGAAGAAAACATGCATTTATTAAGTTCCTACTATGTGCTAGGCACTGTATTAAATGCTTTACAAATATAATCTCATTTAATTCTCATAAGAATTTGGTGCTAGTATTATTCCCATTTTACAGTTGAGGAAACTGAGCCAGAAAGTGGTTAAGTGACTTGCTGAGGGTCACACAGCCAATAAAGTCTGATGCTGCATTGAAACTCAGGGATCTTTCTGACTCCTGATCTACCTCCTAGATGTCTCTAAAGAAGGATCGTAAGAGTAAAGGGACAAGGAAAATATAAATGGAGAGAATTTGAAAGCAGAGGGACAATATAGTCAGCACTGTCAAAATTAATAAAGTCAAGGAAAATACAGACAGGCAGAACATGAATTATTATTATTATTTAAAAATGACAAATTTCTTTCCTATATACTGGGGATATGTGATTCAGGAAATAACCTGATTTTGTAGGTGAGCAAAATAAGACTCCCTGAGATCAGGAGCCCATGGTTACAAAGCCAACAAGTGTTGGAGCCAAGATTCAGGCACAGGTCTCCTGACTGTAGCTTGTAAACTCCTTTCACTACTATATATGGTTCCCTTTATCTACCTCTGTATCTCTATCCATTGCTATATCTATATATTTCCATAGAGGTAATTCAGTGTAATTAAATTAAAAAATACCTCTTCTCAATCTTCATTTTGGTAATGGCTGAATGGTCTTCAGCATGGATTTAAGGTAAGGCCACTTTTTTTTTTCATGGTGCCACTGAGTGATTCTCAGAACACGTCTTGTTTGAAGAAGGGAGACCTTAAATGTCATAATTTCACTGTAGGTACTAAAAAGAAAAGATTGCCATAGAAACACAAGATTTGATATTTCACATTAAAATGGCCTCAGTCTCAGTGAGGTATAAAATGAGGTCATCTGCTGAGATTCAAGGGAAAGGGAAAGAGTACAAAGCTAGAAAAGTGAAGAAAAAATATGAAGCAATTGTGTAGAATGTGATGGTTAATCAGAGATAAATGAAAAGATTGTAATCTGGCAGTGACAGCCTAGAGAGGGGGGAGATCATCAATTTGTGCTAGACCCAGTGAGCTCATTCCATGATTCCTCTGGCTGTGTTTAATAGTTGATACCCCTATTTATAGACTTTTGAAGCTCTACTTTCTTAATTCACTTTCCCAGAGGTGGAAATACTCACTCATATTTCTAATATAATTGATTACTTAACATCCATTTGAACCAACATATACCTAAAACTTCTGAGACCTCAGGGGAAAACCACAAACATTATTCTTCTCTATTGTTTGCCTCATCTTCAGTTACTTTTATAATTTTAATGTTAGAGACAATATGCAAAGTTTATATTTGTTTTATGTAAAATATAATAAGTATAGTTCTAATCTCACCTCTTCCACTTACTAATGATATGAAATTGGGAGAGTCATTTACCTCTCTGTGTCTTAGATCCTTCAAATGTATTTACATATGATGGGGTGGGGCTGAGGGGTGGAAAGTTTGCTTGCATCTCTAAATTGATGTGTCTATGTTCTTGTAGTCACAGAACAGTAATAAAATGCTTTATTTCCTCAATCTCATCCAAAACACAGTACTCATTAATGATTTCTTAATGTTGTTCTTACTCAGCTTGTCAAACATTTGCAATGACAATATTTTTAATCACAAAATGCATGAAAATATGGAAACTGAATTTATCTTGCCATTAGATAAGCCAAGAATGGTAAGTTGGTCAGTACTCCAATAATGTCTGAGTTTAGTCCTCTCCATCATTATCAAAATATATTTTTGACAGAATAGTAAAACATGGAGTCTGGAAGGGAATTTAGAAATCAGAGAACATATCAATTTACCTTACTTTAAAAAATGGAAATGAATGAAGTTCTCAGCATGAGAGACAGAATCTGGGAGGTGAATTTTTGGGGAACATGTTCAAGAATTAAACAGCAAGAGCAGAAATTGTTTGACCGTAATTTGTACTATTGCAACAAATGTCTTAATCAAGAGGACACAGGCTAATTTGAGCATAAAATAGCTCATTAGTACATCTTATTTTGTTAAAACAATTATTTCACAGCAATTACCTCTGTTCTACTGTCCCTTCAAAAAGATCCTTACCAACACAACACATGAATTTAAGCAAAAATCTAGAGTTCAGACATTAGAACTGATATATATGTAACTTTCCACATTTATGATTTGCTTTTCTTAACATCTGGGAACAGAAGTGTTCATCTCATTGGGTCAAATTTTCTGCGTTTTAATTCAATCCACATTTGAGAGAAAAGAAAATCAAATCTTAAAAGGGTTAAGTGACTTGCCCAAGGTCCCATAGCTGCTTAGTTTCTATTTTTAAAACAAGGCTTTGATCACTCTAGTAACACCAAGTGAAATGGAAAGGCTTTCCTATATGTAAATAAAAGGAAAGTTTGGCAAGTGGGAAGTTAGCACAGCAGGAACACTGCTCAGAAATAGATTTTTATGATATATGCCAGGTTTAGAGTTCACAGTCTTCATGTTAAGAGATATGTACGTGTTGATGAAAAATATATCACCTCCCTTTTAGAAAACAGTGTCAGCATAGTAAATGTGTTGCTGCTGATAATAAGGAAATGCCCTGGGACATGGATACCAAGGAAAAAGTAAAAAAAAAAAAAAAAACCAAAAACCATATGCACTTTGAAAAGTCAGTGACTACCACGTAGTAACTGGCAACTTGGTTGACTGCCCTGCTTAGAGAGACTGAGTGTGCAGTGTAGCACAAGGAGAGTCACAGTAGAGATAATCTATACAGAGCATGATTCCATTAGCTGCCATGGCATCTGAGTACAGTAACTGGGCATCAGTGTGAGGCAGTACCTTCATGTTGGTGATCTGATTGGCTGCCTTTCTTAGCCTTGCTGTGTGAGGTTATCGCAGAGCAGGAACTCCATTCAATTTCATGGCCACAATATTCATATGAGACTGGAAGAAATTTGTCTTCATGTATTTTCAAAGTCCTTTCCTGAAATTGGCTTTCCGTGTGAGTTTTGTTACTCATTTTATGGTTTGTCCACTCAGTATTGGCACAAGAGAAAACGTCCCTGTCATAATAGGTTCATAGATTTAGAGCTAGAAGGGAACATAGAGGTTAATAAATCCAGTCTCCTAATTTTACAGATTATGAAATTGAGTCCTAGAAAGATTAAATACCTTAACTAGCATTACACACCTCAGAAGTATCTGAGGCATGATCTACATCAAGCCTTTCTAACTTGACCATAAACATTCTATTCACGATAATATACTGAGACATTGAGGGCCGTGCATAAGGGTTAACTACCAGGTTTCTGTCTATCAGAAAGGAAGCTGAGAAATGGTCTAGGCAACCCAGGTTACGAAATGGTAATGCTCACTGATGAGAAGGGGTCTCTGTTAAAATCTGGCCGGAGAAATGCTGTGGATATGGCACTATGGGTCAAATACTCAGGCAGCACTGATAATTTGAGAGAGGAATGCAACTTGCTAGAGCCTGAGTTATGCCAAAGTGAATTTTTCAGGAAATTCTTCAGAGGCAAATGCAGTGTTTTCTGAGGAAGGGGATGGAGGAATATTAATGTGGAGAGACATGAAAAGAATATTAATGATTGGAAGAGATGTGGAGAGTTTAAGGACACAGGTTGGCTTTCTGAGTTAAGCACCCCAGGATATGGGCTGTCCTTATATTCAAATGCTTCCCTCACACACCTGTACCTTTCCTAATTCCTCAAATCTGCATCAGTGGGGTCACCTTTAGGGTTCTAAGTTAACTAAGCTTTGTGTGAGAGTGTGGCTCTGAGCTTCTCTATCTTATGAGACAATAGCCCGAGGAAGAAGATACCCTCTCAAAGAAGAGTAAACAATTTGTATTGATTTCTTCTGTGATCATGTGCTTTCATATCGTATCCTGGCTTAGGTCACCATTGCATCACACAACTTTATAAGAGATTATGTCAGAACAAATAGTCATTTTACTTACATGATTCGTGACATTCAGAAAATTCCTACAATTAGGCCATTACATTAGGCTTTCTCGCTTAAGTGCTGTTCTATACAATCTGAAGATTTTTCAGTTTGGTTTAGAGTATAATTCAATTACAAACTAATGAAATTGAATTACTGTAGTCAATTTAATTTGACTTTTCATCTTACTACAATTAGAGACCAGTTTGCATTATTTATATGAACAATTCTCTTTGAGAATGTATGGACACTAACTTATTTGGAAGACAATGCATTCTCAACTTATTATCATTGGTCAGCTTGAATTTCCTTCTTTCTTTCCTTTCTTCCCTCCTTCCTTCCTTCCATCCTTCCTTCCTTCCTTCCTTTCTCCAATCCATCTTTTTCCTTCCACATCCTCCTTTCTTCTCTCCCTTCCTTCCATCATTTCTTTTTCTTTCTTTCTTTCTTTCTTTCTTTCTTTCTTTCTTTCTTTCTTTCTTTCTCTCCTTCTCTCTTTCTTTCTTTCTTTCTTTCTTTCTTCTTTCTTTTTCTCTTTCTTCCTTCTCTCTTTCTTTCTTTCTTTCTCTCCTTCTCTCCTTCTTTCTTTCTTTCTTTCTTTCTTTCTTTCTTTCTTTCTTTCTTTCTTTCTTTCTTTCTTTCTTTCTTTCTTTCTTTCTTCTTTCTTTCTCTCTTTCTTCCTGTCTGTCTTTTATTTTTCTTTTCTTTCTTTTGAGGGAGAGTGTCTTCTGGATTTTTCAGGTTTCAAACTAACCACAAGAGAATTTTTATTTATTTGGATGTAAGTAAAGACACTGTTCAAAAGCTTGGAGGCAGTACTCAGACATTAAAACCATTGACCATGCCATTTTCCCCACCATAAAATATGATCTGCATTATTCTTGATTCTTGAAATACAGAATCTCTGCTATATATATAAAACAATACCAGTGGGGATGTAAATAATGGTCAAAAGCAGAACCAACTAAACGTGAGAGAATCCAATTTCATATTTTTTTTTTGTCTCTGAAGGTAGTAGCAATACCATATTTAGTAGATTAAGGTAATTTCTTTTTCTGCTCTGTTGCACACAACCTTTTAAAATACATGCAACAGAGACATAGGGTTCCATATGAATTGCAAATGACCTTTTAAGAATTTAAACTATTGCTTGTCTGTAGGTTACCCATTGGCAAGTTTATTACTTGCTACTTCATTTAAAAAGTTTTTCTAATGTACTCTCTTTCTTTCTCTATCTCTCTCTGTCTCTGTCTTTTCTCATCTATTCCTGTGGATCCAACAGATGCACATTTATATATATATATATATATATATATATATATATATATATTTATATATTTATATATTTATATATAATAAATAACAAGTGCTTAACAGATCTGAGTTGTTACATATATGCATATGTACATATGTAGTGCTTGTTATGTGTAATGCATATATAAATATATATGATCAATGTTGGTGTTTATATATAATATATATATACACTCTTATTGCTCTCTACATAACAAAAATCATTTATTAAGTTATATATAAATGTATAAAATTTTTAGCATTTGCTTAGATATTTAAGATTTGCAAAGCACTTTTCAAATATTATCTCATTTCATTATGACAAAAACCCTGGCATTTGTGTATTTATCCTCGTTTTACAAATGAGGAAACAGGAAGATAAGTGATAAATGATTTGCCCAGGGTCTTACAACTATTGTGTTTAATGTTGGGTATTATTATTGGAAATTGGGGATAAAAATACAAAAAAAAGAGAAAAAAATCTCTACTCTCAAGAAACAGATATTTTAGTAAGAAGACCACATGTATATGTTATACAAATGTGTATTGAAACATGAACATTGTGAATTTATAGTAAGAAGAAATGCATTCAAGACAATGAAGGAAAAAGAACATTACTATTCGAAGTAATCAGGAAAAGTTTAGCATAAGAGGTTGAGCTGGTTGTTGTATATTATTTGTTCTGGAAGCAGACAAATGTCATCATGAAGGTAATGTCTTGTCTTGCAGATGAATTGGATATTAGTGGGACAGAGCTGCACAAAGTCATCAGCCTCACTTTCTCTTCCAGTGTCATCAAAGTCCAGTGGCAAGACAAATGTCAATACAACTGGTGATGGCCCTAGATGCCATGCATTTTCTAGTTGACCTAGATATGTATTGTGAAGTAAGTGAAAGGTAAAGTGGGGATAGACATGAGAAGAGAAAGTGTTCCAGGTTTGAGAGACAGTCAAGAAATAAAAAGGGCAGGGAAGTGGAATGCAGGTGTCTGCTAGAGCTCATTGCTAACTTTTCAGGGCATGCAGTCTTATATGGATTACATACATAGATACCTATTAAAAACATTGTCACATTAGTCATGTTGCATAGAAGAATTAAAACAAATGGGAGACAACGTGAGATAAAGAAAATAAAATATAACAAAAGAGAAAATAGTTGATGCACTCTGTATTCCCACTCCATATTTTTCTGGATTTCATTGGCATCTTGTGTCGAGTTCTTTGTAGGTGTTTTCATTGCTGTGGAATCCTAAGATTATCAAAATGAGTTCTCACACACTGTGACTATTTCTGTATATAATGTTCTCCTGGTTCTACTCATTTCATGCAGCACGAGTTCATATAAGTCTTTCTAATTTTTTTTGAAATCAACCTGTTCAATATTTCTTTTAGAACAATAGTATTTTATTACTTTCATATACCACAACTTGCTCAGGCATTCCCCATTTGATGGATATTCCTTCAGTTTCCAGTTCTTGGTCACCACCACAAGAATGACTATAAACATTTTTGTATATGTGGGTCCTTTTCCCACTTTTATGATTTCTTTGGGATACAACCCTTGAACCAGTATTTCGGGGTCAAAGAGAATGCACATTTTTATAGTCATGTGGGCATAGTTCCAAATTTCTCTCCAGAATGGTTGCATTAGCTAATAGCTCCACCAACAATGTATTACTGTTCCAACTCTCCCACATCTTCTCCAACATTTATTTTTTTCCTGTTTTGTTATGTTAGTCAATCTGATAGATGTGATGTAGTACCTCAGAGTTGTTTTGATTTGCATCTCTCTAATGAATAGTGATTGAGAGCAGTTTTTCATATATATATGGATAGCTTTAATGTCTTCTTTTGAAAACTACCTGTTCATGTTCTTTGACCATTTATCAATTGGGGAATGACTTGTGTAGTTGTCCTCAGTTCTCTATATATTTGAGAAATGAGGCCTTTATCACAGACACTAGTTGTAAAAATTCTTTCCCAGTTTCCTGCTTTTCCCTACTAATCTTGGTTGCACTGGCTTTGTGCAAAAACTTTTCAAATTAATGTAATCAAAATTATCCATTTTGCATTTCATAATGTTTTCTATCTCTTGTTTGGTCAAAATTCTTCCATTCTCCATAAATCTGACGAATAAACTATTCCTCACTCCCAGTTTGTTTGTATATCAGCCTTTATACCTAAATCATGGATACATTTGGACTTCATTCCGGTATATGATGTCAGGCATTAGTCTATGCCCTGTTCTGCCACACTATTTTCCAGTTTTCCCAGCAGTTTTTGTCAAACAGTGAATTCTTGTCCCAGAAATTGGGCTCCTTGGGTTTGTCAAAGACTAGACTGCTATAAGGATTGACTACTGTGTCTTGTCTACCTGACTAATTACACTGATCTACCCCTCCATTTCGTAGGCAATGTCAAGTGATTTTGATGATTGCCACTTTATAATACAATTTAAAATCTTGTATGACTAGCCCCTCTTCCTATAATTTCTTTTCAATTCTTTTAAATCTGACTTTATTTATTTTAAAGTGTTTTATAATTGTGTTCATATAGTCCCTGGGTATGTTTTAGCAGGTAAATTCCCAAATATTTCATAGTGTCTGTAGTAACTTAAATGAGATTTCTCTTTCTATCTCTTGCTGTTGGGGTTTGATAGTAATATATAGAATCACAGATGACTTATGTGGGTTCATTTTGTATCCTGCAACTTTGCTAAATTTGGTTATTATCTCAAGTAGTTTTTACTTGATTCTCTAGGATTCTTTACATCATCACATTATCTGCTAAAAGTGATAAATGAGTTTCTTCTTTGATTTTTCTAGCTCCTTTCATTTCTTTTTCTTATTTCTAAAGCTAGCATTTCTAGTACCATATTGAATAATAGTGGTGATAATGGGCATCCTTGTTTCACCCCTGATCTAATTGGAAATTCTTCTAACTTGTCCCCATTACATGGAATGCATACTGATGCTTTTAGGTAGACACTACCTATTATTTTAAGGAAAACTCCATTTATTCCTGTGTTTTCCAGTGTTGGCAATAGGAATGGGTGTTATACTTTGTCAAAAGTTGGGTTTTTTTTGCATCTATTGAGACAAACATATGGTTTCTGTAATTTTTTTGTTGATAGGATCAATATACTGATAGTTTCCATAATGTTGAACCAGCCCTGCAACCCTGACATAAATTCTATTTGATCAAAGTGTATATTCTCCTGATAAACTGATATAATCATTTTGCTAGTATCTTTTTTAAAATTTTTGCATTTCTACTCATTGAGGAAATTGATCTACAATTTTGTTTCTCTGTTTTTTGTCTTCCCAGTTAAGATATCAACACCATAATTGTATGATAAAAAGAATTTGGGGGAGGAGCCAAGATGGTGGAGTAGAAAGACTCACATATGCTAGCTCCAAATCCACAACCCAGAAAATTTCCTGTAAAAAGAACTCCTCACAAATTCTGGAGCAGAGCAAGCCACGCAGAAACACAGTAGAAGAGGTTTCCATTCCAGAGAGCCCTGAAAAGCCGTCCCCAGTGTTCCGTCATACTCCGGACAGCGGAGCCCACACCTGGGCTGCACTGGCTGCACAACCCCACAGGAGCAGATACGAGCAGGCTTCAGGGCCAGAACTTCCGGTGGCCGCAAAGGTCCCTCCACCCACAGGCACTCCAGGTCAGTCAGAGAGACTTCTGGGTTAGTCGAGAAGGGAGCAGGGTGTCTCCGTGACTTGGGGCCCCTTGGGAAGCAGTGGTGGAGGAGGCAGTAGAGGCAGCCATGGCCTGGAACTCCCGGAGTAGCCGCAGGAGCTCAGGGCTATTACTGAAGGTATCTGCATAAATCCCCTGAGGGAACTGAGCCTGGGAGGTGGCCCTGCCCCACCTGAGCACCACAACTTAAGCTCACCTTGAATAGCAGCCGTGCCCGATGCTGAAAGCCCTGAGGCTGAGAAGCAGCATTTGAATCTCATAATCCAAGCACTACCTGGGTGGATCTAGGCAGGGGTGCAGAGGAATCTCAGAAATCAAGTAACTGGCTGGGAAAATGCCCAGAAAAGGGAAGAAAAATAAGACCATAGAAAGCTACCTTCTTGGGGGACAGATGTTGGCACCTTTCAATTCTGATGACGAGGAACAATTCTTTCCATCAGGGAAAGACAGGGAGGTCGGGGCCTCTCAATCTCAGACATCCAAGGTGGATGTCCAGTGGGCTCAGGCCATGGAAGAGTTCAAAAAGCATCTTGAAAATCAAGTTAGACAGGTGGAGGAAAAACTGGGAAGAGAAATGAGAGAGGTGCAAGAAAAGCATGAAAACGCGTCAATACCTTGCTAAAGGAGACCCAAAAAAATGCTGAAGAAAATAACACCTTGAAAAATATGCTAAATCAGTTGGCAAAAGATGTTCAAAAAGCCAATGAGGAGAACAATGCTTTCTTTTTTTTTAATATAAATTTATTTATTTAACGTTTTACATTCATTTTCACAAAATTTCAGCTTCCAAATTTTCTCCCTTTTTGTACCCTCCCCCCACCCCAATACACCAAACATTCTAATTTTCCCTATCACCAATCTGCCCTCTCTTCTATCATCCCTCCCTTCTCCTGTCCCCATCTTCTCTTTTGTCCTGTAGGGCCAGATGACTTTCTGTTCCTCATTAACTGTATTTCTTATTTCCTAGTATCAAGAACAATACTCAACAGTTGTTCCTAAAACTTTGAGTTCCAAATTCTCCCCATCCCTCCCTCCCCACCCATTCCCTTTGGGAAGGCAGGCAATTCAATATAGGCCCTATCTGTGTAGTTTTGCAAATGACTTCAATAATAGTCATGTTGTGTAAGACTAACTGTATTTCCCTCCATCCTATTCTGCCCCCCATTGTTTCTATTCTGTCTTTTGATCCTGTCCCTTCACGAGTGTTGACTTCAAATTGCTCCCTCCTCCCATTGCCCTCCCTTCCATCATCACCCCCCTCCTTGCTTATTACCTTCTACCCCACTTTCCTATATTGTGAGATAGGTTTTCATACCAAAATGAGCGTGCATTTTATTCCTTCCTTTAGTCGAATGTGATGAGGGTAAACTTCTTGTTTTTTTCTCAGCTCTCCTCTTTTTCCCTCCACTAAAAAGTCTCCTGCTTGCCTCTTCTATGAGAGATAATTTACCCCATTCCATTTCACCCTCTTTCCTCCCACTAAATTTCTCTCTCACCATTTACTTTAATTTCTTTTAAGATATGGTCCCATCCTATTCAATTCACTCTGTGCTCTCTGTCTCTGTATGTGCATGCATGTGTGTATGTGTGTGGGCATACATGTGTGAACATGTGTGTGTGTGCGTATGTGTGTGTGTGTGTGGTCCCACCAACTACTCAGATACTAAAAAGTTTCAAGAGTTACAAATATTGTCTTTCCATGTAGGAATGTAAACAATTCACTTTTGGTAAGTCCCTCATGACTTCTCTTTGCTGTTTACTTTTTCATGCTCCTTCTCATTCTTGTGTTTGAAAGTCAAATTTTCTTTTCAGCTCTGGTCTTTTGATCAAGAATGCTTGAAAGTCCTCTGTTTCATTGAAAGACCATATTTTCCCCTGAAGTATTAGACTCAGTTTTGCTGGGTAGGTGATTCTTAGTTTGAGTCCTAGTTCCTTTGACTTCTGGAATATCCTATTCCACACCCTTTGATCCCTTAATGTAAAAGCTGCTAGATCTTGTTACCCTGATTTTATTTCCACAATACTGGAATTGTTTCTTTCTAGCTGCTTGCAATATTTTCTCCTTGACCTGGGAATTCTGGAATTTGGCCACAATGTTCCTAGGAGTTTCTCTTTTTGGATCTCTTTCAGGCGGTGATCGAGGAATTCCCTGAATACTTATTTTGCCCTCTGGTTGTAGAATGTCAGGGCAGTTTTCCTCAATAATTTCATGGAACATGATGTCTAGGCTCTTTTTTTGATCATGATTTTCAGGTAGCCCCATAATTTTTAAATTGTCTCTCCTGGGTCTATTTTCCAGGTCAGTTGTTTTTCCAATGAGATATTTCACATTATCTTCCATTTTTTCATTTTTTTGGTGTTGTTTTGTGATTTCTTGGTTTCTCAGAAAGTCACTAGACTCCATCTGTTCCATTCTAATTTTGAGAGAACTCTTTTCTTCAGTGAGCTTTTGAACCTCTTTTTCCATTTGGTAATTCTGCTTTTGAAAGCATTCTTCCCCTCATTGGCTTTTTGAACTTCTTTTGCCAATTGAGTTAGCCTATTTTTCAAGGTGTTATTTTATTCAGCACTTTCTTGGGTCTCGTTTAGCAAGGTATTGACCTGTTTTTCATGCTTTTCTTGCATCTCTCTCATTTCTCTTCCCAGTATTTCCTACACCTGTCTAACTTGATTTTCAAGATGATTTTTGAGCTCTTCCATGGCCTGAGCCCACCGGTCATCAACCTTGGATGTCTGGGATGCAGAGGCCAAGACCTCCATCTGTTTCCCTGATGGTAAAATATTTCCTCATCATCAGAATTGAAAGGCGGGAACATCTCTACCCCATCAAAATAGCTTTTTATAGTCTTATTTTTCTTCCCTTTTCTTGGCATTTTACCAGCCAATTACTTGACTTCTGAGATTTCTGTCCACCCCCGCCTAGATCTGTCCAGCTAGTGCTTGGAGTCTGAGATTCAAATGGGCTTTCCGTGGAAGGCATGGCTGCTATTCAATGTGAGTTTAAATTCTGTTGCTTGAGTGGGGGCAGGGCCACCTCCGAGGCTCAGTTCCCTCAGGGGCTTTATGCAGAGACCTTCAGTAATGGAGTGGGTGGTGACAGGGCCACCTCCCAGTGTAAGCTCCTTCAGGTAGTTTATGCAGAGACCTTCAGTAATGAAGATCCTGCCTGCTCGGGGAGTCCCAGGGGTGCCGCCGCTGCTGCCGCTGCCCCTGCCTCTGCCTCCGCCACTTCCTGCCACTGCCTCTGCCTCTGCTGCTTCCTCCCAAGGGGGCCTGAGTCCCGGAGACACCCCACTCCCCTCTCAGCCAGCTCAGACGTCTCTCTCACTGACCTGTAGTGTCTGTGGGCGGAGGGACTTTCCCGGCTGCCTGAGATTCCATCCCTGAAGCCTGCTCGGATCTGTTCCTCTGGGGCTGTGGCCAGGGCAGCGAAGGGGTGGACCCCACTTTCTGGGGCACGATGGACCCTGGGGACGGCTCTCCAGGGCTCTCTGGAACGGAAATCTCTTCCACTGTGTTTCTGCACACCCTGCAGTGATCCAGAACTTGTGGGGAGCTCTTCTTACATTAAATCCATGGGCTGTGGGTTTGGAACTAGCATACATGAATCTTTGTACTCTACCATCTTGACCTGAAATATATATTCTAATAAGATACTCCAATCTTCTATTTTTTTTCCCATTTTTTTTTTGAGTTGGCTTGACGTATTCTTGATGCCTCATAGGGTCATTAACTTTTACTTGCACAATTCTGATTTTTTAACAAATTGTTTTCTTCAGTTAACTTTTGTACCTCCTTTTCCATTTCTTCAATTGATCCTTTTCATGACTTATTTTCTCCAGTTAAGTTTTGTACCTCTTTATCCATTGGCCAGTTTTACTTTTAAGGAGCTGATTGTATTTTTCAAATCATTGGTCAATTTTTCTTCTACCTCTCTAAGTTGATTTTTAAAATCCTTCTTGAACTCTTCTAAGAATGCTCTTTGGGCTTGAGGCAAGTTCCTATTCTCTTCTGAGGTTTCATATGTGGGTATAATATCAATGCTGTCCTCTTTGGAATTCATATTTGATCTTCCCTTTCCCTGTTATAAGATTATATGGTCTTTGTTTTTCTATTTTGATTCTTGCTGATGGTAATTGCCTTTTCCCTGGCTTTTAAAGTGGATCTATGTTTCTGGTGCAGGGGGCTCTTCCCACTTCCCACTGTTCTTGTATTGGCAGCTAGGAGCCTGGTCACTGACTTTACATGCTGTGGCCTGTAGTTCTTTCAGCTACAAGCTATATAATGCTACAATTTACCTGGTACTGAGCTGGCTGGTGTCTTCCAAGACTGAGCCCAGGGCAAGACTGAGTTTTCTCAGGGTTACACTGAGGCTTGTACCATGAAGTGTGGGTTGCTAGTGGTCCAGTCACTGGAGGTTTTCTCTTCCCCTAAGGCTTCACTGGAGCACAGGCAGGTTGAGCAATTGGTGAACTCCATCTGTGATGGCATCTGTCCAATTATTCTGGATGTGCTAGAGCATGCCTGAGGTCCTGGTGTTGGTGCTTATCCCATGGGGCTCAGGATCTCCTGGTCATCTGCTGAGATGGGGCTTGCTGGGACTCCTCCAGTGCTGTCTTGGTCTTGTTCAACCACAGCAAGGGGACTCTTCCTGTCAATCTCCTCAGCCTTCTGAGCTAAAAGGTTGCTGTACTCCTTCTTCTGGGACCACTATTTTAGGATTCTTTTCTCTGGCAATGTTCTCTGGGATTTTCAAGGTCAACAAGGGAGGATGAGAGCACTTACTATTTACTCAGCTATCTTGGCTCATCGAAGTTCAAGTAGATGACTTTGAAATATTCAATCTGTGGGATTACAGTCCCAGGAGCAGGCCCCTCAGTTCTCTCTCACCCATCTCTGCCTGACTCTAGTCTTGTGGTGAGAGAATTGGGAATAGGAACTCCTGTCCATGACTCAAACTGCCCAGAGTCAGTTCCCACTCTTCTATGGTCTTGTCTGTGCTGGTGCAGTCTGCACACTCTGAGCTCTCCCAGTTTTGTTGTAACAGATCCTTCTTGTGAACCTTCTGGGCCGTCCTATGCTGGAAATCTGCCACATTCTGTCTCCTAGTTAATTCCATCACTCTGAAATTTATTCAGTTTCATTTTTTAGCGTTATCTGAAGGAATATGTGGAAGAGCTCAGGTGAGTCCTTGCTTTTCCTCTGCCATCTAGACTCTGCCCCTGATCCAACAATTCTGTAGAACAATTTGGAACTACACCCAAAGTCTGTAAAATTGTATCCACCATTTGGCAGAGAAATATCACTACTGGGTTTATATCCCAATGAGATTTTTTTTAAAAGGGGAAAAGGACCTCTTTGCATCAAAAATATTTCTGGAAGCTCTTCTTCTGGCAGCTAAGAAATGTAAATTGATGGGATGCCCATCAGATGGGGAATAACTGAAGAAGTCATGGTGTATAATTGTGATGGAATATTGTTGTGCTACAAGAAATGACAAATAGGTCAATTAAAAAAGACAACCTGGAAAGACTTACATGAATTGATGCAAAGTGAAGTGAGCAAAACCAGAAAAATATTGTACAATGTAAGAGCAGTACTGGATGATTAAGAACTGTGAAATTAGTTTTTCTCAGTAATACATTGATCCAAGACAATTGCAAAGTCCTAATGGTTAAGCATGCAATCTGTTCCAAAGAAAGAACTGATATTGTCTGACTAAAGACAACAGCATGCTATCTTTTTCTTTCATTCAGTTTTTCTTGTACAAAATGAATAACGTAAATTTTTTATATGATTGTACATGTGTAACCTATTCCCGATAGCTTACCATCTCTTGGAGGAGGAAGTGCAAAGAGGGAAACAGACAAAATTTGGAATAAAAAACTAAAAAGAGTTAAAATTATTTTAATATGTAATTGGGAAAAAATACATTATGTTATATTACCTAAAAATGTTTACCCTTTCAAAGGACATGTGAGTGTATTTATTTAGAAAAAAAGAGGTCATACAATGCAGATTGTCATTGTTTTCTGATAGTATCTTTTACTTACAATGCAAAGTCCTGATCTTTGAGTTTTCTTCCAAGAATTAAGTAGAATTAGACAAGGTTAGATAATAGATTGGACCTGCTTATGGAGGACTTTGAAAGTTAAGAATTTTAGTCTTTATTCCATAGTCAATAGAGCAATTGATTTTTTTTCTATTTAGGTGACTGTTATGAATATAATAATGATTTAGTAACATTTATCTTGTGGTATTATGTTGAACTTATTGACATGAGTGAGATCCTGAAAACCTAAAAATTAATTAAACAGTGCAATTAAGTAAATATTTGTTAAGTACATCTATCTATATCTATATAGATTAAAAAATAAGTGTAGATATGAATAATTACACATATTCATGTCTGTAACAGAGCAGTTTCTATCAAATGGTTGGGAACAGAGACACTTTATTGAATGTGTTCTTAACTTTTTCTGTGTTATGGACACTGGAGGCAGACTGGTGAAGCCTATGACCACTTCTCAAAATGCTATTTTAAATGAATGAAAAAACAACTAATATTTATGTATTGTTTTTTCTGTGCCAGGTACTATGCTAACCCTTTACAATTATTACCTCCTTTGGTCCTCACAACAGTCTTCAGAGGTAGGTGCCATTATTATCCCTACTTTACATATGAGGAAACTGAGGTGAATAGAATTTAAATGACTTACCTAGGGTCACATAGCTAGCAAGTGTCTGAGGACAGATTTAAATTCAAATCTTCCTGACTCCAGGCCTGGTGCTCTAGCCGCTGTAACACCTAACTGCCTCTAACATAAAAGAAAATAAAATATGTATAGTGGAGACCACTTATATTTAAATACACTTGTAAGATATACATATATATACATATATATATATATATATACACACACCCACATATATATATACATACATATATATATATATACACACACACACACACACACACACCCACATATATATATACATACATATATATATATATATATACACACACACACACACACACACACATATATATATATATATATATATATATATATATATATATATATATATATAAGAAATTCAAGGAACCCAGGTTAAGAATCCTTGATTTTAAAGTTTCATAATTGTGTGTTTCTGTGAAAAGAAACCAGGGGCAACTACCATCACTTTTCAAAATATTTAGTATTGAAAAATTGTGATTAGAAGGTGAAAGAATGGCAAGCTTGGGAGAAAGATTTGTTCTTGTCTTGTTTTTAAGACCTGATAATATTTAATATGTAGAATAAAAGGAGGGAAAGATTAGGGGAAAATATAGGACATAAGTGAAGAGCAAGATTTTGGGTAAGGTTAAAGGAGATGGAATTATAAGGAGTTTGCTTTTTTTCTTTTTAAGAAGGGAAGGAAGTAAAATAGGAGAACTGAAGGATTAAAGAGGCAAAGAATGTAAAATGGCATATTGAGACTGCTACAGGTGGGGAAGCTCACACTCAAAGGCTTCTGTTTTCTCACAGTGGAAAATACAATCATGTATAGGTGTAAAGGAAGACAGAGGAAAATAGGATTGGAGACAGAGTATCTGTAAACAAGAAGAAACTATTATTAAAAATATGATGCTAGTTAATGAATGCAGAATCAGGTTGCCAGGTAATAGTGAAGGGAACATTGTAGGTAGACAGTATGTGTAATTGATAACAAACGGTGACAATATTTGTGTGACTTCAGTCTAGATATACATGTAGCATGGACTCTGGAGTTAATCTTTCAACTCTTACTTGCAATAAAGAGTAGGTTGAGTCGCCAGAAGAAAGGAACTCTTACATACCCCATAGTAGTCAAGTGGGGTATCTTTTTTTTTCAAAGATTAAGTATTTATTTATTTCCATAGAAAAATGGAATCTGTGACTTACATTTCATTTTAATCACTTCAGTTTAGTGGAATTCTTCTTTATTCAGGATAAGCTTTCTCATTTTGAAATCTAGACGAAAATCAGAAGCTGGGCCAGAATGTGGGCGAGATAATGATGGATCAGCATTTCTCTTTGGTTCCCGTGGTAATTGCAGAATTTTTAAACCTTTGGTAAGTCCCTTATGACTTCTCTTTGCTGTTTACTTTTTCATGCTTCTTCTCATTCTTGTGTTTGAAAGTCAAATTTTCTTTTCAGCTCTGGTCTTTTCATCAAGAATGCTTGAAAGTCCTCTGTTTCATTGAAAGACCATATTTTCCCCTGAAGTATTAGACTCAGTTTTGCTGGGTAGGTGATTCTTGGTCTGAGTCCTACTTCCTTTGACTTCTGGAATATCCTAGTCCATGCCCTTCAATCCCTTAATGTAGAAGCTGCTAGATCTTGTGTTATCCTGATTGTATTTCCACAATACTGGAATTGTTTCTTTCTAGCTGCTTGCAATATTTTCTCCTTGACCTGGGAATTCTGGAATTTGGCCACAATGTTCCTAGGAGTTTCTCTTTTTGGATCTCTTTCAGGTGGTGATCGATGGATTCCTTGAATACTTATTTTGCCCTCTGGTTCTAGAATATCAGGGCAGTTTTCCTCAATAATTTCATGGAAGATGATGTCTAGGCTCTTTTTCTGATCATGACTTTCAGGTAGTCCCATAATTTTTAAATTGTGTCTCCTGGATCTATTTTCCAGGTCAGTTATTTTTCCAATGAGATATTTCACATTATCTTCCATTTTTTCATTCTTTTGGTTTTGTTTTATGATTTCTTGGTTTCTCAGAAAGTCATTAGCCTCCATCTGTTCCATTCTAATTTTGAGAGAACTCTTTTCTTCAGTGAGCTTTTGAACCTCTTTTTCCATTTGGCTAATTCTGCTTTTGAAAGCATTCTTCTCCTCATTGGCTTTTTGAACCTCTTTTGCCAATTGAGTTAGTCTATTTTTCAAGGTGTTATTTTCTTCAGCAATTTTTTGGGTCTCCTTTACCAAGATATTGACCCATTTTTTCATGCTTTTCTTGCATCTCTCTCATTTCTCTTCCCAGTTTTTCTTCCACCTGTCTAACTTGATTTTCAAAATCCTTTTTCAGCTTTTCCATGGCCTGAGCCCATTGGATATCTATTTTGGATGTTTGGGATACAGAGCCCTTGACTTCTATGTCTTTCCCTGATGGTAAGCATTGTTCCTCGTTATCAGAAATGAAAGGAGGAAACATCTGTTCCCCAAGAAAGTAGCCTTTTATGGTCTTATTTTTCTTCCTTTTTCTGGGCATTTTCCCAGCCATTTACCTGACATCTGAGATTCCTCTCCACCCCTGCCTAGGTCTGCCCAGCTAGTGCTTGGGGTCTGAGATTCAAATGCTGCTTCCTAGACTCAGGGCTTTTTGTAGCAGGCATGGCTGCTATTCAATGTGAGCTTAAATTCTGGTGCTGGGTTGGGGGTGGGGCCACCTCTCAGGCTCAGTTCCCTCAGGGGGTTTATGCAGAGATCTTCAGTAATGGCCCTGAGCTCCTTTCTGCTCCAGGAGTTCCGGACCCCCTCTGCCTCTGCTGCTGCCTCTGCCACTGCCTCCTGAGGGGGCCTGAGTCATGGAGACACCTCGCTCCCCTCTTGGTCAGCCCAGAAGTCTCTCTCACTGACCTGTAGTGCCTGTGGGTTGAGGGACCTTCACGGCCACTGGATATTCCATCCCTGAAGCCTGCTTGGATCTGCTCCTCTGAGTGCCACACAGGCAGGGCAGTGCAGGCGCTCTGCTCCACGGCCGGTGTGAGACGGACCTTTGGGGTCAGTTTTTCAGGGCTATCTGGAATGGAAATCTCCTCCACTGTGTTGGTGTGTGGCTTGCTCTGCTCCAGAATTTGCAGGGAGTTCTTTTTACAGGAAATTTATGGACTGTGGTTTCGGAACTAGCATACGTGAGTCTTTCTAATCTGCCATCTTGGCTCCTCCCCCTGTAGTATCTTTTTTTAAGTGCTATAGCTCATAGACCACACTGGCATGTCATCCAATGATTGTAAATTCATCATTCATTCTAAAAATAAAGAAAGGAAAGGAAAAAGAAGGAATGATTACCAATACCTCAGGGAAAAACCTAGCCTTTATAGAGTTCCTCAAAGCACTTGAGACTTTCTTCCAAAGGATCCTGGGTACATGAATACATCCTCACTCTTCAGGTGAGAAACCAAAACCAGTTTGAAAGGGTGTTTTGAAGCAACCCTGGTCCACTAGCTCCAGGTGGCTGAGTGTTTTGTGCTATCTCTCTGTCACTGAAAGACAGTTCTCTTCTTATCCAGGCACAAAATGATATATCAGAATTGGCCCTGGGAACAGAATAGACTAAGATAACGTATCTTCTCTTTCTCCCATTAAGAGAACCCTCTATTCTAGACTTACATATACATGCTAGGTTTAATGACTAACTGACCTAAGATGGAAAAGAAAATCAAGTTTTCTTTCTCAAAAGAAAAGCCTGGTACAGGGGTGGGGAACCTGCAGACTCCAGGCCACATGTGGCCCTCTAGGTCCTCAAGTGTAGCCCTTTGACTGAATCTAAATTTAACAGAACAAATCCCCTTAATAAAAGAATTTGTTCTGTAAAACCTGCATTCAGTCAAAAGGCCATTTCCCAGGCCCAGACATAGCCCCGAAGAGGATCTCACAGGCAATGAGGCTCTCCCCATAGACATAATGGATCTTAGGATTTTGAATATTCCCCCTTCACTATTCAGGTGAGAAAAAAACTATCCAGAATGAAAACTTTCTTAGGATTGCCTTAGTTATTGATTTGATCCAACGAGGGTCTGGACAAAATTTCTACATATGCAAGGCACATTGAAATTCTATCACTTAACCTATCCCCTTTGTTTAGGTCAATTTCTTGTTAATACTTTATTTCAAAGGGTATCCAATATTATCATTGACACAGTCCTGTAACTACAAAGATAATATAAATAGATTTTCTATCTAATCAATCACTAAGATCGAAACGATGAATAAAAACGTGAAAAAAAAGTCTCAGAATGCCCTCAAAGTGTGGTGAACCCTTATCCTCGGAAATTTAAGCACTTAGAGTTGATTATTAGGGGTTTCTAGCACAGCAGGCAAACCATATAGTTGCAGTCCATAAGGAATTCAGACAGTGTCAGCACTCAAATAACCATAAGGCAAGCATTATAATATGAACATTTATGAGCTATAATATTGAGATTTAGGTGAATTGTTAGGCAATAATATTTTAGGATTGTAAAAATTTCTACTGTAAAATCCATACTCATAAGGGGACAGTAATATATCATGTAATAGCACTGAAGTATGCAAGCAAGCAAGTAAAGGTTATCCCAGAAGATCAGGTTTGACTTGTAAGGACACACATTGGAAAGAACACTGCTCAATTAAAACATAAAAAAATAGAGGGAAAAGTGGTAGTTTTTCTCTAGTGAATCCCCAACAATAAGATATTTATTAACATAATTGCACATAGAGATTGTTTTTAATGTATCCTTTCAAATGTGAAGAGCCTGATATTTATCCCAGATGAAGCCTCCATTTGTAGCACATGCTCTGGGACTACTCTTATAGACCCTCCCTCTCACTCCTCCACCACTCACTTTTGAAAGCTGGGTTCTTAGAGTAGCCCTGAGAAATTGACATGGTCTTTTCTACCACTCTGCTTGAATGCATATATTTGTCTACTTTACAATGGATTATTTTTTAGTTGTTTTCACTCATGTTTAACTCTCTGTGACCCTATTTGGAGTTTTCTTGGCAAAAATATTGAAGTGGTTTGCCATTTCCTTCACTAGCTCATTTTAAAAATGAGGAAACTGAGCAACCAGGGTTAAGTGAGTTGCCTAGCATCAGATCTGAGACAAGATTAGATCTCAAAAAGATAAGTGTTCCTGACTCCAGGTCCAGCACACTATCCACTGTGCTGCCTAACTGCCAATTGATAATTAGTTGATATCAATTTGTTTGTCAGATTTAATTAGCTTTTAGGATAGATTTTTTTATACAGTGATACAACGAAAGTAGTTGGTACAAAACACCCCTCCAAAAATTATATATTTTGTCATAAGTAAATAGCATCAAGAGGAAAATGGGCTCAAACTTAGAGAAGACATTTCAAAAGAATAATTCATGGCTTTTAGAATTCCTTTTATTGGTTTATGAAGATGTTTGCCGGTTTTATACAAAACCTACTGATTGATTGTCTGGTTTAGTGGAAATGTCTAGGTCTTCTCCACACCTAGTTTATGGTTCTGTTTGATTTATTCAGTATGTGTTGTGATCTGGCAAAGGTAATTATGTTTACGTCAGGTGAGACAATTAAATAGAGTCAAAGAACCCCCATGGGCATATATGTATTTATCTATGCATATATCATAAATATACACATATACATATGTCATCTACAAAGTATGTATGGGGATATATACTCCTCAAGGGATGGGATGGGATGCTTGAATTATACCTTAAAAGAACTAAAGGAATTATGAAATAATGATAATCATTTTTATTTTCTCTGTTCCTTATGATTTCATATACTTAGATAATATTTATGTGTATATGTATAAATATATATTACATATATATATATGCATATGTATTTAAAAGACAGAAAGAGATGGAGAGGGAATAAAAGAGAATTATATATCTAGAGAAGGGAATAACCTCATAGGCCACTGAGTCAAACCTCTTCATTTTACAGACCAGGAAAAATTTATGAGAGTAAGAGATTTGCACAGAAATTATTTAAACTGTATGTGTGTATGTACACAAATTCACAATGTGTATGTAGATGTGTGTGTTTGTACATGCTTATATACATATACATATATTCATACATATACATTCACATATAGATATATCTATATATATTTATAAGTATGTGTGTGTGTATATACATGCGCAGCTACAATAAAACACACATAATATAAAACACAGTAAATCGCAGAGTTGGGACATTTGAAAGCTAACAGAAGATGGTAAGTGAGACAAGAAAACTAACCAAATAGGAATATTCGCAAAATAGTTGGTTGTTGTCCTTCAACTTCAAAGAGGACCCAAATGATATCACCATTGTAAAGTGAAATTTCAGTGTGTCCAACTGTGGCTGATCAAACAAATACCAGTTTGGAATGCTCCACCACAGGTTGGGTACAGATAATTCATATGAATATTTGAGGTGGATATCCCAAATTTGCGCATCCTGTGTTTGCTTTGTGCTGTCTCAATTCTGCTTTGCTCAAAGAACACATGTGGGCACGCCATGCTGAGCAGTCCTGTGCCAGTGTCTTCCATGTTGTACAGTCAAATAAAAAGTTCTTGAGATAGACCTTGAGAGTGTCCTTGTAATTTCTTCCTCTGGCCGCCATGTGATCCCCTGCCTCATGTGAGTTCTCCATTAAATAGTCTTTTGGGGAAGCATACACTTTGCATTCAAACAACATGGTCAGCCCATCAGAGTTGAACACTCTGAAGTATAGTTTGAATGCTTGGTAGTTCAGCTCAAGCAAGGACTTCAGTGTCTGGTACTTTATCCTGCCAGGTGATCCTCAGAATCTTCCTAAGACAGTTTGAATGGAAACGATTCGGTTTCCTGGCATGGTGCTGGTAGACTGCTTATGTTTCAGAAGCATATAAAAATGAGGTCAGCACAATGGCTCTGCAGACCTTCAGTTTGATAGTCAGTTTACTACGTCTTCTCTCCCAAACTTTTCTCCAGAGCCTCCCGTACACTGAGATAGTTCTTGTAATGCATACATCAACCTCATTGCCAATGTGTACATCCTTGCAAAGTACACTACCAAGATAAGTGAACTAACCCACAGCATTCAAAACTTCTCCATTTGTTGTAGGTTCACATATGGATGGTGTGCTGGTAGCTGATGGAGCACCTGCCTTTTCTTTGTGTTAATTATTAGGCCAAAATTAGCATAGGCAGCAGAGAATTGATCCATACTTTGTTGCATCTCAGCTTCAGAGGCTTCACTGAGTGCACAATCATCCGCAAACAGAGAATCATCCACCAGCACTCCTCCACTTTGGTCTTGGCTTGCAGCCTTTTCAAATTTAAGAACTTGCCATCAGTACAGTAGTTGACCTTGATGCTGTGTTCATCCTCACTGAAAACATTTGTCAACATGGCTGAAAACATCATGCTAAAAAGCATGGGAGTAAGCACACAGCCCTGTTTAACTTCATTGCTGACTGTGAAGGCGCAAGAGCTTTTACAATTGTCCATTAGCCGGGCAAACATGCTATCATGAAATTGACATACAATGCTGGTGAACTTCTCTGAGCAACCAAAATCTGATATAATTTTCCATAAGTCCTCATTGCTTGCAGTGTTACAGGCCTTGATCAGCTTTACAAATGTTGTGTAGAGACCTCTGTTCTGCTCCTGGAATTTCTCCTGGAGTTGTGGGCCAGCATACTCCATATGGACTGCTCCTCCGCCCTTTCTGAAGGCATGCTGGCTCTCAGGTATGTGCCCATATTCCAGCTGAAGGATCAGCCTATTAAGGAGGACTCTAGCAAGAATTGTGCCAGCAATGATTAAGAGAGAGAGATCTCCCTGTGATTGTCACAGGACAATTTATTCTTTTTACCCTTGTAGAAACAATGGAGGCATCCTTGAACTCTGGGGGGATAGCCTCCTCTTGCCATATAATCTGGGAAATTTCAGTCAGCTTTTGTATGACCAGTGGTCCCCCTACCTTGTAAATCTCATCTGGAATAGAATTAGCGCTAGGTGCTTTGCCACATGAAAGGAGCCTAATGGCCCTCAAAAACCTCTTCTTCAGTTGGAAGTTCAACTAAGGAGGGATTGAGTTTTAAACAGTTAATTGTCTCAGCATTGACTGATGATGGTCTGTTGACAACACTATGGAAGTGTTCAGCCCATCTCTCTAAGATCATGTCTTTATCAATAATCAATGTGGCTCCATCAGCACTGAGTAGTTGTGATGCACCATAGGTTTTTGGTCCATAAATAGCTTTCAGGGAATCATAAAAGCACTTTGGGTTGTTACTACTAGCATAAAACTGAATTTCATCTGCCTTCTTACCGAGCCAGGAATCTTGCATCTCTCTAAGCTTTGCTTGTACTTTGCTTTTGATGGAATTAAATGCTGCCTTCTTAGAAGTGGATGAACTATCCTGCTGGTAAATCCTGTGAAGTTCTCGTTTTTCATTTACAGCTACTGAATTTTCCCATCATTTTCATCAAACCAGTCTTGGCGCTGGCAAGTGTTCTGACCCAGATGAACAAATGCAGTGCTGTACACCAAATCTCTGAACGCTGCCCACTCCTTTTCTGCTCCACTGTTACCAACTGTGAGTTGGCTCACAAGCCAGCAGCAAACTGTTCAGGCTCAGAGAAGAGCTCTAATTTGTTGATATTAATTCTCCTGGTAGTCATTTTGCCTTGGGGTGGGGTGCTTCTGATGAATGCGAATATTTAGCTTGGAAAGCATCAGTCTATGATTAGTCCAGCACTCTGCAGCACACACTGCCTTTGTCACTCTCACATCTTGTCTGTCTCTTCTCCCTACAATCACATAATCGCATGTGAAAGATTGTGATTATGTGATCACAATAGTAAGTAGTGGACAAAGGTGGTTGTTTGATTATTTGTTTGTGTTTGGTTGCTTGCATTCGTGTTCATTTCTTTATTCATTTATCTGTTTATTCATGCATCTAATCATTTATTAATTCATTTCCTTCTTTTTTTGTTTATTTGTTGCCTAAGTATGGTTAAAGAAAGCAGTACATTTAGAATGTAGGTATATATCGTTAGAGTAAGGGAAAATTTTCTTAGAATTTTAGTGGATCTAGGATACCATCAGTATGAGGATTCTATTAAGTGATTCCTTAAACATCCTGCATGGGTTCTCAACAGGTTCAACTTTTGTCCCCATTTTCCCCTAAACTCTTTATAGAGAATAAAAGGTGAAATGGCACAATCCAAAAAGACCTGGTTTAGGAATCTGGAAGACTTGGAGCCAATTTACTTGAGTTATTCTAACTTTGTGACCTTGAGCAAATCATTTGTATCCTCTCAGTATCTCTCCACAAAGACTTTGGTGGATTTTAGTTTGGTGGATAGGGACTTAGAGGAAAGGATTTGGAAAGGAAATGAATAAGAAGATACTTCATTTTTCATGCCTTGAACTTCTGAATCAATTGTGAACCTATAAAAAATGTGATCTGTTGCAAAAAAAATGATCTGTCATAAACTGTTTTCATCTCATACTTTTATCAAGGATACCCTTGATACATGCATATTATTATCATAAATATTTTATATACATTAAAACAGATATATAGGTTTATAGTTACTGATATCATCTCAGTCACTTTTTAAATTTTTTTCTTTGCAAAAGTGCTACCTATGATATCTTTCACTCATTTGGTATTTTTCTCTTTTGAAATATCTTTTAAAAAATCAATCTCTGAGGGCCTTTAAAATAGCATTGCCTCTAGCATGTTTTCTTCTGTGTATATTTAATCAATCTCACTGTTTTTCTAAAGTTCATTTGTTTAAGTTTCATTACACTTTGTCCTATATATTGAGAAAGAAGAATGAAAAGGTGTGTAGGTCTACTTAAATCACTTTAGAGATGTTGACAAATTTACTTTATATGATATCTGTTGCCCTCCTTCCAGTTTCACCTACCAACACTTTTTTATGATTTGGCTTAAATAGATCATATGCTGACCATTTTCCCTACCCACCCGGCCACCAATTTCTTATCATTATGGTACTGTACACAATTATTCCTTATCCATGATCTCTTTACAGGATTTCACTATTAAAATTGCTCTTTCTGTGTGACACTGTGTTTTCTAAGCCTTCCATAACATGATTCCTTGATTTTCATTCTGTGTTCCCATATCTGTTAAATCTCTTTTCTTAGCTCCTTTTCTTCCTTTCCCCCTACCAACCTTGGGTATGTCTCCAGACACCATCCAGAGTCCTTTCCTCTTCCTTTCTCTCTCTCTATTTGCATTAGTGAAAACATGAGTTTCAATTAATTATATTCATTATATATTATTAACTATAATTATTCAACTAGTTATAATTAATCATGCAAAGGACTCCCACATTTGCATAACTAGCCTTGACCTCTTTTCATGATTCTGAAGTCAATTTCCAATTGTGGGCTCCATACATCCACACAGATACCCTATAGGAATCTCAAATTCAACATTCATAATACTAAGCTAATAACATTTCTTTCAAAATCCATATTTCGTCCAAAGGTCATCATTTCTGTTTATGGCATCATCATTGTTCCAATCATCCATGTTTGTGGCACTTAAGTCATTTAAAAATTTTTCTTTTCCCTTTCTTTAATCGGTTGCCAACTCCTGTAGGGCCTATCTTTTCAGCATTTCACATCTGCACCTTTCTCTTCACTCTCTTTAGCTTCCAACTTAGTTCAGGCTTTAATCATTTTTCCCAGTGACAGACTGGTACTATAGTCTTTTAAATAATCTCATCTCTTCTTACCACTTCCCATTTGTCCATGTCACCAACACCCTCCAGTCTATCTCAAAAGTTTCCAGTGGTTCTAGACTGATCTAGGTTTTGTCATTACTATTCAGTAATTTCCATTGTGTCAGACTCTTTGTGATCCTATTTGGGGTTTTATTAGCAGAGATCCTAAGGTGGTTTAGCCATTTCCTTCTCCAGCTTACTCAGAAAACTGAGGTAAACAGGAGTAAGTGACTTTTCCAGGGCCACGCACCTTGTAATGTCTGAGGACATATTTGAACTCAGGAAGACTCAAATTCTTATGCCAGGCCCATCACTCTCTCCACTGAGTCAACTAGATTCTAAGTCAAAGCAAAACAAAATGCGCACTGAGCTATAAATTTAAGGCCCTCAACCACATGGCTCCCCTCTTTCACTTAAGTGCTCCTCCATTCTCTGTCAAATCAATCAATTTCTCTTGGTAGCCTCTTCACCACATATGACATTATCTATCTCTGTTATGTTTGCACAAATGGTCCTCCATGTTTAGAATGCACTCCTTTCTGACCTCAGAATCTTAAAAGCTTGTAGTTGCCTACAAAACACGGGTCATGTGTTCCCCTTGGCCTTACCTTATATCTTTATTATCACTATCTCTCTGATTAAATTGAAATGGATGACAACTTCCCTGTTCTCCAAGGAACTTTCTAACATTGTAGAGTAGGTACTGATAATAATTGATAGAGGAAATGTTCTCATTAGTAGTTCAAGAAAGCAAGGAAATCATAAGTCTGGCATGAAAAAACAAGAGAAATAAACAAACAAAATAACCTTCATATTTATTTGAGTATTGTAATCCTCTTAGGTCTAGAATTTCATTTTTTACTTTATTTTTATTGTCTAACATAGGAGGAAGAGTCATTTTGCACACAAAAGTCAGTTAGTGCATGTTTGATGAGTTAAATAACCTTGGATCTTGCTTCTTCATAATATTTTACAAAAACTATATTTGGAACTATTGTTTTGCTGCACTGCCTGGTCCCTTATTTTAACAAAGAGATCAAGTGTGTTTTGCTTACTGAAGTAATTTTAGATCTCTTTTGATCTTTCATTGAAGAAGTATTTGCTGTTTGACATCATTTCTCTAAGAAAAGGTAATGAAGTCAATGCCTTTAGTTTGTTCATTTCATACTTAAAATAATGGATGATTTTATTCAATCTGGTTAGAGTTGATACAAATATGGTGCACTTTTCTTATCTTTAGAAATTTTCTTATAATTTGTTATTCATTTTGACCGTTTTCCTAGCCAGTAGAGGATGTCCCATCATAAACTGAAATGGCTCTTACTAAAAAAAAATGCTTTTTCCTCCTTATGAATGTCACTTTTTTTATTTGTGTTATGCTTACTATGTCCATTTGATATAAATATTTATTAAATTTCTAAATTAAATTAAATTGATTTTTTAACTAATTAATTTAATTAAAATTAATTAAATTAAAATTTGATGTAAATTAAAAAAATTTGATTGCTTTTCAAATAAAATATTCGTGATATTCAGGACTCATCTTAGTGGTCTACTAGATTTTTATATCTATTTATTTTTTTATGTCTGAGCCATATTTTACAGCCATTGTTTTACAATTTCTTCTCATGCACATCTCCTCGCTGAAGTCAACATGTATCCAGTTATATATTTATGTATTTGTTTTATTAGGAGCATCTTTTCAAAATTTCCATGGAAAATTTCTGCTTCTCCATTGTTAGTAAACGTCAGCATGGCAGTTGCAATATTCTTTAGTGTTAGCATATGTTTAACTTTCTTGGGAATATTGCAATATGAGCAGACCAAGTGTTCAATACAAGGATCATTCTAATCACATGATAAAAACAATGTAACTAATTCATTCATATTGTGGAGAAATGGTGGGTTGACTTTTTTCCACTTAGCTACAACTTCTATCTTTCTTCAGATTTTGTTTGGAACCTAAACATGAATATAAACATGAGTCAGTAATCTAACGTTTCATAGTGTCATAACATTTAGAGTTGTCAGACATGGCAAGGATGATCTTTCAAGCTGATTATATATATATATATATATATATATATATATATATATATATATATATATATATATTCTAATACAAAATACTAATTTCCAGAGAGATGAAATTTTTATTTAGGTCACAAAGATAATAAATATGGAAACCATTATCAACCCTTAATTCAATTGTTGTTTGTGTCTCACACTTTGCATGCTTGACAGACGATTTTAATTCAGTTAAATTCAATTCAACAAATCCTTATCAATTATCTACTGTGTGAAGCACACTCACTGTCTTAGGTGCAAAGGATAAAAAGTGCATAACTGAAAGTTTTCTTGACTTATAATTCACTGAAGAGAAAAAAAATGCACATAGAAAAAATACACAAGGCAATATAAGGAAAAAGTCTATTCACTACACCTAGTGATAAGAATGAATTTTCAGTAGAGGAGGGATCTGTGTAAAGTATTTTAAAAAATGATTTTATTTTTCAAATTTCATTTTTAATTCATGAAAAAAACATTTTCATAGCATAGTATAATTTAAAAAGATGATTGTACACAAAACTACAAATCTTTTTTGTGCAACTTGCCATTTAAATATGTAACAAAGTAATTCTTTTTCTTTGTTCCTTCCCTCATCTAGAGATATTTAGCATTAGACATAGTTAAGTATGTGTGTATAAATAGGTATATATGTATATTATGCAAATGTAAAATTATTCCATACATATTGCATTTATCAAGTCTTTCTCTGGATGAAGTGCAGTCTTGAAGGAGCCTTATAGTTCTAAAAAAGTGAAGTAAAGAGGCAGTGCATTCCAGACATTTGTTGAATGAAAGCATTAAACTGGCAGATCAAATGCAGAGTTCTCAGAGCAACAAGTAGGCTAATTTGTCAGGAAAGGAGATTATGAGAAAGAAAATAATATGAAATAAGTCTGAAGAAACAGATTAGAGTCACATTGCTGGTTGTTTGGACAGCTACCAATATGATTCCTTTAAAACCTAGATTACTCTCTAGCTCAGTGAGCTCCAGTGCTTAATATAAAGACCTTTATCTAACATTTAAAGACCCTTAGAGCCTGGTCTCATCCTTTCCAGTCTTTGTATAGTTTACTTTCCCTCACACACTCTCTGATTCAACTACATTGGCACACTTGCCCTTCCTCAAACGTGACACTCCATCTTCATGTCCTTGCCTTTGCCTTGTATGCCTAGACTGCTCCATCCCCTCACCTCAGCCTTTTAATTCCCATAGTTTCCTTAAAACTCAGGTCAAATCCCTCCTTCTGCAGAATTCATTCTCTCAGTTGCTAGAGCCATCATCTTTCATGTTAACACTCTATGTTCTGTGTATAGCTCATCGGTCCTTAGTTAATTATGTCTTTCCTCTCGTAATCTATGCTTTTGGGGGTAGAAGATGTCTTGCTTCCTTCTTTCCTCATCTTTGTATTTTTAATATTTAGAACAAAGCTTGGTACATGGTAAGTACTTATTAAATGCTGCTTGACTGATTCACTGACTAAAATACGATCTCTCTCTCTCTCTCTCTCTCTCTCCCTCTCTCTCTCTCTCTCTCTCACACACACACACACACACACACACACACACCATAAGGGTCCAAACAGCTAAATTAAGTCCATAGTCAGAATGTGTGCTTCTTTGTGTTCTCTTTTATTACCCTTCTTCTTACTGGCACTGGATGAAATTAAGGCCTCTCTTACAGTTTTATAGACCTCATATGTGGGTCCCCATCAACCAAAAAAATTGTACATTTGCAGGAAGCCCACCTTCTGATGATAAGGTTCTCTGTACTTAGCAAGACTGGCTTAAGTACAACAGACAACAAATCTGAAACATTGTCAGCTCATTGGTGCTATGCTGACATACGTTTCTAGGATGTGGGATCAATTCCAGGGAATCTGCCACAAGGCCCTTGAAGAAGACTTTACTGTAGGCCACATCTAATACCAGCATCTACAGAAGACAACTGATAATAGTCTCATGACCATTTTCATCTCTTCTTATAATTATAGTTGAATTTTCATAAACTCTGCTAAGATTGGTTTTGTCAACACATTTCACTGTATCAATTTTTATTTTGTTGTAAACCGCGGAATCTCTGATCATTGGTTCCTTATAACTTTGTAGATTATTTCCCATAAGGATTTTCATTTTTTTTTCCTTTCTTGGTAAAGGGGAATTCCATAATTTTTATCAACTAAGCAATATTTACATGACAGTGAAGGAATGATGAAAAAAAATCTTATCAAGGAATAATCGGTGCCTTGAATTATGGGTGGTATTATCAGGTGTCCAAGCTGAAATAAGAGTGTGAATTTCAATATTTTAAGAAAAGTCTTTTAGGACTTTTCTATCCTAAATCTTTTTTATTCAAATGCAGAATAGTAGACTGGTAAAATAGAATTAGAGCTATTAGACATGGGTTCAAATTCTTTACCTTGCACTTATCACTCATGTGTTATTGGGCACATCATTTAATCTAAGTGGGCTTCAGTTTCCTAATCTGTAAAATGAGGTGCTTAGACTAGATGAGCTTTAAGGCTCCCTTCTGACTCTTAAAGTATCATTCATTCTATGGTTTCCATAGTGAAAAATGATAATACATCCTCAAATCTATATAAGTGGATTGAGAGCAGTTTATAATCTTGTTGCATGAGACATATTCCAGACTTACAGCAGGGTGCAGGTAGCCCTATTACCCATTTCTTGACTGCCTTCTGGACACTATCATACATCCTCTTAGAATTCTCCACTATGCTGAACTGCCTGAAATTCTAAATTTGGCCTCAGAGCCTGAATTAGCATTTTAAATAATTGTATTTAGCATGAACAAATAACATGAATTGGGTGTTATTTTGGCAGGATTGAAATTTCTCCAGTTGTTCATTAATCAACTTATCAAGTTGGAGCTGGGATAGAGAATATACTAATTAAAAGTCAAGAAATAAAGCTTAATTGTTTAATGTCAAAGGCTTAGGGACCAAATTCAGGTAATTACAAAGAAGACCATTAAAGTGTGGTTTGAAAATGTAAGCACTTACACTTGGTTAAGCTAAGCCATTCTCTGATCACTTTGAAAGGGCTCTTTTGACATGAAGTCTGATTTACATTCAGTATGGGAGATAAGCTTGTATAAGGCTCATTTTTTACTGGGAATCTGTAAATTAAAGTTTATGAAGTTGGGTAAAAGCTACAAATACTGAGGAAAACTACTGGTACACAGAAAAAGAGAAGGAAGCACAATTATGTCAAAAATAATTTTATATTATGTATTTTGAGAACATAATTTATCTTAAATTTATACCATGGTTGCTTGTTGATATATCAGTAATAAATGTTATGCTAAAACTACCTCTTATAATTTCAAATGAAAGGGAAGAAATATATAGCTTAGGGAACACATTCCAGATTAAGGGAATGTGATACATAATACAATATTTTATGACTTTTGTTGCCTTGTTCCTTTGTTTTTGCTGTTACTTGCCAAGCCATAGAATACAGCCTTCAAGAGAGCAAGGTTAGTTTCCACTCTAATCTTTATACAGTAGTATCTGTGTGGCAGAGCCTTAGGAAATATTGCTTCTACTAAGTCATCACTGCCTTCTCTGTGCAATTCTTCCCCATGGTCTTTCACAGATCCTCTTTGGATAGAGGACCATCCCAATATACTCTTCCCACTGATCATCTGCAGATTTGTGGAAGAATGCATATCAGTTTCATTTTATTGTTATAATTTTTGCTAAGCAATTGCATCAAATGTCTTTATTTTGAATTGCCTGTCACATAGACCTTGTTGCTGTTTTGATTTATTGATTGGATGTCTATGAAAGTGAACACACTTCTAGAGCTTTAGGAGTCAGGGACCCACATAGTAACTTGAACTTTGGGACATCATTCCTAGGGGTACTCAACCTGTGACTTGGGTACTACTAAGAGCGCCCATTCGGGGCCAGTGCTGCACTTGCAATTAGAAGAATATAGGTTTAAATCCTGTCTCATACTCTTACTACCGGTGTGACTATTAGTTAGATATTGAAACCCTTCATAATTTAACTTTAGCCTACATTCCCAAGTTTATTCTTTTTCATAGTCTCTGCATTCCAGACAAACTGCCCTACTTACTGTTGCCTAAATTTAGCAATTCAATGCTCACCTTCTTCATTTACTGTATTCTGGCCCCCAATGCCTATGTAATAAAAGCTTGGAACATGCTTAGATTTTTACTTTTGCAGTGGGTTACATGGAGCATATTCAGAGTATTTGGATGCTTTGTATTGATTAGGTGGTGATTTGGTGTGTATGGATAGGGGAGAGGCAGGTTATTTCCATCTCTGTCTGACTAGAGCATTTCAATGGGAAATTACTGAATTCCCAAACTGACTGCCAAAGTGGGAGTCACAGTAATCCACTATTTTACTGTTCTCTTTTTGACTTTGAAGCATCTATATGTCTGATCATGACCTGTAGAGTTGGATGCAAGAAGAAGAAATTACTGTGTCCCACCCAATCTCCCTTTGACTCTAAAATATTTGACTCATCTTTCTCTGTTTTTTTCTCCCCTATTCTTAGGTAAATGAAATCTTGTGGTAGATCAGTCCCAAGTGATTGTAAATTATGAAACATCTGAATATACTGGGAGATCTGAGTAATAGCAAGTACAATGTCCCTGAATTATCAGTAGGATATCCTCCAGCAGAGGAATCTTCTGTATGGAAAAAGTTTCTAAATAGAAGATCAACACTGAGAGATTGATTCATTGTCACATAGTGAATTTGTGATGTTAGATGTATAGCAAAACTACTTTATGTTCTGATAAATCTTGAAATATTACTTCCCCCACTAATTATAACTATACATATAGATGAAGTCACTGAATTCTAGCAAGTAGTATATTTCATGCACTGTGATTTTTCGGTTGTCCAATTTTTTCTTTCCGTGTAGAAGTAAATTTCTTGTGCCATAGCTGATTCATATTGTACATGGATGGTGCTTTTTTATTCATATGATTATTATGAAAATAAGGACACTAACTCCCTTTTCTGTAGAGGTAGCACCCCATGCCCTACACAGCATTGAATTCAGAAAAAAGAGGCCAAGTACAGAAAAATGAAATGCAAATACTCCAAGCATCTATAAAACCTTAAATAGTTACATAAATTCCTATTTGTTGGCACTGCCACTGTGAGTCTGACTAATTATTTCTGTTTTCTCCCTCTCCAAATTATCTAAAATTTACTTGTTTAAATGTATCCCTCAACAGAATATACACTCTTTGCAGGCAAGTAATATACCGTCTTTCTCTTTCTATCTCCAAGACATGGTGCATTGCATTACTCAGTTAAGTGCTTAATAAGGGTTTCTTGAATTAATTAAAGAATCACTTCAATTCAAAATGAGCTTATATAATTCAGATTTGTATTTTGTCAGGAAGAATCAGCCCCAACAGTGTTCTCTAAAACAAAATGGTACCATTTTAACCAAATTAAAATAATCTACTTATCTATTATCTATGTTACTGAACAATACAGAAAATGATATTCAATTGTATCAAAAAGTGGGTAGTCCCATGGGTCTAATTTTCTGATCTTACATACCAGATAATAAAGGAACTTTCACCCCTTTGAATGGGTTTAAATGCATAGAATTAAAAAAAAAAACAACATTAGTTTGGAATCGTGTGAATTTTAACATAGATAAATAAAAAAAAATACTTCTGTGAGCGAGTTAAGACAGTTTGAGGAATTACTTCCGAGCATGTCAGAAGTAATTAAAGTAGATGTTTTAAGTTTTTAATGTATTTCCAACATGTATACATATGAGACTGGGTATATACTCCCACTGAATGAGTTCCACTGTTTTCTTTTCTTTTAGTGAATACAAACACACACACACACATCTTTATTAATATTGAACTTGAAAATTCAAAGTCGAATTATAAGTTTCTTTCATTCTGAATGCATTATCATGCTCACGAAAATCTACTTTTCTGTCATGCTACAATCCAATATTACAATGTAGACATTGACTAGATACAAACTTGGGATGCTCCTATTTCAAAATTTAATCTTAAACTTAGTGACTAAAACAATATTCCCAGGGAAATATTGTCTATGTGTCAAAACTAATGCATAATTTGAGACATGTATGTTCTAGCTTTCACTGATTAAAGTAAAATTCAAAAAATTTAAACAAGTTTAAACTGAAGTTAATTTCAGTACATATCTTTTGTAGCAGGTTGTTGGATGTGTTCCATAGACTAATAGATTCCATTAGTATTAGTTGTAAGATTTGTTCAATATTCGGTGAAGACTAAAAACAAAGGAAAACACAACTTTTCAACCCGTCAATAAACACGCCTTTTGTTTAGTTGTTGTACTCGTCCATCGTGGCCAAAGAAGACCGCACCATCAGAGAAATGATGACATGACTTGCACTTGACTTTGTTTTGAATGAGGGAGGGCTGTGCAGGTCACCAGCCTCACTTCTCCTCCAGAGCCATCTGAATCCAGCGACCCGATATTCATCAGGATGACTGGACATGACTCAGGATACACTGGGAGACCTTGGATCCTTCAGGCCAAGGTCTTTGCAGGTACTCATTCAGGGTGAGGTTAACACCCATTCATTGAATAGGCCTGTTTAAAAAGTGGCCAGGGGATGACCCTTTTAATGGGGCCAAGAAAAATGACTATATCAGGCTGGGAGGGAAACAGCAACAGTTACTATTGATTGTAGTAAACAAAGATTTAAGTGCCAACTAAGTGCCATCACTTTATTAGGTCCTGGGGGTACTAATACAAAAGTGAGATAGGCCTTGTCCTCAAGCTGATCAAATTCTACTGAGGAAATAAACAGTATTTAATCAGTCAATCAATAAATTCATTATTATGATCCAAGATAAGTAATGCTGGATCTACATATATATATATATATATATATATATATATATATATATATACACACACACAAGTGATTGGAAAAGGGGCTAACAACTGAGGCAGTAATAGTACTAATTTTAAAAGCAACTGCTGCTGTTGCTACTTCTACTTCTTTTTACAACTACTACTACTATTATTACTCCTCCTACTACTACTCATACTACTACTACTACTGCTACTACTCCCACCACCACCACCATCATTAAATGACATATTAATACGGCACTTTCAGGTTTCAAGAACATCTAACTTATTTTATTTTTTTATCACACCAAACCTGCAAAGTGCATATTATTGATACCATAATTCCCTTTTTTACCAGCCAAAGAAATTGTCTTAGAAAAGTTAAAATATTTGTTCTGGTTCACATTGCTATGTATATTTAACACTGTAAACAATAAAGCAAATCGGTTAGTTCTAATACTCTATAATACCCAATATGCCGTTAATGCTTAAATAGACTGCATTTTGGAGTTTCTATTTTAAGTGTGACTTTATCTCATGTGTTATATTTATATCTCTTACAGCAAACCCCTGCCTTCAAGAAGCCTATTGTCTAAGAGAAAGTCTGCATCTTTTAGGCTTAGAAACATTAGGTGTTTTTGACAAGCTCATATTACAAGTCACAAAGCTCAATTTGAATCCAAAGCTTCAAGATGCCAAAGTCACAATTCATATTACTATACCACTGTTCTAATAGGTTCAGTTCATTGAACAGAAAAGAGAATTGATATCCATGATATTAAACTGCTCTTTCAAAGATCTCATATTATTCAGTGCCCAAGGATGGTTAACTTGTGCCTTATCACTCTCTCCAGGATCCAGGCTTCTACAACATTTACAGGTAGATTCATGCTATTTCATCTCTGCTGTAATCATCACTTCCTCACCACTGATCTGGACTCCATCCCTGGGTTTTCTGTCTTTTATAAGAGAGAGTTTGATTTACTTCTCTTGGACCAGGCCTCCCCTATCACTTCTAGCTTGTTCCATTTTATTCCAGCCACCCTCTATGGCTTCCCCAATCAGAATGTAAGCACCTTCAGAGAAGAGACTGTCTTACTTGCTTGTATTTGTATCCTAAGAACTTACTATACAGTGCCTAGCATATAGTAAATGGTTATCTAATGTTTACTCAATTGCTTGTACTATCTATCTGTATGCCTATCAATATTAACTATTGAGCTGCTAAGTGGTACAGTATGGTAGAGCATAGGACCAGGAGTGGATTAAAATCTGATTTTATTTATAGACTTTTGCCTCTGTCTCCATGGCCTTCTTTTCTTACTGGAGAAAACGTTATTTTTCTCACTGGAACAAATATTTGAGGAAGTGCCCAATTCTTCCATGTTCATTTCTAAAACAGCTCAAGGTTAGGAATATTTAGATATCTCTGGTTTAGCTCAGTAGTTCTCAGAGGTTTTGGTCTCAGAACCCTTTTACTGTCTGAAAAGTTTCTCACTCCCAAAGAACTTTTATTTATTTGTGCTATGCTATTGATATTAACAATATGAGAAATTAAAATGGATACATTTAAAATATTTTTAAAATTACATGTTAACAAAAATAACCAATTTTATCAACCCTATCAGTATTTTCCAAAGAGACTTAATGACAAGAGTGGCATTCTTTTACATATTTTTGTAAATCTTTAATGGTTGACTTAATGGAAAGCAGTTGGAGTTTTAAATCTACTTCTGAATTCAATCTGTTGTGATATGTTATTTTGGTTGAAATAAATTAAGAAAATCTGGATTCACATATATGTAGTTTTAAAAGGGGGATATTTTAATAAGTAAAAAGTTGTCATGGTTGCTGTTGATCAGTCTTTTTTATTTGTGTGTGTGTGTAAATTGTGAGTGTTTGTGTGACAGAGAGAGAGAGAGAGAAAAAGAGAGAGAAGGAGAGAGAGAGAGAGAAAAAGAGAGAGAGAGAGAGAGAATTCCATTTCAGACTTTCTTGGCAAAGATACTAGAGCGGTTTGTCATTTCCTCCTCCAGCCCATTTTATAGATGAAGAAATTGAGTCAAACTGGGTTGAGTAACTTGCCTAGGGTCACACAGCTAGTAAGTGCTTGAGGTCAGATTTGAATTCTGGAAGAGGAGTCTTCCTGACTCCAGGACCACACTCTATCTAATGCACCTAATACTGTCTGCTCCTAATATTATCTTAGAATTACTATTAAACTACTTCTGATTTCCAGGACACCTAAAAGGCCACAGTAATGCATAAGGGCACACAGCTCACACTTTGAAAATTGTCTTACTTCTTTTTCCACATTTAGTTATCTCCATATGCCTTTTTTTGATCACTACTCTTTAAAAAAACCAAATCTTTCTTAAAAGCATCACCTCCAGTTTACCTTAAATCCAAATAACTACAAAATTAATTGAATTCAAAAATGAAGTTAGCAAAAGAAGGTCCTTTAGCATTTCTTCTGTTGGTTAAACCTCTAGCAAGCTTCAGTAGGCATACGATGAAATGAAGGATCCAATGTCTATCTTCAGTTTGGGATGTGGCACTACTACTGTCAAAGATATCCACACAACATTCAGAATTTCTGCCAAAAGCTGCCAAAAGTATGGAAAGCTCTGGCAGTGCAAAACAGCATTTTACATATTTGCACTAGGACTATTGTAGTAACAGCTGCTGAGACAGATTTCTAAGACATTTTCACCACCCAGTCCCCATGAATTTATATTGCTGGCACTTCTTTCAAGAATAGAAAATACCAGCTGTTACTACTGCTCCAGAAGGTCTTATGCAGAATTGTGCCCTCCCCTAAAATAAATAGTTAAGAAATAATGGTGACCCAAAGCCATGATCCAAGATAGGTGCCAGGAAGGCAGGAACAGTTTTCATTTAAAACTCCCACCAACACAACATTCATAGTTCTCTTTTTCTCCAAAACATGGAACTCCTTTTCTCTAAAAATGTAAACTAATCTTCCTTTTTTAGTTCCTTTTTTTCTTCTGTCCTTATCTGACTATGCGATTCCAAGTTCTCATTTTCATAGTTCCCAAAGTGTTTTGGGAGGGCACTGTATTTCCTTTCATAAAGCTAACTGAATCAACTGGAAATTCCAGATAACAATTTGCATTTTGTCTGTTTTCAGGTAGATAAAATTGACAGACTGTCATATTTGACCTCACAAAGATAAATTTTCTCTTTAGTTGGATCTCCCATGGAAAACTGTAGTGCCATTTTGATATTCACAGTACTCACGGTGGCCATGAATATCCCGGTGCAATTCTGAATCGCAAAATACCACAGACTCTCCCAATGGAAGACAGAATCAAAACATTTGTTGAGACTAGAAAGCCAAATCCATCACAGCAATAAAAATCTATAAAAAATGCGATTGCAGAGAACACCATTCCCAAGCCTCATCCCTGCTAGGTTTCCCAAAAATCAGGTCCCTTAAACAAATCACAAACAGGCTTCCCTTAAACAAAATGCCCTTCTTAGACTCCAACACAGCTGTGGGTTTGTCTGCATTCTTCGGTTCTGACTGCTCTCTCACTAATTTCCTCTCAGCTCTGCTTTAGTTCTGCCCTTTCTTCTTCCACGTTCAGCAAGCTTCTCTCACCACAGTCTCCATATGACTCAGATTTACATATAACCCAGACAAGTCACATGGGTCTATTAATGAATGGGAAAATTTTTCCATTTAAATCACCATTACATCACATACCTAAAATCTTTCCTATTTATTACATAGTATGTTGGTGCGGCAACCGGAATGAACAGAATTGTAACAGGAAAAACAGAAAATAAGCATTTAATACAATATCTTAGGCAACTAACATCAACAGAAATTCTTAACAATATAACAAGGATCCCACAAAATAAGCACATAAAATAATATATTAGGGATGGGCTTGAGCACAAGTACTCCATCATTCCCACCTCCAATGAACATTGAGTGGAATCTTGGGGTAAGGGGCAAAGGTCTCTTTCTTCCTAAAGAGATTGGATGTAGAGCTGTCCTTTCCTCAAGAGGTCCCAATTGAGGGATCTGTTCTGTAGCTGGCATCAAGAGCTTGGTTGATGCCAGGTCCAGGAGTGACACATCACAGTCATGGACAAGGGGTGACATCCAGCTTTAGCATCTACATGTGGAGAGTATTAAACCTACAGAAAATAAATCTGACAAACAAGGTGAACAGAAAAAAAGTCAAAAAGAAACAGGGATACAATAACCAGAAGCAGGGTAGATATGGGGTCAGCTATGATTCTGGAGTTCACGAACCCACCATCACAGCCTCACTCACTGTTGTTCACTGTTTTCTAACTTGAAGTTTTGAGGTCATCATTCTGCTTAGAGGCATACTTTCCTTAATCTGAGCTGGGGCTTGACCAGCCTCCCATTCTCCCTGCAGATGCAATAAACTTGGATACAGTGATTCAGGAGGATCTGCAGGGACAGTTATTTCCCGGCTCAATCTAAAATCAAGCCTCTTCGTTCAATACATTTCATGTAGCTGTTAATCAGAATGCCATCTATTCTTCCAAAATCTACCCCTATTCTCAACAGAGCAGTAAATAATTCTTTTCTTGTCAATCTATTCTGACTTTGAATCTGCTGGCTATTTATTCTTCTCTCTCAAAGAAATTTACCTTTTTCACAGATTCTCACCATCCAGGGCATCAACAATTCTCCTTTGTGTGAATCAGTTCAAAGTATCTGTGACCTCTTGCTGAGTAAAATCTTCAATTACCTTCCCAAATACTGTTGGGCCCCCTTGATTCTGCTGTTGTGTTTCTGCCTGAGAAGCTACCCATGCAGCCTTTCTCATTACTTTTTTGCTTCTTTTTGAACCATACTACCAACAGTTTTTCCTTCCACCTGAGACCCTCTAGCTTGCTCTGTTAATGGAGAGTTTGAATGTTGCTACATAAAAAGTTTCTCATGCAAACCAGCCAACTCCTTTTCTATCTAAGTTTTCTCTTACAGCAGATTTTACACATAAGGCTATAGCTTGTTACCAAGGCCCAGCCTCTCCTACATACCCTTGCAAGCTCTTTCCCTGATTCTGTTAATATTCCCTGAAAACATCTAAGTCTCTGGGTTCTCCCTTCTGTAGCCTTGGTTCCCAGTTTTCACAAAGCCTATGCCTTTAGCCCATTCTCTTGCTAGGGGAAGATAAGGCAAATTCTCCCACCCTGGGACATTCATTTCTTCCTCTTTCTCCTCTGCCTTTCTGTATCCAAATGGAGGTCTGATATTTCACAGCCCTCTCTCCATCACCTTTTGTAGTGCCAGTGTGATATTCACAGTACCCTGGTGGCCATGAATATCTCAGTGCAATTCTGAGTAGCAAAATACCACAGACTCTCCCCATGGAAAACAGAACAAAAACATGTATTAATACACCAGAAAGTCAAATCCATCACAGCAATAAAAGTCTGTACACAAAAACAATACAGAGAACAACACCATCCCCAAGCCTTGTCCCTGCTAGGTTTCTCACAATCCAGGTCCCTTAAACAAATCGCAAACAGGCTTTCCTCCAGCAAAATGCCCCTCTCACACTCACAGGCGGCTGCCTGCATCCTTCAGTTCTGACTGCTCTCTTTCTCTCTCTCTAATTTCTTCCCAGCTCTGCTACTGATCAGCTTCAGAATCTGTTTTATCCTTCCTCTTCCATCCATTAAGAAAACTCCTCCCACCACAGTTTCCATGGGACTCAGACTTCTATGTGACTCAGGCAGGTCACATGGGCCTATTAACGAATGGGAGATATTTTTCCATTTAAATTACCATTATATAAACATGAAGAAAAACATTTAAATTTTTAAGGAGACGTGTTTTGTGGATGGTATTATAGCTGGTGTCTCCCCCTCCTGGAATGCAGGTGCCTTCTTGAGGATAAAGATACTGAGATCCAAGGAAACAAAGGAGGAAAACAGGCACTTAAATGTGCTTACTATCTGACAGGGTACTTTGGGAAGTTATTTCACACTCCTACCCTAGAAAGAGGCAACCTAGATTCCAAGGGGCAGAAGGAAACCTTACAAAACCCAGCCAAACTTCTTTTCTTTTGTCTGGGCAACCACTTGCACAGCAGGGGTATCTTGTCACCCCTTCAGCCTTAGCAGAGAGATTTAGGACTGGCCTGAATGTGTATTCTGGTGAGTAGACGCTTGGAAAGGAGCCCATACACTTCCTGCATTAGCACAGAAATGACATGTGCCCTACGTCACAAAGGTCACAGTCAGTGGCTGCTTCTTCACTCAAAGCATAGATTGGCAGATATTCACTGTAACTGAAAGATGAAGAGCTGGTTCATGCTTGTCAATGGCTGGATCAACCTTCCTTGCTGGTGCAGCTCCAGAACACTGAGAGGTAGTGCCATCAGAAGAATTTACAGTAGACAACAACTTTTCACCTAAAGCTGGTTACAGCAAATTGCAGTGGGCAATTCTACCTGATGTTTCCCCTGATTTCAAGTGTCCTATGCACGTTTGCACAAATTTGACAATGTGGTATTTCTTGGTCATTGTTTACACAGGACCTGCTTCTTCTGTGTATAGGAATGGTAAAATAAAGTTGAATGTCCACTATGCAACAAGTCATTTCAGTCTAACTCACATTCAGTGAGTACACAAAATGACTTTGAAGAATATTTCATAAGGTCTCATTTAGGAACATGACTAAGAAATATGTTTAAGGCTCTTTGACTAGTCCCAGTGGATGAAGATTTTGCTACTGGACAACTAACTGGAGAAAAGAAAGAAGTGCTTCCATTTATTTCCAAAGGCATCCTTCCCTTTGAAGGACAGAAATAACACCCTATATTTAAGTAATGTATGAAGGATTATCCCTACTCTAGCAAAAGATAGAGAGATAATAGAATTCATGTCTTGAGACAGGAAGGAAGATCCTTACAGAGAACTCAAGAATCAAATACCATTAATTTCAGAAGAACTCTCTGTTGTTTCAGTATTCCTGTTAGACATATTCAAAATCATCATTGCTATAAGGATATTTTAGCTATGGTGTAGAAATCCTGCCTGCATTCATAGTTTAGTTCCATGGCTAATGGAGTGACAGCTTTTCATTGGTTAGAATAATGGTAAGGCATAGATTTTAATCAATATTATTCAGCATACCATCTTGAATAATGTAACTTACTATGATGAAGAGAATCAAGCTTTTGTTGACGATTTGAAAGCTTTTTTACTTGGACTATTTTTTACATAAATTTATCAATTTTGCACAGTTTATTTTTAAGGTGGGCATTTTTGCTTAACATGCTCATTTTGACTAAGACAAATAATCATGAACTAGATGCTAATGTATTGACTGCTACTCAAATTCCACAGGATTATGAAACTCCAGAGTCATTGTCTTCCCATTTAAACACATCCGATAGTTCTGATGAAGAAGTTGTAAGAAGTAGACTCTAGATTCCAATGGAAATAGACGCCAATCAGGACTAAAACAATAATGTTGACTTCATCAGATAGTTATGTCATTGTTGGATGTGTCAAAACAACTGAGAGAATTCCGGACCTTTTTGGATTATCCTCTGACTCAGAAGACTCAGTCTGAGAAATATTAATCTGTGAGGAAGCCAGATGCCAGATACTATGATAATAATTTTAATAGATGTGCCTCTTTGCTTTCATTTGTTTCAAAAGATGGGCAAATAAAAATCATTGTAATCCTAATACCTCACCATCTGGAAGGATACTTAAATTAAAAAAAAAAAAAGAAATGATCAGTTTCATCATCTCTCTGGGACTTAAGTTCATTAGTGATAGTAGAAAAAGTGTGTGTGTGTTCGTCCTTTGTTGCTGAGGAAGACCATACCATCAGAGAAATAATGACATGATTTGCACTTGACTTTGTTTTGAGTGAGGGAGGGTTGGCCAGGTCAACAGCCTCACTTCTCCTCATGAGTCATATGACTCCAGCAACCAGATATTCATCAAGAATATTGGAGATGACCTAGGATGAGGCAATTGGGGTTAAGTGACTTGCCCAAGGTCACACAGCTAGTGAGTATCAAGTGTCTGAGGAGAGATTTGAACTCAGGTCCTCCTGACTCCTACGCTGGTGCTCTGTCCACTGTACCACCTAGCTGCCCCTAGTAGAAAAAGTATGTTTTCCATATAGGCTTAGATGGCTCAAATAGAGGGACAATCAAGAAGTTCAGATTCATATTCCTACAGCAGACATAGACATGACTGAAAGAGCCATAGAAAATATCATGGAAGGTGGTAGACAAAAAAAGTAATCAGGAAGCAGAGCTAGTAGCCAATTTAAAGACAGTAAAGGACAAGAAGACAGCAAGAACTAGAGATAATTTGGAAAATGCTTAATGGTGTCTTTAAGCAGTGAAAACACTGTTCCAAGAGATAGAAACACAACAAGATTCTGGAGCAGTGGTCATCATAAAAGAAGATCAAAAAGCAGGAATAATGAATGGTATTAAGAAATAATTATGCAAGGGAGCCAAGGTGGCAGAGTAGAAAGATGCACATACTCTAGCTCTTCCCTCACAACCCATAAAATACCTGTAAAGAAAGACTCTCAACAAATTCTAGAGTAGCAGAAGTCACTGAACGACAGAGAGAAGGAGATTTCCAGCCCAGGGTTTCCTGGAAGGCCAACAGGAAAGGTCTGTTACCCCAGGCATGAAGCAGAGCACAGCCCAGCCTTCACCATGCAGCACTGGGAAGAACAGGACCTGAGAAGGCTTCCAGGGCTGAATCCCCAGCAGGAGTGGAGGTTCTCAGATCCCTCAACCCATAGGCAACAAAGGCAGTTTCAAAAGTCTGTGAGAGGGTTTTTTCAACTCAGTGAAAAGGAAGCAGGGTTCTCCCTTGGTGCTGGCTCCAGGATGCAGCAGCAGCAGTGACAGTAACAGCAGCAGCAGCAGGCACCTTCCCCTACAAGCAGCAGCCAGCTTCCATTTTTGGAGCCCTCAGCTGAAAGGCCCAGGGGGAACTGAGCCACTGATCTGAACCTCAGACCTAAATGCCTGTCTTGCCCCCACCTAAAGCCCCTGGGGGAATTGAGCAGCTGATCTAAATCTCAGCCATGAGCCAAGTCAGGGAGTAAATTCCTCTCCCTTGATGGTGCAACCTTGGAGGAACCGAAAACTTACATGTCCCCAGAGGGTACCCTGCTCTTGACATAGAATCGAAAAGTCAAGTAACTGTTAAGGAAAATGCCTGAAAAAGAGAAAAAAAAATAAGACTATAGAAGGTTATTTTCTTATTGAAGAGGTATTTTCTCCCATCCCTTCTGATGAAAAAGAACAATGCTTACCATCAGGGGAAGATGTAAAAGTCAAGGTCTCTACTTCCCAAATATCCAAAATATATGTGCAAAGGGCTCAGGCCATGGAAGAGCTCAAAAAAGGATTTTGAAAATCAAGTAAGAGAGGTGGAGGAAAAATTGGGAAGAGAAATGAGAGGGATGCAAGAAAATCATGAAAAGTGAGTCAATCCAAAAAAATGCTGAAGAAAATAACATCTTTAAAAATAGGTAAACTTAATTGGCAAAAGAGGTCCAAAAGGCCAATGAGGAGAAAAATGCTTTACAAAGCAGAATTAGCCAAATGGAAAAGGAGGTTCAGAAGTTCACTAAAGAAAATAGTTCTTTAAAAATTAGAATGGAACTAATGAAAGCTACTGACTTTATGTGAAAGCAAGAAATTACAAAATGAAGCTAAAAGAATGAAAAAATGGAAGACAATGTGAAATATCTTATTGGAAAAACAAACTGACCTGGAAAATAGATCCAGGAGAGACAATTTAAAAATTATGGGACTACCTGAAAGCCATGATCCAAAAAAGAGGCTAGACATCATCTTTAATGAAATTATCGAGGAAAACTTCCATGATATTCTAGAACCAGAGGGCAAAATAAATACTGGAAGAAACCTCTGATCATCCCCTGAAAGAGATGCAAAAAGGGAAACTCCTAGGAATATTGTAGCCAAATTTCAGAGTTCTGCTGTCAAGGAGAAAATCTTGCAAGCAGCTAGAAACTCTTCAAGTATTGTGGAAATGGGGAGAAACAAGGTCAAAAGAAAGAATAGAAGAAATGGGGGCAAGGTAAGATGGAGGGAATATATCTAGTTTTTCACCTCATGGCTGTTGTGGAAGTCATTTGAAAAACTACGTATACATAGCTTATATTGAATTGATTGCCTTCTCAGTAGGAATGGGTGAAGAGGGAGGAAGGAAGAGAAGTTAGAACTCAAAGTTTAAGAACAAATTATGAGAAATGTTTTTGTGTACAACTGAGAAATAATAAATACAGGTAATGGGGTTTAGAAATTTATCTTGCCCTACAAGATAGCAAGAGAAAAGATTGGGGATAAAGAAAGGGAGGAGTGTTAGAAGGGAGGGTAGATTGGTGGAAGTGGTAATCAGAATGCAAGGCATTCTGGGGTGGGGGAAGGGGAGAAATGGGAAGAAAATTTGGAACTCAAAATTTTGTGGAAATGAATGTCGAAAACTTTAAATAAGAAAAAATAATTATAAAAGAAGATATCATTTTGAGTATACTTACTATGTTAGAGCTAAGAATGACTATGACTCATCACATACTCTATCCATAGTTCACTATTCTAGACAATCTTCTAGTCTAGAATTTAGAATTCCTATTTTATTTTAATGGACAAAGACTAGGAAGAAAAGTAGTCACAATGAAAGGACTCATTACCGTAATGAAAAGTACAGTCAAGGACTCTATCCAGTAAGGAAACAAGGGATATATATGTAGTATCTGACCAAGTGAAATGTGAAAAGTCTGAAGGGGAACAAAAATACAAAATTCAACACTTGGAAGGTACCCATTAAAAGACTGACCAATCTTATGAAGAGTGACACCTTTTCAGACAGATCCAGCAAGAATAGATATAAGCCTGAGTGTAGAGATAGTTTATGAAGTCAAAACTGCTAAAACAACTATATATCATAACAAGTAAAAAACCACATAGAAGAGAAATCATAAAACTAATTCTTCTCAATCTTCTTCAGTTGTACTTCCAATTGAGATTGATGATGACAAGGAACCAGAAGTGAAATAGAATACTAAATATGATAGACATGACACCTTGGTAACTCAGTATAGTTTAAAAAAAAAAGAATCTTCCTTTCCTGTGTGGGGACATATTAAGAGGAAAGATGTGTTCTAGATGACAGAATTACTATCCTAGACAAGAAATGTGCAATCCTTATTTATTTTTCTCCTCTTCTTACTAGAGTGCCACAAAATTCCAATGCCTCATGAACTTAAGCACTCAACTCTGTGGTTCTCAATTCTTGAGCCTTGAGAAAATGTCCCTTCTTTGATGCTATATATGATTCCCAAAAAAAAGGGTTTTTTTTATGTTTTTAGGGGACATAAACCTTTTTTATCTTTTGCAATCTTTCTCACTTTTGCTCAAATACCTTTTAAAAGTTCTGAGGCATCTGAATAACTTTGAACTGAATAAAGGTCTTTTATACTTACATTGGCATGAATGTATATTGAAAACCACATCTGCCTTAATACACTCACATCCCACTTCTGACACATACTGGCTGGGTGATTAAGGGTAAATCCTTGACTTCTCTGTGTCTTAGGAAATTAATTAAGATTTTAAGTTACTGATGAAATCTGCATTGATAGAAAGAACTTCTGAAGTCTGTGCAATTAAAAAAATGATGAAATTATATGTAACAACTTGAATTATTCATATTTTATTACTAGGAGCCTGTAAATTTCAGCAAGACTACTCCCCTCCAACTTTTTTTTTTTATTTTCAATTGTTGAGCTTCTCACTTCCTTATTCCAAAGGGACATGTAAATGCACTAAACCATTTTAGGAGTGCTATAATCAAAGGACTACTAGTCTGGTAATAAGGGAAAAATTTGTTACCATAAGGTTACATACTTGATATTACAAGTTCAGAAGCTTCAAAATTATTTCATAAAATTAAAATAAACATTTAAGTATTTATTCCAATTAAGCTACTGACTTTTAGACTTGCCCATCCATAATTATATACTGTCCTGATAGCATGCATTTCATTAAATGGGAAATTTTAATCTTCAAATATCCTATGAAAAAGTGTATATCATTGATTGCTTTTCATTTAATCTGCAATAAAATTTCAGACACTTGCACTTCCTTCCTGTGTCTGTGTGGGCAACTCAGCAAACTTCTATGAACCTGATTCCTTATTTATGATGACAATATTTGTACTACATCTCACAAAGTTGTTGTTTGGAAAGTGTTATGTAAACCTTGAAGTTATATTAAGAGGTAAGTTGATATCATTGCTTCTGATATTAATAGATTAAAGAAATATGTAAAATACATGGATAAAGTCTGTGGGCTAGACTTGAGGTAATTGAATCCTACATAGAGGATCTCAAGACCTTTTAATATTATACTATTATTATATTATACTATGCTGAAACAAATGCATATTTAAGGACTTTCTTTTTCATATGCTTGATAATTCCTGCCATATACCTGAAATTTGGTTCTGCCTCTAACATTCAAAAGTACAGAATAAGAGAGCATGTCAAATATATCAGTTTTTCTATAACAGTCTTACATGGTTTGTTACTGTGTTCTCTCTCAGAAATGGCCCAATTGTATGTTCCCAGGGGAGTCATACATTTATACATTGCACATCGACAGCATTCTTCCTACTGTCAGGAATTGAAATATTATCACTGTACACCATCAGGCTTTGCAGTCACTATCACATTGCATCAACTGGACAATGAAGGGCTCTAAGCAACAGTTGTACAAATCCACTGGTAGGTATTAAAAGCAATTTTGTATTGCTATCAAAAGAAATTTTAGAGAATAATAAAAAAACTTCTAAAAGCTCTATAGATCTTTAAACACATAAGTACATAACTTTCAAAGTTAAAGCAATTTGACAAGATTATCTTTAATGCTTCATATATCTTATAACAATGGGAAATCAGTCATGAAATAAAGCTCAGGGTATGTGCAATCTGTACCCTGGAATCACTTAAATTTTAAGACATTAACTTGTCACAATGAAATCCTGGAGATAGAATAGCTTGTGTTGTTACTTTGCAATGACATCTAGGAGACATTTTGTTATGTTTTGAATGCCTTTCAGAAGAAAATGTAGGTTTTCACATTTTCCCTTTCCTCTTCAGGATGTAAAATAAGCTGTCAACTTGCTTTTGCTAAGGTCACCATAGAACTCTTCCTCTCTCCTTTTCATTTCCTCTTAGTCATCCAGATCAGCTATAAATACTGGGAACAGAGTGTTTTGGTAAAGATCTTAAGTCTTAGTGAAAGTTCCTTTACACAGTGCCCCAGAATAGTTAAGGTATTCCAGAAACAGAGCAGATTTGCCTGGTAGCCCGATACCACATTAGTGGAATGTGCTATTCTACATTTTCCATTTGGCAAAGTCTCTTCATAGCTTGTCCTTACTTTGTTAAAACTTTTTCAAATGGTTTTCCAAGGATTATGCAGTTTGGCCTTTAAATCTCATTGTTCTATTTTATGTTAGGCTTTTACTTCCACTTGCTTGGGACACTGTGGGCGTAGTTTGTAACTGGTCTTGTCTCCTTAGCATTAGTCGATTCTTACACACAAACACACACACACACACACACACACACACACACACACACACACATGCACACCACCACCAATCCCCACACTGTCTAACTGGTCTTTCCTACTGATGTCCAGATTTTCTTACTAATGCAAAGTCAATACTTTGAAAATCTTTATTATCTCAAAATTTGACCTCCTTAGACAGGTACTTAAGATACTCGACAATTTGGCTTTAGCTAGTGCCCTTGCAGCTCTGTCTTACACTGCACTCCCAAGTCTTCTATGCTTTGATCAGATAGAAGACTTACTCTATATGTACCATCATTTCCCCCATGTCTGAACCCTCTGTTTTTTCCCATCATCTTGAAAACCCTACTTCTCCCCATTGCTGTCTACTGAAATCTTTACTTCTTTTTTAAGACTCAGCTCAGTGCCTCTTCTTCTCTGTTCTCTCTTTCCCTAAGTCTAGAATGTCTTCCTACTTAATTTCTCTTATAATTTTGCTTATAACTTTCTTATTATCTTACCTTATTCTCTTTACTTTTCAATTATTTGGTCTCATCTCTCCTACTAAATTTAAAACTTTTAATAGTAAGAATGTGGAACATATCTTATTTATCTTTGTATCTCTCAGTGCCTAATATCGTGCCTTTTTCATTATAGGTAACTTCATATTACTAATGATGATTTATAAAATACTTGAGGTCATCAAAGAATTTTACATGAATAACTTTACAATTACTCTGTGAAGTACTGCTGTTTTCATCATCATCATCATAATCTTCATTGACAAAGTAGAAAACTGAGCATGGGAAAGGTTTAGGGGTGAGAAAGGTTTAGGGGTGTGGGGATCCTGTGACCTTCATGCCACATGGGACCTCAAAATCACGGGTTTCCCACCCTTAGTAAGTGCTTTGCTCAGGGTCACATAGTACGAAGTGTCAAGATATGAACCTGGGTCAAGAACCACACACTATCTACTATGCCACCTATCTGCCTCTACTAATTATTCATTGAATGAATGAATGAATCATTGCCAAAATGGCATAAAGTACAAGCAACAGTATACTATAATGGGTCAAGTTTGGGACTTTGAATCAGGAAGACCTGAGCTCAGCTCTCATCCCTGATGCTTTATATGATAATGAGCAAATCACTTAACTTAATTTGAGCCTGTTTTTTCATCCATATAGATAAAAATGCCTATATTTATACAATTTTTGAGGCTTAAATGTAATTATATATTTAAAATATTTTGTAAACATTAAATTTCTTCATAAATATCAGTTATTAATAAACTAATTCTACAGAATAGTATCAGTTCAATTAGGACAAGGACATTTTACTACTTTATTTTCATCCTTTCAGCACCTAATTCCTTACATACTACTGTATGCTTACTGGCCCTTAAATAAATCTATATTGCATTAGATTTAACTAGGTGTTAAACTCATCACTTTTACATAGTTAGTCCAAGTGAAGAGACTACATTTTTAGCTACACTTAATTTTTTATTGATTTTTAAAACCTTTCAATTATATTATCTCTAAAATAATGCTTGCACATCCCAAGGTGTAATGGAAAAGGCGCAGTTATAATGATCAAGTGAAAAAGAATAAACCTGTGCAATGAAGTTAGATAGGCTGTGTTAAATCACTGTCTTATTTAGATGTAATTATCTGCTCAACCATGTAAGGGACAAGGCCTGGCTGCCTGATCACCTAATTCAAAATGCACTTAGAAATAGAAAGTAGAAGCATCATGAAGTTGTATTCTTGCAGATATCATATTTTCCATTTTGAAAGAATGTTTGCTCATTGTTTTTTTGAGGTAGTACAAGGCTATTTCCTATCACTTGGCTGTTAGCCCTACACAGGCACAGTGATATCAATTCAAACCAAGTTTCTGACAAATAATTTTCCATGGAATTCCTTTCCCCTCCATATGTAGAGTGTCTTAAATAAGTCCACAACAATGAATTTATTTTGTCCTTGTTTTCTGATTTTCCATGAAATTACATCTGAGTATGAGTTTTGAAGTCAAAGTAGCAGTGATGAAGGAGAAACTGATGTATTACTCTGAAACATTCTTATCTCTTCATTATGGTTCAGATTAATCTGGAAGTTGTTCTCAAATGAGTGACTCTGTTCCCCAGATCATTGCCATTTCCTAGAACTGTTTGTTGTATCTTCTCATTAATAAGGATATTTTGTACTCATGATATTTTAATGCTACTTTGTAATGAAAACAGGCAGAATGAGAAAACTATCTATAGAATCATAGACTCTTTCAGTTAGGAAAAAATTGGAAATCATCTAATTCAAATCATATCTGAAAGAAGACTCTCTTCCAATAGATAGTCCCAGTTAATAAATACCATTAATAAATGTCAGTAACAGTGTAATAGGACTGACAAGAAGTGTGTGTGTGGATGGTCAACTTAGGTTATGAATCAGACATTTATAATAGAGGAAATTAACTGTAGGGTTTCAACTCAGGTATTCCTTATTCTGCCCAACATTCTAGCCATGGCTCATTTTGAGTCTCCAGATTTCTTATATTATTCCAAATATTATGTCAATATTTTTATATTATTCTCAAAACTCCCTTTTCTTCCATCTTTAGACTCTGTCATTGAACTAATTGCATATCCACCTAAGTCGATGTAGTGTCCCCCCATTTCTTCCACATTAGAATTGCCTGCATTGTGTCATCAGAGTGTGTGTTTCAAAATCCCTCTATATTCTTTGTGATCAGTAAAAATTTATTTGCATAACATTGTTGCCTTTAAGAACTGGTTATTAGAAATGGAGGTATTGTAGCAAATACTGAACCAAATTGTATGTTAAGGAAAATATTTCAAGATATGGATTCACTTAGACCATTTGAAAGTGTAACTCAATTTTCACTGGAATGTGTAGGTAAACAGGTGAAATTTGGGCTCTATCTGTGTTTCTGCTAAATTCATCTGCTAAAATAATGAAGAAATATATTTCACCTTAAGGATGAGGCTTTTGTAAAATCATGAACCTTTGTTTCAAATGTTATCACTCCTAGCCTGAATTACTGATACCCAATTTAGAAGCCAAGATGATTCCATTTGGACAAGATAAAGAAAGAAGAGAGCTTGATTTTCTAAAGGTTGTATTGCTGACTAGCAAAAACATCTTTCCTTAAGCTCATGATTATATCAAATAGAACCAGTCAAAGAACAAGTGTATCATATTCTTACTGAAAAGATATCCTTCAATGTATTCACTTCTGAGCACTTTTAGTTTTGCCCTTGTGCCAACCCTAGAAATTTCCTTCTGTTAAAGAACAGGTTTATATCCATGTGAGCAAGCTGTCTGTAACTGTTGTATAAAGGATCAAAATGAACAATCAAAATGTTCATTAAGGTGTATGTGCAGTTCAAGTAAGAGGTTAATGCAATATTAGAGGCAGTAGGGAAATAGGATAAAATCGAGTAGTCTCAGCTCCTTTAACTTAGAGTTTTCAAGTCTGCTATTACAAAATCAAGGTACATCTTATATAACTGATCTGTATTTTAGTAAATTTGTCCCCTCTACACACTAAAAGTCTAACATTGCTAGTTATTAGCTTATTTAGTGGGCCATAGAAACTGACTCAATTTAACAAATTAATTTCAATAAACATGTGCTTCTCACATGTAACTAATTTTACCAAGACCTTAAATGCAAATACTAATATATACATGTATAAATATATGTATGTATGTGTATATAAGTTTACATAGATATAAATATAAAGAAAGATAGATTGAAAGATAGATAGCCTCTGCTTTCAAGGATCTTACAAATCAAAACAATTTCTTATTTTTTGGTTGTTTTTAGCAACATTCAGGGACAATTTAAGAGAAACTCAGATGAGGCTATATGAATTAAATTTTGGTTCTCTGCTAGCAATAACTAAAGGGCAATTAAGTTTGCAAAGTCAGTGTTTAATGGAGGTCAGGTCAAAAATTCTTGACTCCCTATGGAGAGCAATTAACAGTCACTAATAAAAAGAGGCAGATAGCAAGGAATTCAGAAAAGCTGAGGAAGATGTCTGGAGGCTCATGGCTGACCTTCCTCAAAACCTCTTGACTTTCAACTAGGATAAATGGGTGTGGGCTGCTTCTGAATTTTCATTATACACACAAACATAATATTAATATTTATTTTATTCTGTATAGTATCAAGTCATCCTGTGTGCCCTTAAGTCTTGTGTTTATATTTCAATGTGATCTCATAATGCATTTTTCATTTTTAGAACCTGAACTATTAGAGGTTAGAATCACTTGACTTGAATTATAAAGTATTTTTAATACTGCATCAGGCACAGCAGGGTCCTTAACTATTGAAGTTCCTCAGAAGGTACAATATGATGAAGTGAAGTGAATGCAGAAAACATAGTCAGAATAGGAAAAATGTTATAAGAATTCCATGACCTAATGAGTAACAAGAAAGACACTCTGGAATATAAAGTTAAAGACCAAGATCCTTAGTTGGAAAGATGAAGCAGAAGAAAGCCATACCTAGCAGGACTTAAATAGAAAGCCCTGCAGGTAGCTGCTGTCACAAAAAATAAAATATGAAAAATTCAATATTAAGGGACTATGGCAGGGGTGGGAAACCTGTGGCTTTGAGGACACATATAACCCACTAGGTCCTCAAGAGCAGTCCTTTGAGTAATCGAGACCTCACAGAGCAAATCCCCTTATAAAAAGATTTGTTCTAAAAAACTTGGACTGAGTCCAAGAACCCAGAAGGTCACATGTGGCCTTGAGGCTGCAGGTTCCCTATCCCTGGACTAGAATGATGAGTAGCTTTTCTTTTTCAGTCAAGACTACATCCTTTGAAGTATTGGAACATTAAAGCAATGAATGAGTATTCTTATGGCTTTATGAGGCTTGGCAGTATCTATGCTACTCTATATTTTCAAGAAGTTTTACTTAATATTATTTTCTTCTTGTTTTTTTCCCAGAAGAACAGAATAAGCAGAAATACTGTTATATCATGTTTATCTTTTAAATTTTATGTCCCATGATGCCATATGGCTAACTGCAAAATATGGTAACTCAATGTCAACAAAACTCAGTTACTCAATTTTTACTTATGTGCGGACTTCTATTTAACCACAAAAATAAATAATAAAAATCTACAACAATATCATCACCCACTATTACGACAACTGCAACATGGTTAAGAAGTGAACATGCCTGACTCAAATATATTGTATGAAATACTATGAAGAGCACGAGGTTAGGAGTCAGGAAACCTCGGTTCTAATCCTTACCCTTGTTGATAAATAGTTTTATAATATCGGATATATCCCTTTGGTTCTCTCAGTAGCCTACATAAATTAAATATATGCACTAAATAAGAAGGAAGAAAAATGAACTCTCAATAAATGGACTCATTTTCCCCCCTGTAAAATAGGAGGAAAAGTTCTCAACTCAGAGAATGAGGAGAGAATGAGCCATGGGATGGATGCAAAGCTTTGGAAGAACTGTGAAATATGAGAGAGAGAGGAGATGAGGGAGGTGTAGAGACATTACCTAGGAGCAGTGTGAGCCCAGTTGCGCTTGCGTAGCGTAAATTTGTAATGGACTCATTCAGAATGGTTGTGTGATTTTTCTCCATCTTTATCCAGTAGCACATGAGGAAGAGTGAATGGCACAGATGGTGGGAATAATCCCAGGCTCAGGCTTGGCAGGGCACAAATGATAAAGGTTTAATAAGGGGGCCAGGAACTTAAGAGGAAAGTATAGAGATGAACTTGTTTCCTAAGGGCACAAGAAGGGGGAAGAGTATAGTATAGTTAGGGCAAGGGTGACAATTTAGGAAACAGCTGAGGGAATGTAAAAACTAGAGATTATTGTGTGGATGAAGAGTAGGGTTTGGCACTAGAAGGCAGAAGGAGAGGTAGAAAACTAACCAAGTATGGTTAGAGAAAGGTGTTTCAGAATTCTTGAACATGGAGGTGGTAGACAGAAGAAACTTTTGTAAACATGATTCTAAAAACATTCATGACTAGGGTCAGGGTGGAGATGAAACCAGAATTTATTATGACCTAGAAAGAGCAGGATAAAAGAAAATAAGACTTTCTGATTTCCAACATCCTGGCATGTGCCTATTAAAGTACCTTCTAGAATTTTAGCGAAAATTAAAGTCAAGCACTTTAATTAATAGTTTGCGGGTTTTACTGTATTCACTCTGTCTTTGTCCATATATACACAAAAATGTGCATAAATAGATATATGTGTATATATGTATGTATGATGTTTGTTAAATCTTTCCCAACTACATGTAAAACCTTAATTTTTGAAAAAAAATATGAATTCCAAATTCCCTCCCTCTCCATTTCTCCAACTTCTTTTTGATCTGTTCTCCAGATCAATTATTTTTTTTCTTGTGAGATGCTTCATGTTCTCTATTATTTCATTCTTTATGTTTCATTTTATTATTTCATGATTTCTTATAACTTCACTGACTTCCCCTTGCCCAATTCTGATTTTCAAAAACTCATTTTGTTCCTTAAGATATTGGACTTTATTTTCTAATTGGTTGATTTTCTTTTGATAATCTTCTTGTTTTTCTTAGACTGTTCTTATTTTTTCTCTCCATCTCTGTCATTTGACTTTAGAATTCTTTTTTTAAAGTTCTATGAATTCTTTTTGGACAGATGGCAATTTGACATTACTCTTTGAGGTAGAACAAGGTTTATTTACTTCAGCATCATTTTCTAAAGATGAATCTCTGTCTTCTCTATTTCCATAGTAATTTTCTATGGTTGATTTTTTTTTCCTTTACCTGAGCATTTTTTTTGATAGAAGTTTAATTTTTGTAATCACCTCTAGCCCTGGGGTATGTGGGATGGTGCCTCTGGCCTCAGAGCCTCCTCTCTGGCTTGGAAATCAGATCAAGACCTCAAGGCTCCTCTGGGTGCCCACAGCCAGTGGAGTCCTCATCCTACTGCTTCTGCACTCACCAGGCATAGCTGACTCCTACTAGCACAGCTGGGTCTGACATTCCTTGTCAGAAGAGGTTCCCTCAGTCTCCTCTGGCTCTGACATCCAACTCCTCTCACTGTCCCTGGGGTAAAAAAAGTTCCTGTAGCTGGGGCAGAGTCAGCCTCCCAACACAGCTAACCCTAGGGCTTGTCTCTTATTTAAGGGGTCCCAAGTCTGGAGGTGCTTACTCTTCACAGGAACCAAATCTCATCCTGAGATTTTTCTTCAGATTTTCTCCATTAGTCTCAGAGAAACCCTTGTTCTGCCCCTAATCTTATCTACTTTTATCATCTATGTTCACTCTCAAGTGCTATTTTATGTCTTTTGTAGGGGAAAATCTTCAGAGTTTGGAATTTTCTTACCTATTCTGCCATCTTCCCAGAATCTTCTCTCCTCATTCTCTTTAATGAAATTACTCATAGCTTTTATGAATTGTTTACTGGCCTAATCATTCTTTAGGATTAGATCATTTAGTTTCTGATTAGCTTTTAATCTATCCTTCAATTAAATGTAATTTTTTATTACACTGTGGTCTGAAAAAGTATGTGTTTACTGATTCTGTTTTTCTGTATTTGACTGTGAGGTTTTTATGCCTTAATAAATTCTCTTTCTGTGTGTGTGTGTGCGTGAAGGGGCAACATACAGATGAGAAAAAAAGCTATACTCTTTTCTATTTTCATTCAGTTTTCTCAAAATGTCTTTTGTATCTAACTTTTCTATAATACTATTCATCTCTTTCACTTGTTTCTCATTTATTTTTGCTTAGATATATCTTAATCTGAGAGGTGAAAATCGAGATCCCCCATTGGTACAATTTTACATTTTCTTCTTATAACTCCTTTAACTTTTCCTTTAAGAATTTAGATGGTTTGCAGTTTGACACATTTATGTTTAGTAGTGATAAAATTTCAATGTCTATGGTTCCTTTTAGAAATATATAGTTTCCCTGCTTATCACTTTTAACTAGGTCAATTGTTGCTTTTTCTTCGTACCAGATCATGATTGCTACTCCTACTTTTGTTTAGTTTATTTCAAGTGAAGCATAATAAATTTTGTTCCAGTTCTTCATTTTAACTCTGTCTTTCTGTTTCAAGTGTGTTTTTTTTTGATTCATTGTTTTACTGATTTTTTAAGTTTATTTATTTTCAGTGTTCTCCAATCACTACCATATAAGATAGACTTGTCCCCTTCCTTTCCCTCCTTCATTTCTCCCTCCCCCCTCCCTCCCTGAGATTGCATACAATTTTATATGGGTTCTACACATACTGTCCTATTAAATACATTTTGACCATAGTCATGTTGCATAGAATTTGAATGAATGGGAGAAATCATAAAACAAAACAAAATGTAATGCGAAAAAATGATCTGCTGGGGTGGAGCCAAGAAGGCACAGTAGAAAGACACACATATGCTAGCTCCAAAACCACAGCCTATAACATATCTGTGAAAAAGGACCCCTAACAAATTCTGGAGTGGTGGAAACCACAGAACAATGGAGTGGAGGAGATTTGTGTTCCAGAGAGCCCTGAAAAACCATCACCAATGGTCCATCACACATTGGACCCAGAGCGGAGTCCAGCCCTGCCTTGGCCACATGGCACTGAGAGGAGCGGATCCGGCAGGCTTCAGGGACAGAATCTCCAACAACCACGCAGTTCCCTCCACCCACAGGCGCACAGGTTAGTGAGAGAGACTGTTTGGTGGTCCAAGAGGGGAGCAGGGTGTCTCCATAACTCAGGCCCCTTCGGGAGGCAGCAGTGGAGACAGCAGCAGACAGGGGCTCCGGTCCATTGTTGAAGGTCTCCATGTAAACCCTCTGAGGAAACTGAGCCTGGGAGGCGACCCTGGCCCCACCCAAGAACCTGAACTTAATCTCTCACTGAATAGCAGCCCCACCCCTGTTGATCTGGGCTGGGCTGATCTGGAGGTGAGGTGGGTGTGGAAAGGAATCTCAGAAGTCAAGTAACTGGGTAGGAAAATGCCCAGAAAAGGGAAAAAAAATAAGACCATAGAAGGTTACCTTCTTGGTGAACAGATGTTTCCTTCCTTCCTTTCTTATGAGGAAGGACAATGCTTACAATCAGGGAAAGACATAGAAGGCAAGGCCTCGGTATCGCAAACATCCAAAATAGATATCCAATGTGCTCAGGCCATGGAAGAGCTCAAAAAGGATTTTGAAAATCAAGTTAGACAGATTGAGGAAAAACTGGGAAGAGAAATGAGAGAGATGCAAGAAAAGCATGAAAAACGGGTCAATACCTTGGTAAAGGAGACCCAAAAAAGTGCTGAAGAAAATCACACCTTGAAAAATAGGCCAACTCAATTGGCAAAAGAGGTTCAAAAAGCCAATGAGGAGAAGAAGGCTTTCAAAAGCAGAATTAGCCAAATGGAAAAGGAGGTTCAAAAGCTCACTGAAGAAAAGAGCTCTCTCAAAATTAGAATAGAACAGATGGAGGCTAATGACTTTATGAGAAGCCAAGAAATCACAAAACAAAACCAAAAGAATAAAAAAATGGAAGATAATGTGAAATATCTTATTTGAAAAACAACTGACCTGGAAAATAAATCCAGGAGAGACAATTTAAAAATTATGGGACTACCTGAAAGTCACGATCAAAAAAAAGAGCCTAGATATCATCTTTCATAAAATTATTAAGGAAAACTGCCCTGATATTCTACAACCAGAGGGCAAAATAAGTATTCAAGGAATCCACAGATCACTGCCTGAAAGAGATCCAAAAAGAGAAACTCCTAGGAACATTGTGGCCAAATTCCAGAACTCCCAGGTCAAGTAGAAAATATTGGAAGCAGCTAGAAAGAAACAATTCCAGCATTGTGGAAATACAATCAGGATAACACAAGATCTAGCAGCTCCTACATTAAGGGATCAAAGGGTATGGAATATGATATTCCAGAAGTCAAAGAAACTAGGACTAAAACCAAGAATCACCTACCCAGCAAAACTGAGTATAATACTTCAGGGGAAAATAATGGTCTTTCAATGAAATAGAGGACTTCAAGCATTCTTGATGAAAAGACCAGAGCTGGAAAGAAAATTTGATTTTCAAACACAAGAATGAAGAAAAGCATGAAAAAATAAACAGCAAAGAGAAGTCATAAGAGACTTACTAAAGTTGAACTGTTTACATTCCTACATGCAAAGGCAATATTTGTCACTCTTGGAACTTTTCAGTATCTGGGTAATTGGTGGGATCACACACATACACACCACACACACACACACAATGCATGCACACACAGAGACAGAGAGCACAGAGTGAATTGAATAGAAGGGGATCATATCTTTAAAAAAATAAAGCTAAGCAGTGAGAGAGAAATGTATTGGGAGGAGAGAGGGAGAAATGAAATAGGGCAAATTATCTCTTATAGAAGAGGCAGGCAGGAGACTTTTTAGTGGAGGGAAAAAGAGGGGAGCTGAGAGAAAAACATGAAGTTTACTCTCATCACATTCGACTAAAGGAAGGAATAAAATGCATACTCATTTTGGTATGAAAACATATCTTACAATACAGGAAAGTGGGGGAGAAGGGGATAAGGAGGGTTGAGGGGAATGATGGAAGGGAGGGCAATGGGAGGAGGGAGCAATTTGAAATCAACACACTTGGGGAGGGACAGGATGAAAAGAGAGAATAGAAGCAATGTGGGGCAGCATAGGATGGAGGGAAATACAGTTAGTCTTACACAACATGACTATTACGGAAGTTATTTGCAAAACTACACAGACATGGCCTATATTGAATTGCCTGCCTTCCCAAAGGAATGGGTGGAGAGGGAAGAATGGAGAAAAGTTGGAACTCAAAGTTTTAGGAACAACTGTTGGGTATTGTTATTGCTACTAGGAAATAAAAAATACAGTTAATGGGGAATAGAAGGTTATCTGGCCCTACAGGACAAAAGAGAAGATGGGGTAAGGGAACCGGGGGATGAGAGAAGAGAGGACAGATTGGTGATGGGGGAAATTAGAATGCTCAGTATATTGGGGTGGTGGGAGGGGACAAATGGGGAGAAAATTTGGAACCCAAAATTTTGTGAAAATCAATGTAAAAAGCTAAATAAATAAATTTATGAATAAAAAAATTAAAAAAAAAGAAAGAAAATGATCTGCTGTATACTGCTATCAAATTCCATAATTCTTCCTCTGGATGTGGAAGCCATTTTGCCTTAGGAGAGCATTGGGAATTTTTTAAGTCCTTGCATTGCAATGAAGTTCTAAGTCTACCAGAAAAATCTTTGCACACTGTGGTTGTTGCTGTGTACAAAGTTCTCCTGGTTATGCTCCTTTCACTCAGCATCAGATCATATGTCTTTCCAGGCTTCTCTGAAGTTTTCCTGTTCATCATTTCTTATAGCACAATAGTATTCCATTACATTCATATGCCATAATTTATTCAGCCATTTCCCAGTTGATTGGCTTCCCCTTGATTTCCACTTTTTGGCCACCGCAAAGAGTGCTGCTATAAATATTTTTGTATATGTGGGATATTTTTATGATTTCTTGGGGAATATATTCCTAGAAGCAGTTTTGCTGTGTCAAAGTATATGCACATTTTTGAAGTGTGTTTCTTTTAAACAACATATTGTTGAATTTTTATTCCTAATCCATTCTGCTATCTACTTCTGCTTGGGTGAGTTCATCCCATTCACAGTTATGATGTTGGTTTCCCTCCTTCCTTATTTCTTCTGTTTCTCCTCTCTCTCTTTTTATTCTGTCCCTCCCCTAAAGTCTGGCTTGCTTTTGACAACTGCCTTCTCTCATCTTCCCTCAATTTTGTTATTTCCCCCCATTCTCTTTCCCTCCTATTTCCCAGTTAGATAAGAAAATGTATACATACCTGTGCTGTCACCCATCCCCTACCATTTTCTTCTCCACTGGAAGAGTTCTTCAATAATATCATATTCTAAGTCATGTGCTCCTATAATGTGATATCTGCTAGTTATTCTGTGATCCTGACTGTGATTTCACAGTTTTTGAATGGTTTCACATATGGCTGGTAAAGAATTTTCTCTTTGATATAGGAGAGCTACAATTTGGCTATAGTATTCCTGGGAGTTTCCATTTCAGGTGGTGATTTGTGGAATTTTTCATTTTCAATTTTATCCTCTCTTTCTAGGATATTAGGGCAGTTTTCCATTATAACTTCTCCAAATATAATGTCTAGGCTATTTTTTGGATTGTGGCTTCCAGGCGATGCAATAATTCGTACATTGTAGCTCCTCAGTCTATTTTCCAAATCAATTATTTTCCCAATGAGATAATTCATGTTTTATTTCAATTTTTATATTCTTTTGACTTTGTTTCATTGTTTCCTGATGTGTCATTCCTAAGTGAATTCTTGCACCTCTTTTTCCATTTGGCCAATTTTGTTTGTAAGATGTTATTTTCTTCATTATCTTTTGTCTCTTTTGCCAACCTATTAATATTTTGCTTTCATAATTTTCTTCCTTTGTTTTCATTTCTTTGCCTAATTTTTTCTTTACAACTTTTATATGTTTTTGACAATAATTTCTTAGCTTTTCCAGGAATTTTTGGGTAGCTTCTAGCCAATTTTCATTTTTTCTTTGAGGACTTAACTTGTAGCTGTTTTTACTTCATTGTCTTTTTAATGTGTCTTCATATTCCCTGTCACTATAATAGCTCTTTATTTTCAGATTTTTTTATGATTTGTAACTTCACATTAATATTAGGCATGGGGACAAAGAGGGACTTCCTGTCATTCTTTAGATTTTTTCATACATCTGTTTTCAGAGCTAGTTCTAGATGTTTAGAAGTTTTCATTATTTTAAAATTGCAATAGGTGGAAAGATGTGGACACTTCTCTCTTGGTATGAAAACCAGTCCTTAGGAAAGGCCCCCAATTCCTTGGAATTACAATCTATGCTTCTTCTCAAGGCTTCTTCTCCCTTGATTCCAGAGGACATGAGTTCAAACCAAGTCCAGCCACTTAGTAGTTGGCCAATTACATACCACATACCACTTCTCCTAACTAACATCAAATGCATTAGATATAAAATCTCAGAATTATTCAACACAGAAACACAGAGTGATAAACTCAAGAACAGAAATAAAATAACTGATAAAATTAAAAAAATAATAATTGGAAAAAAACCTGCTGGGAAAATTAGAAAGAAATGTGACTGAATTTCAGTTTTGCCTAATAATTCACACTGTATATTCTAACAAGCTCCAAAAGGTACAAAAACTACATATCATAAACTTAGTTAATATCACAAATAAGTTAGAGAACAAAGGTAGACAATACTTCTCACAGGTACGGGTTATGAAAAGCCCTCAATCAAAGAAGGTAAGAGGTAAGCAAAGAAGACAAAATAGATTATTTTGCTTATATAAATTGAAGAAAAGATTTTATCCAAACAAAATACATGCAATTAGAACTAGAAGAAAAGCAGTGAACTGGTGAAAACATCTTTGCTGCAAACTACTTTGATAAAGTTTTGATATCAAAGATATATAAAATTCTCAAAAGAAAAAAAAATAATGTTCAAAGAACATCCATAAGCATTTCTCAAGGGAGGTAATCCAAGTGACCAAAAGTCATCTGAAAAAAAGAAACCTCTAAAACACTAAAAAAATATAGAAATGCAAATAATTAAAATGAACAAAAAAGTTCAAAACAGTCCAGATGAACAGGGCACCCTTGCAACTACTGTGCTAAATTTATATATATATATATATATATGAAAAAGTTGTAAGTTAATAGAAATGTAGTTTCTGTTATAATTCTCTTTTTTCTCTTCTTTGTAGATTGAAATATTTATATTCATTGATGTCTTTTTTTAACAAGTTGTAAATCTTTATTTTTAGACACTAAACTCCTCATCTATACATATATATGTTAATCTTGTAAAATCATGATGATAAGTTTAGTGAAAAATAATTTTCCCTTCCATTTTTGCAATTTCCCTAAGTACAATTCTTTTTACAACTTGTTGAATTTCATCAATAAAATGTCACCACACAAGTTAAACATATTGAGATTATTACAAGAGAAACCAAGTTGACATCTCTCTTTGTTAAGCTACTGATTTCAAAACTGAAAAATTTTATACGCGAAGAAAATATTTCATGTCAAGAACTAACACAATGCTTTGCTCTTCCAAATAGATACCATTTTCAACAATAACTCACATATTGTAAAGATTGAGAGAAAAGAGTGTGAAAATGAACAACAGAAGTTTTTTCTCCCATCTTAGAAAAAACCCCATATGCAGACCTTCTAAATGATTTAGCAGCATTCACAAGTGAACAGACAAATCAGCCTCTCTCCTGCTACAAAGCTGTGGTCCTCCATCAGTATAAACTGAACTGGGAAGGCAGACTTTAGTAGTAGAGTAATCATATTTTTACATTTCTAGCTTTATTCTGTTAAGTGAATAATTTACTTCACAAAGACTGCTGAACACATATAACTCTCATAGAGCATACTCAGCCATGGAGAGGTTTTAGATAAAGCAGTGAATCCTGATGTGAATCATAGATGCATTGTAGCAGTCATGGACTGAATTTCCATCTTGCAATGAGCATTTTCTCAATCTGAATATTGGATGCAGCTAATACAGGTACAATTTTCTACGTAGACTTCTGAATAATGGTTTTCGTCTGTAAACACGGCTGCAACTCATCAACAATTCTCTTAGCTTCATTAACATCATTAATAGCCACTGATTTCCTTTTCATGTTTGTAATGGAGACATTATGCTTGGAGACAGGCTATAAAGTTCTACTGGTGGCAGAGAGATTGGAGAGCTGTGTTTCCTTCCTTTAAACTACATCACTTTCATGTAGGAGATCATATTGTTTCAATATTGCATGGAATAGCTAGTACTGGTACTTTTTTTCACTAGTGGAAATTTTTTATGAAAGATCTCTTTAGTCTAATTTTCTGCATTTGAATTTCCCATCTAATTAACACTATAGCAATTTTCCAGGTAAGTATTGATCTCTTCATCGTAATGACAGGCATAGGGAGACTATCCGGGATTTGAAGCAGTAGTTGCACAAATATTGATATCATCATGCAGGTGGGCCATCATTGAGACAGCTTCACATATTTTAATACTAAACATGATCTTTTGGTAGCTTTTATATTGGTGCATATAATGGATGATCCTATTTAAGCCGTTTACATGAAGACCATCACAAAGGAAAACCCAGAGACTAAGTGCCCCATGATCAGTGAAGTAAACAAACACATTTTGTTTGAAACCACTGCCAAAAGAAAGCAGTCCTCCTCAGTAGGTTGTAGTGACTCACAGTTTAAGAAACACTGAAGGAGTCATGAGTGTAAAAAGTTTAAGACACTCTGGGTTAGAGCACTAATTTACAACATCATGAAATACTTGGCATCTCAATTTTTAAGTTAACTCACAGAGAAATAACTAAAAATGTAGATCTAGTCAAAAAGTTCATTCAGAATAAAGCATCATACAGAGGATCAAAAGCCACCATGAAGCTACACCTAGCTCAGTTTCTTCCTTTATACAGGTGCTATTCTGAATGACAGGACAATTTCCTTCTAATTCAAAGTTTTGGATGCAGGTCTTGGGATTGAAACAAATTGTGGGAAAGGTCACAATATATGGTAGAACATTCATTCAAGAAATATTTAATAAATGTTTATGATGGCCAAGGTACAATTATACCAGGTATTGGGGACACAAATCTAGTCGTTCTTTTCTTTTTTTTTTTTTTTTTGTAACGTAAAGGAAGCAAAGTAAAGGACAAAGTGGCAGACATGAGACTAGAAATCTGATGCCTTGACTCCTAATGCACTATTTTTCCCAGTGCAATTATCTTGGTCAAGAAGTGGGGAAAAGATCTTACAGCTCTTTTCTAATGAACCATATCTCCCCATTGGTTCCCATGGGCACACAGTCAAATGCAGGATTTGTCAGGTCCCATCAGGCACATCTGATCATACTATGTTCCCTTGGGGATGCAGACATAAAATATGTCAAAGTTATGGATAATTCTTGGGCAATAGATCTATGGATAGTGTTACTATGAATCAGAAGTACATTATAATCATAGTTATTTACTTTAAGGTTAGCTGTGTCTACATCCCCAGCTCTATAACACAGATGGAAAAATAAAGCACTTCATGTAAATTATGAGACACCATAAAAGTAATGAACACCACATATATACCAGAGTACATTTGCTGACTCACAATCAGTAAGGATAGCACTTAAAAGATGCTTTCCCCACAAGGCTAACATTTGATTTGTGCTCATTCTATATAGTATCTTCACTTAATATACTATTTCCGTCTTGGTAACATTTGGAATAGTGTAAAGCTAACTAGGCCATGAGAGGGAAAAAGCAACCTTACTTTTTATATGGCATAATAGAAATTAAGTTAAACTGATTCAATTATGCTTTGAGTATGTCCCCTTTATAAGCAAGGCTGACATTTGCCAACACAAGAGGTCAGTGGACCCCTAAGCCATCAAAGACACATTGATATCTGTTGAGCTCATAATTTAAAAAAAATGATGAGGGATGGGGGTGAGGTAGAGAAGGTTTTATAACAGTGCTAATGCCATTAAAAATGTTGGGAGTCACCTGAAGTTAGAGGATGGTGGAAAGAAGGTCAGAAAATGGGTATTATAAAAGAATAGCATAGACTTCAAAAAAGCAAAAAAAATGAGAGGAGCTACATGGGTTGTGTAGCAATACCATTCTGAAAGGAGTACACCAATCATACTAATGTTCTTGAAAATCTGCAGCACTCAAAGGAGTGTCTTATAAAGAAGATAACTGTAAGGGATGTGATAGCCTCAATGGGAAGTCTAGGCCCAGTAAAATCCAACAGGAGACAAGACTGTTAAAACAATTAAGAATATAGAAATTTGTTGAGAAAGGAAGGGAATGAGTCTCACAGGTATAGAAAGTTCTTGATCAAACAAGGATAGAGTTGATCATAGAAGACAAAATGGGATAATATTTTCCACATGAGGACTTCTGAAACCCAAAATAATTCCATCACCAGGTGGCTAGACTACTGTTAATGTATATAATTAACAAACTCCATCTAATACTAAGGCTGTACTCAAAAACTTTCCAACATGAAGGAACCTGCCAGATCCTGTGTTCCACTGGCATATTCTCCAAATTTTCACATCATTATGACATAAAGACAAAGAAGGACTTTGTACAGAAGAAAGAAAAGATGAACTGGATACATGGGCAATACACATTTCCATATCTGAAGTCTAGTCTATTCCATGGTAGAGCAGCATGGCATGTTGCCACATGCTGAGAAAGGCTATGATTAAGTAACTGCCATGTGGCTTATTAAAAGTGATTTTGGGGTCATTGTCTTGGATGATCTAGATTTCTGACAAATTTAATCATTCTAAAATGTCGAATCAACTACCCTACTTTGTGATACAATGGTAAGGCTTTAAAAAATGAATGAAAAGGAGAGAGAGAGAGAGAGAGAGGGGAGAGAGAAGAGAGAGAGAGAGAGAGAGAGAGAGAGAGAGAGAGAGAGAGAGAGAGAGAGAGAGAAAGAGAGGGAGGGAGAGAGAGAGAGAGAGAGAGAGAGAGAGAGAGAGAGAGAGAGAGAGAGAAATGAGTAGGGGTTACTCTGTAAATGAATTATTGCATATTGCTTTTTTTTTTTTGGGTTGGATTATCTTCTGCTAACTATAAAGTGAAAACACTTAAATACAAACTTCAGAATAAGATTTATCTCTCTTCCTCCCCTTCTTCCTTCATGGAATGGAGTAGAAATTGCATAGTATTTGAAGTCCAAAGACTTGGGTTCATTTCATATATGATCTCTGGCAGGTTCTATTTCCTCTGTGTCTCAAATTCCTGATCTATAAAATGAAAAGTTTAAAATGTATGATATTTATGGTCGCTTCTAATTCTATATTCTTAAGCTGTATTCTGTTTTAAAATGCTTATTTATATCCGAGACTATTTCCCACACAAAACTCTCCCTAAGGGTTTTGATGGGCCTTCTGCTTCATAACTTTTCCCCACAGTAGAGAAGAACAAAATAAAATGAGGTGTATCAGAGGGGAAAAGATCTATTGTTAAAAAATAGTAATTTTATAACGGCACTGATTTATTCATTTTTAAAGTGATACTACAACTATAATTGGAAAGAGTAGGAACATTTGTTTATCTAAAGTTTGCAAATACTTTATACAAATTATCTCATTTTATCCTCAATACTCTAGAAGTAAGGTTTTATTCATAACCACCTTTAATATATGGAGAAAATGAAAGAAAGGCATCTTAAATAACTTGCCCAGGGTCTTAGCTAGAAATATTTGAGGCAGGATTTAAACTCAGTTCTTCAAAATCCAATGTTCTATCAACTATACAAGAGAGATCGGGAAGGCCTAGTGCTACTCTTAGGAAGCCTCATAGGCAACTAGTTGCCACAGTGGACAAAGGGTGAAACTTGAGATCAGGAAGGCCTGAATTCAAATATTGCCTCAGAAGCTCACCAGTTTTGTGATATTGGCAAGTCATCTAGCATTAGTATCCTTCTCTGTAGATTGAAGATAATAGCATCTAATTCATAGAGTTATTGTGAGCACCAAACGCAGTAACTCATGGAAACTGTTTTAAAACTTGGAACCAATATAAAAATGCTTGCTCTTATTATTCAATGGAGATTTTAAACACTGGAGAATATATGAACCCCAAATATGATATATGTGTAGGATGTTATTTCCATATCCTTCACTCTTCACCATCTGGATATATTAGTTTACCATGTGAGTTCAGTCTATTGCTTGGTGTAATGGCAATTTAAATAAAAAAAAATCTTTCCCATTCACTAATAAGCTCATGTGACCTGCTTAAATCACCTAGAAGCCTAAGTCACATGTGGTAAAAGGAGCTTGGTGAATGGGTAGAGCAGGAAGAATAGAGGAAAAGTGGAAGGAAGTTAGTGAGAGTGGCTGTGGGAGAGGAGAGAGGATGCAGGCCAGCAGACACAGCAAGGCTTGTGAGTGTTTGCTTGTAGGAAGGCACTAGCAAGGTCGGGGAGGCTTGGGAATGCCTTTGTCCTCAGCAGTGATAATGGGCATTGACTTCTTGGCTACTATGTGTGATTTGGCTTTCTGATGCCTGAATATATGAAGAGTATGTTACATATTATGATTCAGAATTACACTGTTATATTCATAGTCACCCTCAGTGTTGAGAATATTGCGTTGGCAATACACTTGGAAACTCATATCTCTTGCATAATTCCCTCCCCCTGCCACAATTTCCTGATATGTAGATATACAAATCTATTAATATACCTCTCCATTATCATAGCATCCTGAAAGATAGAAGCTTCTCATATTTAGTTCCTTTGGCTAGTAGATTTTCAGTGACTACTTTCCAAATGGCAGTGATATAGTCTTTATCTCCTGAAGTTAAAACCACCTTCCTTCCTACTTGTTCACATATCATTGTCCCCATCAAGCTCAATCCTAGATTTCTATAGATCCTTTTCTCCTCTGCCCCTTTCCATTGAGACCACTAGAATATTATTTGATAGTTATTAAACCAACCCTTTGTATTTCATCTGCCTTTCATACTCTTTGTTACACCACTATCTTCTTGACTTCATGGAAATCTTACTTTCTCTGCCTCCCACTGTAACCATGGCCACCCTTTCTAATTGTTCCTTTGTTCATATCCCTTATCATGTGGAGTAGTTGAAATAGGGGAATAGTTAGCTTATTTCTTCCTTGTTTTCAGTTTCTGCTTTCAGACAGTCTTCTATCACCATCACTCAGCAAACTCTCCTCCTTCAGTTTTTACTTCATCCGTACAAATCACTGTCTAGACATAGGTCTCTCTCCCTTTCATTCTCAAGGAATTCAGTACCTTGAATATCATTTTTCTTTTAAAATTTTTCTCTTAAAATTTACCTCTTCTCTTATTTGTAGCAACTTTGATATATATTTCGTGTCCCCTTAAATATCTTCTCTTCCTCATTCACCAACTTCCTCAGATTCACTGAATTAGGGACTTGCCTCAATGTAAAGGAATTGCCAACCCCCATCCCCTTGGATGGCATTCACTAGCCACGACTCAGATAAACTGAGGGGAGACTGGTAAGGCATGAACAAGATGACTCTGGGAGGAAGGGTCCCGCCCCTGTTTTGCTCAAGGCTATTTCCTGGACCCTGGGAGAACAAAGAAGGCCCAAGATGTTTTGCTAACTAGGGGCTACGTGGCAGTCCTGGGCAGTCCTGGTCATAGGTACAGGATTTCCTTATTAGGGCAAACTGTTTGCTGATAGGTCCACTAAGGGCTCTGGTGTCAGGAAAGGGATAAAATCACTGCTTGCTGTTATAATAAACGGAGTTGCCCCCTATCTCGTCTCCCACCTCAGTCATTACTTAAAGTTCACTCCACCAAGGCCTACAGGCACTGCTGGTCAGATAAGGCCTGTGGGCCTGAGAGTTCAGACCCAGACACCCTAACACCTCAAGTTCTCACATGACGGATCATATCTTAGATCTCATCATAATGCCAAACTGGACCACATTCAGGATTCAGAATTCTCCTTCTAGGATCAGGTAATGCCAATGTAATATTCATAGCACCTAGGGCAGCTATGAATATCCCAGAACAATTATGAATTGCAAAATACCACAGACTCTCCACATGGAAGGCAGAACCAAAACATTTATTCTGACATAAGAAAGCCAAATCCATTGCAGCAACAAAAATCTATACAGAATAACAATGCAGAGAACAACACCATTGACAAGCCCTCCCTCTGCTAGGCTTCCAAAAAATGAGCCCCATTAAATCATAAGCAGGGTCCCTTAAACTAAATCACAAACAGGCTCTCTCACTCACACTAGCCAGCAGTCTGCATCCTTCCTAGCTCTGTTCTCACGATTAACTTCCTGTCAGTTTTGCTCTAGCTCAGCCTTTTCCTGTTCTACGTATGCAGCAAATTTCTCCTACCACAGGCTCCACAAGACTCAAGCTTCCAGACAGGTCACCCGGGCATATTATGAATATGAAAAATCTCCCCATTTTGAATTACCATTAGAGATCATGACCTTTCATCTATTTATATCTATTCTTAAATGTCTCTGCAATTTCCAACTTATTCATTCTTCTTTATTCTCTAGTCACTCATTTTACTCTGGTCTTGATTTCCTATCCACAGTTTTGATTCTAAGGTAGACAAGTCCAACTATGTGCTTTCCCTAACACATAATTCCTTGCTCCTATTTTAATCACTATTCATTTCTTACAATAATCATCAACTCAGTGCCATTTCAATTCAAATTAACCCAATTCATCAAGTATTCATTAACAACTAGCTATATGAAACACACTCTCCTGAATGCTAGACACTAAGATAAAAGTAAAATTGTCTTTGTCCTTGAGGAATCTACATTCTAATGCAGCAAATATTTGCTTCCACAAACTACTGAACAGTACTATAAAAAGTGACATCCCCATACCAAATGGGTGAAGTTCAAATTGTCTCTCAAATGGGCCCTTACAGCTACAGGGTCAAACTTTTGTTCTTCATTTATTGCCTCTGTGCACCATTAGATTAAAAACTTGTCCCAAACCTTCTCTTCTTTCAAACTTCCAACTGCTTGTCCTTCTGTGCCCTAGTAGATCTCTTTTCTTTTTAATTTTTTTTTATTAAGAAATGGAGTCCATGATTTGTGAACTTTCTTTTCCCTTATTAACTATACCTCAAAAGCCCCACCCATGTTTATCATTCCATCTTCCATTAATCTCATTCTGAGAGAGCATCATGTGCATTAAATTGTATATTTTCCAGGAACTTGCTCTCCATCAATGACATCTCTGTTCAACTCGAGCCAATAAGGTAGCAAAATCAATAAAGAACTGGGTCCTAAGTCAGGATGACCTGAGTTCAAATCCGTTCTCAGAAAGTCACTATCCTTGCGTCACTAGGCAAATCATTTGCCTCATTTTCCTCATCCATAGAGCAAGGATAGCAATAGCACCAATCGTTCAGGGTGGTGCAAACCAAATGAAATGATCTTTGTACAGTGCTTAGCACACCTGGACAACTGTAATCACATCCCAACTGGTCTCTTTAAGTCTCTCCAATCCTTCACATAGCAGCCGGCATGGTTTTCCTAAGGAACTGGTTTGACCAGTTTATTCCTCTCCTTAACAGCATTTTATAAGTTACCATTGTTTCTGTAGTGAAATATAACCTCTGTGGTCTGGCACTGTAAATTCTCCCTAATCTGACGCCCAACTCACTGTATATTTTTATTTCCTATTCTTCTTCCCAACTCCACGTTCTAATCAAACTGGACAGTAAGTTATTCACTGCTTTCCAGTCTCCCTTTCCTGCCACTACATATTCACATTAACTGTCATATTGGCCTGGAATGTACTTATTCAGCCCTTTACTTTTCAAAATCTTTATCTTCCGTTAAGGTTCATTCGATTCATATGTTACCTTCTTTCTTACATCAACCTACACTCCTACCTCCCCTAATGGTAATGCTCTCTCTTCATATTATGCCATATTTTTGTACCACATTTATTCTGTGTATGTTGTCTCCCCTAATAAAATATGGTATGTTTGAGGGCAGGGACCATTTTTTTTGTCTTTCAATACTAAATAATTAGCATAATACCTGGTGTACAGTAGCTACCTAATGCAGTATATTGAATTTCAGTAAATAGGATTTAGAATAGAGATCACCTGGTCCAGTTCCCTCATTTTGCAACGTGAGGAAAGTTATATTCTTTAAGGTAATTGCTTGCCTATTAAAGTAAACTGAGTTTACTAAATTGTGTCACCTGATACATAAAAGGCATTCAAAGAACTGTGCCAGGAAGATTCAGTAAAGTTTAGAATATAAAGTTACTTGTGCTAGAAAGAAAATGGGGTAAGGATAACGGTAAGTATTCCATTCAAAGACCAGCACAACCAAACTTGTAGAAAAGTACTTCTGACATAGGTTGTGGAGAAAATGCTCTGATGTAGTGTTTCTTTGACACCTGTCACTGCTCTGTGTAATTTGTGGAATAACAAAAATAATTAAAATAAAATAATAGAACTAGTTATACTAAATCACTTACTTCCATATTGAGTTTTATAATATAGGTTTCTCATGAGAGAAGTAAGTCTAGCATTTTGTAAATAAACTAAAGATGAGAGTCATTAAGTAATATGTCCAAGATCATAGAACTAATAAGTAGAGCAATGTAAATCCAACTTTTGACAGAAGTATAGAATACATTTTCTGGAAGAAGACAATCAAAACCAATAAAAAAATGGTTAATGTTTACCCCACATAGATTCAGTATGTATATATATATAGATAGATAGATAGATATAGATATAGACAGATATAGATATATAGATATAGATGTATAGATATAGATAGATAAAGATATAGACATATCTATATATAGATATAGAGATCTAGATATAGGTACATAGTTAGGATCAACCAGCATGTTCAAAGAACAAGGAAATAAATAGAGAATGCAAAGAATCACTTACTAACTCTGTGATTGACATCAAAGTACTTCACCTTTTTTGCCTCAGTTTCCTCATGTGCAAAATGAGGTACTTGGGAAAAGTATCTTTCTAGAGCTAAGAAAGTACGATGCTATTAACCGCACTTCGAAATCCTACATGATTTATGTAAAACAAAGTAGAATGGATCGCAAAGCTTCCAGGGTATCATTTCTACCCACACCCTCCTGCTTAAGGAAGTTTGCTGAGAGATTGCTTTGACTCAGTGATGAGTCAACTCTCATTGTCATATAATTGAAACACTCAATTTCAAGAACTTGAGCAATTTTGCTTCTCAGAAATCCTGTGTGTGTGTGTGTGTGTGTGTGTGTGTGTGTGTGTGTGTGTGTGATGGGGGGAATGGAAAGAAATGAAAATTGAATCCAGTCTTCCTGCATAGCAATGTTTAGTGTATTAGTGTACCACCCACTGATTTCATTCTTTTCTCTCTAAATCATCCCACAGTTTCTCCCTGTGCAGGAAACTGCTACTTGGAAAAGCACAACAATTTCTAGTGGTTTTCAAAGTTGAGGGAATGAATCCAGTTAAAATGTTCCTTGATTTAGCTGATGATTGGTGGCTCTGGTTAAGATTAGCCACTTAGACTTTGAAAGACTAATATGAAGGAAGTTCAAATTCTTAGAGTGGGCAGCAACTCAAGTGAAAGTTTAAAAAAATAATAATATCCGCTGAAAAATGTGTCATTAGTTCTTAATACATGAAGACTCACTACAATGAATGATGATAATGAACCAAAATTATGATCATATATTTCGTATATATATATATGTACATTTTGTCTTAAATTTATATACTCAAAGCTTGCTTATATCATTTGAAGGACTGTTAATTAAAAACTTTAATCATCTTATGATGTTTTTGAATTCTCATTTTTATCTGATGACTGTCCTTCACTTTAAGGTACTGTGAAAGGAAAAAATGAGTAGATGATAGTTTACTCATAGTCAGAGGTTAGTGGGCAGAGGAATACTTAAAATCAGATCACTTGTTTAGAAGTTATTTAGGAAACATGGCATTTACAACCCCATAGCATATGTTTGAGTTATAGAGCTTGGTAATACATCATCTACCTGTTATCTGATATCCAGTCTTGCTAAGTTTGGAGAAGAAGCTTATTACTAAATGGTTGGGCACAATATGATTAATTGTTTAGACATACTATTTCAGTTAATTTGCAATCCCTCCAATAAGAATCATAGATAAGCGGCAAAATAGGGTGGAAAAGGCGCAATGTGCATGAAATGTAGGGATATTCCCTTCACAGAAAAGTATTTCTTTTACTCAGTACCTACTAATTTTTATTTTTATTGAAAATTATAACTAATTTATATCTATATATACATCTCTCTACCCAAAATTTTGCTCTGGCTTCCCTGGCACAATAACCACCACCACCACCACTACCGCAGCAGCAACAATCTAAGCAAACCTGGATGGTATCAAATAGCATATACGTCATTTTATACCCACATATCTACATATAATTAGTGTCCATCATTTTGTTGTTCTTTTCTTTGGTATTATTATAGTCATTGTGTATACCGCTTATTTGTATTCATCAATTTATAATGGTCTTTCCATGTTTCTCTGAATTCCTTATAGCCATATTTTTAAATAATGCAAGAAGACTCCACTATCTTCATATACTACAATTTGTGCAAGAAGTTATATTGGGTATGAAAAGAGATAAATTTTATTTGTGTGATCTGTTATCTTATCTGGCATATCTATCGCCCTGTTTACCTAGTCTATTCAAATGAGTCATTATTCATAACTACACAGTTTGTCCATCTTTGAATCTCTTGACTATGATCAACATATTGACATTTTGCCTGTAGTAGTTCCTTAGTAGTTGGAGCTCTTCCATTCACTAATTATGTTATGTCTCTCAATTCTGAATGTTTCTTACACAAAGCTCAAATTCAATGTGTCATTGTGGCAGGGAACAAACTGAAAAAGACAACTTAAAAAATAAAGGGAACACTGGATAGTTTTAATATGCAAGGTACGTTGCAGACTGGAGATGCTTCTCATATCCCGTTCCAGAGCCAGAGAAAAAAATCTTTGAAAACTCACTTCTTTTGATCTTTGAATGTATCCAAACCTAACACAGAAAGAACAACTGAAACTTTTATTTTTTTATTTCTGTCCAAAATTATGACATCCATCCATTACATACTTTATATCTCCTAAGACTCTTAGCTCTCACTTTCAAGTCTCAAAACCCATTTGATAGCCTCAAAAAAAAAAAAAAACTGGCCGTAATATCTATGCGTCTAATGACTTTATGAGAAACCAAGAAATCACCAAACAAAACCAAAAGAATGAAAAAATGGAAGAGAATGTGAAATATCTCATTCCCCAGACATCATCTTCCATGAAATTATCACATCACCATAGGAACATTGTGGCCAAATTCCAGAACTCCCAGCTCAAGGAAAAAACTGAAAAAGACAACTTAAAAAATAAAGGGAACACTGGATAGTTTTAATATGCAAGGTACGTTGCAGACTGGAGATGCTTCTCATATCCCGTTCCAGAGCCAGAGAAAAAAATCTTTGAAAACTCACTTCTTTTGATCTTTGAATGTATCCAAACCTAACACAGAAAGAACAACTGAAACTTTTATTTTTTTATTTCTGTCCAATTTGAAAAATTATGACATCCATCCATTACATACTTTATATCTCCTAAGACTCTTAGCTCTCACTTTCAAGTCTCAAAACCCATTTGATAGCCTCAAAAAAAAAAAAAAACTGGCCGTAATATCTATGCGTTCCCCACACATATACAGTAACAGAATTTGCTTTCCCAACTTACTCAAGACTCAATTATAGCTAAACCATACTTTGCTCATGCCTGAGAGAATACTCTAGGACCCTTTCTTATATCTATTATAAAATATTAAATATTTCTGGCTGGATTCAAAACTCATGTCTTTTCTTACTCTAAATCTAGGATTCTATCCACTAAGTTACAATAGATAAAATAATATAATATGACATGACATGAAACAACACAATACAACATAATGTAACAAAATATAATGTAGGATTCAATAGGATAATACATCATATCAGCAACATAACACAGCAAAGCATAGGATAACATAATATAATCAATACATATTATACTTGTACATATATTTTCCACATCCATATATCTCTATATATTGCCTATATCTATCTTTTTATATATCATATGCATATGTTTTGTTTGTATAAATATATATGTTTGTGTATCTCTATAACTATCTGTTCGTCTGTTATCAAATTCTATCTTTTCCAACGGTTTGACAACTCCATTTTTAAAGTTGGCATATACTACCAATTTTGAAAAGAATATATACACAAATTTCTGATAAAATTCTAGAATATGTTATACTTAAAAAGATTCAATGAATGTCTCAAAAACCAAGCCCTCATTATCAAAAATCTCAATAAGAACAAGTCATTTCATCTCCTCTAAACAGGTAAAAGAAGAAAAAAATGTGTTCATATGTCAAAACAAATTTTTATAGTGACATATATTGTGAGAATATATGCATGGAAGTATACTTGCTACCTCACCTATGATTTCATTCATTTAAAGAACTTCTAGTGAGAAAAGTGCTTTCTCATTTGTACTATGATTTACATATTTAGAGAGCTGTCTGACACTGAGGAATTATGACTTCCCCAGGCTCATATAAGTAATACATATCTGAGGCAGGATTTGAATCCTGGTTCTTTAGAAACTGATTTTTTCATCTACATTAAGATGCTGACATGCTAACAAAGACATCCCCACATTCACACATACATGTATAAGGGCATATATCATATAGTGTGTATATTTATGTGCATATATATGTATATATAAACATATACATATATAAATTGAACATGGAACTTAATTGACATGCATACCTGTCTATGTATGAATGTATATATGTATATATATATGTGTGTGTGTGTGTATGTGTGTATATTATATATATATATATATATATATATATATACACCTTGCATATGGTGTGTATATAATACACGTGTTTGTCTTTATGTAACTATATCTATATTTCTTTTGTGTATATGTGCATCCAGTTCTGCGCATAGGACAAACTCTGTGAACAAAGAATAAAAATCTCCATTTAGTTAAAATTATCTGATTTTACTTAACAGTTTATTTGCAACAATTATTCAAAAATATGTAAATCAGATATCAGTAAGGGCAAAGAAATATTATTTCTAATTAAAAGATGTTAATGGAGACACATGTCTTTATAAGCAAAAATAAATCTTTAGTAATGTGTTAAGCATAAAGTGATATGTTTTGGGGACAAAACTGCAACACATTATTAAATTTATACAGAGGCCTCAAGTATATGTATTCTTCAAAATGAATTATAAGTGTTAACCGATATTTTTTTTAAAAAGATACAAACATAGACCTTTCACTCATAAGAGAAAGTAGGAAATGAGAATCAGATAGTAAAATAATTTGTATCTGAACAAAATTTTTGCTAGTAGCAAAAAAACCTGAGTGACTATTTCAGATATTGTCCCTTTCTTTGTTCATAAGTATTTAATTTCGATTGCTCTCTTTTTTAATTGTGAAAAGTGAGACTAGCTCTAGAAATACATTTGACTTGCTTAATTGAAAATAGAAGTCATACAGTTGGATTTTGTAGGAAAGGAAAAAATAAATATGAAAATACAAATGATTTTTATCATAGCAGTGGCCATATATAAGATCTTAAGTTCCAGATTTAATTTTAAGACATAATGAGAAGAAGGACTTCCTAATTTACAAAACTATTTCATCCTTTGCTCTCACACAGAACCCAGGGTTTTTAAAGAAAGTTAAAATGGAGTAATTCACCAGTTATTTTGAAAACAAATTGCTAAATTTTATAAAATAACTCATTCACAATAATTTATTTTATGATTAAATAAATACTTAATTGAGTCAGCTAGAATTTTTTTCAAGTTGGTTTACATAAATAAATTCTGGTTAGATTAGTCTTTTAGTGTCTTAAGTAAAGTTTTGTTAGATATTTTTTTAAGGGAACAAATTATTACCAAAAGACACATAGGTATCTGATGAGAAATGAAGACCAAAAGTGTTATTTCAATAGTATTGTTCTAAACAAACACATAGGAAAGCTAAACTTAATCTCATATCAATGAAAGCTTGCAGTGCTTGTTAACCAAGCATGCCTGGTTCCAAATGATTTGTAAAAATGTCTAAGGAATTCTGTATTATATTAGACTATAACTATGTTACAAATGTCCAGCAGGCTCTAGGTAATGAACCTAAGTATGTCCCAAATAATTGTCCCAAGTTGATTTCCAAGCCAGGGGACCCATGGTTGGGTCTTAGATGAAGGAGTGGTAGTAACTCTGAGATATTAAGATGAGTTAACTTCTTGGAACATAGGGAAAGATGAAGTCCAATTCCAAGGTTAAAGTTTTTTGTGAGAAAAGGAAAGGAGGAAAAGAGTGAAGAATTGTCAGGTCAGTAAATAGGCAAGTAGTTTCAAATGGGTTCTACGGTCTTAGAAAAAAAGACATGATTAGCAAAATACATTTACAGTTGTGCAGTACCCTATTGTGAAGCAGTGTCAATTTGGAAATTTTACTTGTCTATGATTTTTCACACGTAAGGTAATAAAGAATTCTCATCAAGATCATGTATAGAATTAGAAACTAAAAGTCAAATGATAGCTTATGATTTGCCTATTTTCAATTACAGTACAAAGTATTATTTGAGCTAGAATGACCATAAATGTCTAAGATGGTTTGGAGGAAGAGATTAGATGTTTTATCCCTTTCTATGGCAGACAGGTATCTCTGGGTTATAATGCAAAAAAGCATAAGGGTATCTAGAATAGTGCCTAGAAGTTTTAAATAAAGGCTTGTTAACTGGTTGATTATTGGAAAATAATTTTTATTCATCACAGAAAGAAATGACCCAAACTAATATCCATCTGAGCCCAAAGCCTAATTATCATGTCAGATACAGGAGTGTCACATTCAAAGCTGTCCATTACTCATATCGAAACATCAAATATCATCCTCTCTACCCTCCTGTTGTCTTTCTGAGGTAGGAATGATAGATCTCACACTGTCTGTCATGGGGATCTATTGAGAACAATCTATGGGAAGGGGATTTGCAAGCTGTAAGTCACTATACAAATGTATTATGGTCATTTGATCCTTGCAGTAATCCTGTGAGGTAGACAGGGAAGAAAAAATGCATCTTTTTCACATTTCATTAAATGGAATGTAGTATGAATCATCAAGTACAATTTCCTGCTTTATTCCTAATTTAATTTCCCTTCATCTAGAGCATTCTCTGAATTGTCTGGATGCATGAGATTTTTAGCTTTCCATAACAAATGGTAATAATGTCTTCAAGTTTTATGTCATCTACATATTATGAAAGTAAAATTTCATCTTTATTATAAATAATATATATATACATATATAAAACATTTGAACATTCAAGTAAAAAATGAACATTAATTAAACCACAAAAGGATACAGTGTGCCCTACTAAGACTAGCCATTTCTATAATTTAGTCTATTTTCTGATTTTACATATATATATTTATATATATAAATTTCTATGTAACAAAGGTTTTTCACTGACACTTTTTTGCTTTTTAAAAAAATTATTTTTAATTTTCTGCCTTCACTTCCATAAGACTTTAAGTTGCAAATTTTTACCCCATATCTTCCCTACCCCTACCCCAAGACAGCACATAATTTGATACAGGCTCTACATATACATTCGTACTGAACCTATTTTCACATTAGTCATGTTGTCAAGAACAATTAGAACCAATGGGAGAAGCCATGACATAGAAGAAATAAACAAAAAAGAAAGAAATAAAAAGAAAGAGCAAATAATATGCTTTGATCTGCATTCAGATTCTATAGTCCTTTGTGTGGATGTGGACAGCATTCTCCTTGAGTTCTTCGAGGTTGGCTTGGATCCTTGCCTTGCTAAGAAGAGGTAAGTCCCTCAAAGTTAGTCATTGCACATTGTGATTGTTGCCATGTACAATGTTCCCCTGGTTCTGCTCACTTCACAGAGCATCAATTCATTCAAGTCATTCCAGATTTTTCTGAAGTGTACCTGCTACTCGTTTCTTATAGCACATAGTATCCCATTACATTCATATACCACAACTTGTTCAACCATTCCTAACGAATGGGCATCCCCTCAATTTCCAATTCTTTGCCATCACAAAAAGAGCTACTATAAATATTTTTATACATGTGGGTCCTTTTCTCATTTATGTGATCTCTTTGAGATACAGACCTAGAAGTGATATTTTACCCTAGGTAAAAAGGTATGCACATTTTTATAGCCCTTTGGGCATAGTTCCAAATTGCCCCCCAGAATGGCTGAATCAGTGCCCAACTGCACCAACAATGCATTCGTGTTAAAGTTTACTACACATAGAATCAGTCACTCTTTCCTAGCTAAGTCAACTGGGGTATAAATTAAAACAACATTAGATTTGGTACAAGGCCCTACTTTGGTACTTATAGTTAATTTTGGAGTATGTGCAGAAGCCAATTACTCTCTCTGAGCCTCAGTTTTGTTAGCTATAAAACACAGCAATTTCCTCAAAATAAAATTAAATGATCAAATGGAATAACACATGTAAATCACTTTATAAATCATATAGCATTTTATAAATATTAGATATTGATAATAATAGTAATATATGTATAACAATATAAACTTCACACTTGTGAGGAAAATGCTATTTGAATGAAAACTATAATATTTTTGCGCTTTTCTAGGAAACTGGCTTCATATGTATCATTTTGTAATGAATCCTTAGCTTCATTTTAAAAAAGTGCCCACACTCTAGGATGGGTAGTATACCACGAAGTTTCACCCTGTACCCCGTGTGTTTTTTTTTATTAAAGCTTTAAAAATTTAGATCTAGAAAAGACTTTTTTTATTACTCATTTCAATCTGCTCATTTTTTAATAGATGAGGACACTGAAGCCAAGATAGTTTAAGTCTTTCCTAACATTCCAAAAAGAGTAGCCTCAGATTCTCAGTCTCTTCCTCTCATTACAAACCCAACGCTGTTTCTGTTGTCCCTTGCTGGATTCCAATTTGCAAGACTCCCTGGACAAATTAACAAAAAATAAATATGTAGCTGTTGCTTACAGGGAAAATCTCCCCTTTCCCTTCTCAATTTCACTGAACTCCTTAGTGTATGTGGAGCCCTCTTTGAACATTCAAGTAAGAAATAGAACATTAATTAAACCACAAAAGGATACAGTTTGCTGTACTAAGATGAACCATTTCTACATTGAGTCTATTTTCAGATTTTATTTTTTTAAAGAATTCATTAAGATTCCAAGAATTAATTTTATATTGTAGCTCTCACAACCCCTCTCCCCCTTCCTCCTGGCTTTATTTCCTTTGGAAATGATAGTCTCTAATAACCTGAGATATTTCATAGTTATAGAGGATAAAAGTTTTTTTTTTTCATAATGATCACAGTTAACTCACAACTTACAGATGCTATTATAATCCCTTTTGTAGCATCAGTAATTTTTGCATTAATTACATGAGAGTTAGTTATCACCTTGAATCTCCATTAAGTCTATTTCCCAGAGCTGACAGTCATTCAAAAAATGCAACTATCTTCCATATAAATCTCCATGGACAAACCAGTGAATGGATGCCCCATGAGAGTCAGCTATTATTTGGCAGGATTTTTTTACTTTAATGGACATATCACTTTAAACTAAGCCTCCACCATCTGTTCTACACTCTAATTACAGTGACAAAATGAATTTAATTTATAATTATGTTATAAAGTAAGATATAAGTGATTTAAATGGATTCTTTACTCAACATCCTGTTCATCTGTCAATTTTCTTGGGGGGGGGATTTAAAATAGATGAGAATTTTTTCTCTTTGTATAGAATGAAAGTTTTCTGTAGAAAATGAGAATCTGTAACTAAGGAATTATAACTAGATAATCAGCTGCATGCTCTGAAGGTCATTGGCATTTTCTACCAAGAAACTCAAGTAAATCAATGATTCAAAGGGATCCCATTACTCTTACATTTGAACACAAATAAAAATTAATATGTCTTGTGGTAAATCTATAAAGAAAAGCTTTATTTTTTAATAAATCAACTATTCTAAATTGAATCATGATCTCAAACATCTCAAGTTTTAATATGCATGAGTGCTGTAAGCCACAAAAGAATTTGATGAAAATTGGATGAAACAAATATTCCCCTTAAAAAGGGAAAGTATAAGCTGAATTTGCCTTCTTATTATCACACAACAAAGCAGGGACAACTAAGAAGAAGCAAACCCCTTTTATTAGTAAAATAAAAACTTCCACCGTAAAGGAAACTTCCTTCAGGCAATCAAATGGTACACTCAAAAGTACGGTTTGACCATCAGAGGACTTGGTTGAGCTCAGGTCCTTCCTCTGATGCTTGCTAGCTATGGGACCATAAGCAAGTCTTCAACATCTCTGAGCCTCATCTATAAAAGGAGTGTTGGACCAGTTGGTCTCTACCCTTTGACCTCTACTTCTGTCATCTTTCTTGTGAAGTTATCTAATTCTTTCCAACACGGATATTTCATTTTTCCAAAAACAAAAATCGAAGTAATCAACATCAAGCTTGTGGGGAAAACAACAGAATGGAGTAAACCTCAAAGTTAAGTAAACGCCAAACCTGGGGATGGAGATTCCAGGTACTACTTTTTCCAGAGGGTTGCCCAAATTTCTATCCAAGAGGTACCTTGCGCCATGAAACTTTTGTTCTTCCATTTGTTTTAAAATCTGGCTATTTTCTGAAATGTTAGCATGTCCAGATACTCCGTAGTAGTACATGGCTGCAGTCTGAGTCAAGTCCTTCCAGAGAAAAAAATGAGAAGGCTAGCTGGTGAAACTGCGTCTATCGTCTTACATTCCTGAAATTTAAATTTAGGTGCATGGGGTTGCCCTTTGGGCCCAAATTTGGCTTTTAAATTATTTCATCTCCATTTTTTGTAGACTAGTGTGGAAATCATTCATTCTGCTCTATAGTTGTCCACTTCAGTTTTTTGTGACAACAAATTGACAATGCTGCCTTCTCAGGGAAAGGACATAAGCAGGTTTTCTTATCATTGTTACCTCCCAATATCTTTTTTATTGTTCTATATTTCCTTGTTTTCCATTTCAATATACTTTGACTGCTTGAAAATTTGCTGCCCCCCTCCCCTTTTTAAATGTTTCTCCTTCTCTGGAATGCATATTTTTTTCTTTTTACATTTTTTCCTTCCTTCTTTCCTTCCTTCCTTCCTTCCTTCTTTCTTTCCTTCTTTCTTTCTTTCTTTCTTTCTTTCTTTCTTTCTTTCTTTCTTTCTTTCTTTCTTTCTTTCTTTCTTTCTTTCTTCCTTCCTTCCTTCCTTCTTTCTTTCTTTCTTTCTTTCTTTCTTTCTTTTCTTTCTTTCTTTCTTTCTTTCTTTCTTTCTTTCTTTCTTTCTTTCTTTCTTTCTTTCTTTCTTTCTTTCTTCCTTCCTTTCTTTCTTCCTTTCTTTCTTTCTTTCCTCTGACTTTACTAAGAAGTGTGTCTCCATTAAATGAGGGGGTGACTGCTTTTTAAAAGGTTTTCCCTAATTGGTTTTTATTTGATTGATGAACCACCTGGTTTATACAGATGGGATGTCTGTCCAGCCTCATGAATATTTCTAAAGAGTTATTCTTTAAAAACAAAAAAGATTAAATAAATAATTTATTGATTTTGTTTCCATGTGCTGTCACTCTCTAATATTTACCCTTCTCCCTTCCAAAAAAAAACAAAAAAACTTTACCTTGTAACAATGAAATACAACGTATCTCAAAGGTTTTTAGTTCAGTTAGCAAAACCGATCAACACATTGGTCACGAACAAAATATGTCTTATTTTGCACACTATTTTTTCTGTTACAAAAGGTGTTTTGTTTTTTTTTAACTATCCATTCTCTGAAATCTAAGTTGTTTATTGCACTGATCAGAGTTCTGATTTCTTTCAATGTTTTGTTTTATAATGGTATGGCCATGAAAATTGTTCTTTGGTTTCCTCTTAAAGCAATCTGTACCACTTAAGTTTCTCTGAATTCTTCAAGCCCACTATTACTTATGGTGTGATAATATTCCACTTCATTCATATAGGGACCACAATTTATTCAGCCATTCCCCAATTAATGTTTCAAGTTTTGTTGTTTCTAGAGGGACTGTTAATGCTGTTCATCCTTCATTCTCAAGAGGACCAATTATTTCTTCAGGATGTTATCTTGATTTGCAAGTGAATTGGATTTAAGTGAGGCAGAGCTACTCAAAGCCATCAGCCTCATTCCTCCAGTGTCATTGATATCTACTGGCACCATATGTCTAGACAACTGGTAATGGTCTAGAATGCAGTAGGGAACCTTGGCCTTTTTAAGCTAAGGTCTCTCCTGTAGTGGTACTGTTATACATTTTTTTGTATACATGGAAAATTCTTCCTTTGTCTACAATCTTCTTGAGATATATGCCAATTAAAAGATATGTACCTTTTAGTGACTTGGTCTTATTAGAATGCATATTCTTTCAAGGTAAGGATTGTTTTTGCATTTTCTTCCTGTCTTCAATGCTTAATTAGCACTATGTTTGCACATAGTAAATGTTAAATAAAATGGTGAAAGTTGAAAATAAATAAATTAAAACTTTGGTGAAAGTTGAAAAGTTATATTTTCTAGGATTACATCTAACTCATTGAGACAACCTATAGGCCTTGAGAGGAGGCTAACATTCAGGGTCACAAAGGGGAGATAAATACAGAATACATACTAACTTTAGGAGTTCTGATAAGGATAGGTAACAGAACAACACCTCCTGATGTGGTCAATTTAATGCTTATCATCTTATGTTATCTCCTCCTAATGATTTACATTTTGAGGAATGAGACATAGCAGAAGATCCCAAACAAACTGAAGGACACTGTAATTATAAGATAAAGTGAGATCTACAAGTGAAATAAGTGGGAAATAAAATTAAAAAAAAAAAATCCAACAACTACAGAAGCCCCTTTTTGATTAGGGGCACAGTTAATCTGGACAAGGAGAAGAACACAGAAAATGAACGAACGTAGTTTGGGAAGGGGCACCACAAAAGAATAGTACTTGTGTTATAAGAGTTGGAGCATGCAGATGGAAGAGGGGGGATTTTGAATCAGAAAGGTTGGATCAATTTTCAATTCTAATCAAAGTGTATTTGTGTTCTTGATTTCCCACAGACTCTGCAAAATTTACTATTTTCATTTTTTTGACTATTCTTCCAATCTGATGCATCCGTCAACTTGAAATAAAAAGAAAATACTAGCAAACTGGCAAAAAATAACATATTTAATAGAAGCAAGGAGCTTGCAATCTGGGGCCACCTCTGGTCACCAAAATACTGGAGGTCCCAAAAGGGGCAGAGGGGAGCAATGTTAAATACATTTCAAAAAGGAAGGAGGCCCTTGGGAAACACAGCCTGGGGAAGCTGCCAATCAAGCCGTTTTTAATAAAAACTGAAACTCCATTGAGAATGCTAGGGAAGGCTGGGGAGTGGTGACATCTGGTCAGAATGGAGGCTCCTTTCTTTTTTAAGCTTTAAGAGTTCTCTATTTAACTGGCTTTGATTGCCCTCAGGCAATTCACGGCTCTAGGATCAGGCAAGGTCAGTTCATAGTTAGCTATATTCAACACATCAAACATTAGAGATTGCTTAAAATATACTCTGCAATCTTTATACAGGAGAGGGAATTGAGAGGGGGCTTTGGAACTACCTAAAAATCTTATGGGATCACAAAAATAATCACTAACCCAGCTACTTCTGATGTTTTCATGTGTGTTCCTCAGGAGCTAACACGGGATGATCCAAATCTAGTGTCTATTTATAATCTCATAATTTAACCTTTCCCATCTCACTTTTCTTTTTTTTTCTTTCTGTGGGGCCTTAACTTTTATTTATCATTCTCTTATAGCATCTTTGGAAATCGTTGCCTAGATAGAGCGAAAATGTGAAACTCAAATAGAAATAGATCCTTGCAAGCAAAAAACTAACTCCGAAATCCACAAATTTACATTATGTTATATTACGTTTTTTTTTTTTGCTTTGTTAAACATTTCTCAATTACATGTTAATCTGATTCCAGCCCCACTTGAGAGTTTTGATGGTGACTTACAGCCAGAGTATGACACCTCTAGAGGTAGCTTTCAGGTCCCTTAACAGTTGACTTTCAAATTTTGCCGTCATATTTTCATGCTTTTAATGTTTTGTCCTAGTTTTTATTTCATAAAACTTTACTGCCTGAAGGAGATATCCACATCCAAAAACATGAATGTATATTTTGGTTAAAATCTAATGGCTCTCCATATTTCCAGACAAGTATATCCTTAGTGCCTCTTAAAAAGTTCTACTATATATATATATATATATATTGGTCTGTCTCTGAAAAAAAATCAGAGAGAAATAAATAGAGGAAATGGAGAAACATAATTTATATTTTTTCCTAGAACACCCATACAAATTTTGAGCTGTTTGTTTATGCTATATTTTGTGCTTCATATATAAATAGATATGGCTTGGAAGGGGAAATATGCAGGGGGTATTGGTGGGATTGAACAAGTCTACCAGCAATAGTATTTCTACTCTGTCTGAGTGGAATGGCCATCATTGATGGTAATTGATATAAAATTAGGAGAAGATCCATGGATAAATTTCATCAACACATAATTTATATGTGTGTATGTATACATACACACATATAAATTGATTTTTATGAAGGCTTTTCATCAATAATAATTACAATAAAGTACACAGCATCTGAATCTTTTATTCAATCACAGCTGTATATCTTTCATGAAGAACAGTACAGCTATTATTTAGTCTAAAAATTCAGTTTATCACTAGCAAATTAAAACTAGTAATAATGAAAGGTTGCTATGATCTTTGATAGATAACACTTTTGCCATCAAAATTGATTTTATCTGAAATGACAAAGTGGAACAAAGTCAGTGGAGTAAAACAGTAACAAAAGTATTACTAAACTGATCTTATTAACAATTAATATCTTCAGTAGAAAAGATCTTTAAAATGGGGAAAGATAATGACAATGTTTGTAAAAAAGAAAAAAAAAGTACTTAGATACAATGCTGGGAAAAGCCTGAAAAAATGAAAAAGAAAAATAATTTTTGACTGTTCTTTTTAAATGGAATATTTTATGTAAACATATCACTTTGACCTTAAAATTTGCCAGTTAATGCAATTGATCAAAGAATGAAAGTGAATAGTATGCTTCAGTCTGTATTCAAACAATATCAGTCATATATCACAATATATTCAGCCATACTCTTATTGATAGACAACCCCTCAAATGATTAAGGCTCCCCTCCATTGATTAAGGCTTTGTTTGGTACATTAAAATCCATTTTTTTCAGATTAAATGCTTTTTAATTCTATCTTTCCATATTGTAATTGTGAAGTAGATGATTTAAAAAGAGTGTATGAATTGACACGGTGCCCTACCAAATTTCATCTTACCTATTTCATCCTGAAATTTTAGCCTGTCAAGATTTTTTTTTCAATCCTAATATCATCCAGTATAGGACTTTCCATTCTAGATTGGTATCATCTCCAAATTTGATGGTCATGACAATTATATGTTTATCCTAATCACTACTGAACAAACTTTAAAACATAGGGCAAGGATCTATAAAGAGCTCACTCAAGTAAAGAGCCAGACATTTTTGAAGTTGAACTATTAATTGCTTATTAGGTCTGGTTATTCAGGTATTCTTCATTTAATTTTCTCTAACCCAAAACTTTTGGTCTATTCTATAAAAATGGTGAAGCCATTATGAAATGACTTCTTGAAAGTTTTGTAAACTACATCTGCAACATTTTACCCTAATACCATCAGTATGGGGTGTGAGAGGGTAGAGGAAATAAGCTTTTTCTGTAATAACTTGTTCTTGATTAAGTCATGTTCATTTCCTTGAGCACTATTTCTTTTTAAAATATGTTCAGTAATCATCCTTTTAATAATATATGCATAATATATGCATATATATGTATAATATACATATATGTGTGAATATATATATATATATATATATATATATATATATAGCAGGTATATATTGTGAAACAATACAGGTCTCTAACTTCAGTTCAAAAATGACTAATTTGAGGGAGTGGATAATGTTTTTTTACTATTTTAAAATAATTAGCAACAGATTTGACTGATAAGGCACTATTCATGATCTTTCAAAAATTTTGGAGAATGGGAAAGGTTTTTCAAAGTTTAAGAGGAGCAAACACCTCATTATTTTTCTTTTTTTATTCATTTTTTTGTTTCCAGTTTTCTACAGTCACTTCCATAAGTCTTAGATTTTCTCCCCTCCCTCCTTTTCACAATTTCCATTGCAATCCTTTTGAACATTTAACGCATATTTTTTATCATCACATCATTTAATTTTATCATCACATCACATCTATCTAAGTATGTTCCTTTTTATTCTTATAATAAATATACAGTTCTCAAGATTAAGAAGTATCATCTTTCCTTATAGGAATGTAAACAGTTTGCCCATATTGAATAACAAGTTGTTTTTTCCTCTGTTTATCTTTTTATGCCTCTTCTGAGACATGTATTTGAAGATAAAATTTTCTATTGAGCTCTGTCCTTTTCAGCAGGGAAATACGGAAGTCCCTTATTTCATTGAATGTCCACCTCCTTGCCTGAAATACTGTGCTCTATTTTTCTGGGTAACTGATCCTTGGTGGTAGCCCAAACTCCTTTGCCTTATAAAATATTACATTACTATCCTTCAGATATTTTAATGTAGAAGCTGCAAGGTTTTGTGTGATCTTCACCGTAGTTCCTCAATATTTGAATTGTTTCTTTCTGATGGCTTGCAGTATTTTCTCTTTAAATGGATAATTCTGGAATTTGGCAACACTAGGTCTTGGTGTTTTCAGTTTGGGTTCTCTTTCAGAAGGTGATCAGCGTATTCTTTCGATGACAATTTTGCCCTCTGTATCTAGGTCCTCTCAGCAGTTTTCCATTTTGTTTTCTTGGAAGATATTATCCAGGCTATTTTTTTTATCATATCTTTCTCATAGATCAATAATTCTTAGATTTTTCTCTCCTGGACCTATTTTCCTGGTCAGTTGTTTTTCCAATGAGATATTTTACATTTTCTTCTATTTTTTTCATTCTTTAGATTCTGTTTGGCTGATTCTTGATGTCTCCCAGAGTCATTAGCTTTCACTGGCCTAATTCTAACTTTTAACAGATTGTTTTCTTCAGTTAACTTTTGCAACTCCTTTTCCATGTGTCCAATTATTCCTCTTAAGGAATTATTTTCTTCAGTCAGGTCTTGTGCTTCTTTTTCCATTTGTCCAATTTTCCTTTTTAAAGAGCTGTTCTCTTCAGTGAATTCTAGTTTGTTTTTTTTTTTTTAATCATTGGCTAATTTTTCTTCTTCCTCTCTTATTTCACTTTTAAAATCCTTCTTGTGCTCTTCTTCTTTTTGGCTTCAGACCAGTTCATATTCTTTTCTGAAGTTTCAGATGAGAGTACAGTATCCAGGATGACCTCTTAGATATTTGTGTTTTGATCCTTGTCCCCATAATAAGATTCTATGGTCTTTTCTGATTTGCTTCCTGCTCAAGATGAATGCCTTTTTTCCTGGCTTTTAAAGTGGATCCCAGCTTCTGGGGCACAGGTGGCTCTGTCCCATGATTCTGGTGCTTGAAACTTGAGGTGTTGTGTATTGTGCACTCTGTTTCTTTCAACTAGGAGCTACAATGCTGCAGCTAACCTGGTGCTGAGCTAGCTGGTGTGCCAAACCAGAGGAGGTGAAGTCTTTCTGAGTTTCCTGGGACCTACCCTATGACTTGCTCTGTGAGGTGTGCGGGAGAGGTAGTCTGGCCACAAGAAGTCTCCTCTCTTGAGTTAGAGCACAGGCAGGCTCAAGAGTTGGTGAACTTTGTCTGAACTAGTGTCTTCCCAATTCCCTTGGATGTGCCAAGGCATGCCTGATGTTCTGGTGTTATTGCTTATGGTTCTAACCCCTGGGGCTCAGGGTTTGCTGAGATGGGGCTGCCTGGGACAGTTCTGGTCTTAGCCTGGTCCCCTTCAGCCACACCAAGAGGGACCCCCCCGCTTTGAGAATTTTCTAGTCTCATGGACTAAGAAACCACTTACTCCTTTGGCGAATCCAACTATTCCAGGACATTTCCTAGGGAAATGTTATCTGTTTTTTTTCAAGGTCAACAAGGAGTGGGGGTGACCACTTACAGTTCACTCTTCCATCTTGGTTCCTGGAAGTTCAAGTAGGTGACCTACAGACATTTAATCTGTGGGCTGATAGTTTAATGAGCCACTGCTGCTACTGAAGTTCTGTACTTCTCTCTTACTGAGCTCCACTATACTCCTATCCCTGGCTGATATGTTTGGGAATCTGCACTGCTGATCCTGCTTCTTACCACATGGTGGTTCATGCTCAACTTTGCTATGGCGGGGTCCATGCTGGTAAAGCCTGTGTGCTGTGGGGTCTGCACTCTTACAATTTCTTGAAAAATATCCTTCCCATTGTCCTTCCAGGCTGTCTTGGGCTGGAAATCCGCTGCACCCTGTCTCCTAGTAGATTCTGCCACTCTAATACCTGTTCAGATTCTTTTTTTAAAGGTATCTGAAGGAGTTTGTCCTAGAGCTTAGGTGATTACTTGATCTCACTCTGCCATCTTAGCTCTGCCCCTCTCTTTTTATTTTCAAAAGACAGAAAGGAAAATTGAGTCTAAAAATTATAAGCCACTGTGTTTTTAATTGGTTCCAATATGAGTCTCCAAATGTGGGTGTAGTAGTCGTCCAATTTGACAAGTTTGGGGAGGTTAGATTGGAAAGGGTTGAAAATTAAGTAAGTGTTGAGAAAACAGAGGAAATGAGTTCCCCTATTCTCCTCCTCCTGCCGGGAGGCTGGCTTTGAAATGCAGAGTTTAAAAATGATTGCTTTCAGAAGCAATATTATTAAATTACAAATAAGGATGGAAGGATATGGACAAAAAGACATGAGCAACAACATAAAAATAGATGGAAGATGATAGAGAAAAATGGGGAAGGCTCCCAAATTGGACTGGCAGGGTTGGGATCAAAAGTATAAATAGAAGAGTTAGAATTAACAGAGAGAAAAGCCCTATTTTTTGCAAAGCCTAGAAATACAAAAATAGAATTTGAGATGTGGAATAAATGGAGATGAGACAGTGCAGCCTAAAAAGAGTCAAGGTTATCTACTAAGAAGGAGGAGGATGTAACAAATACATATAACTTGCATCCCCTCAATGGTTAGCAATTAGCATCTAACCAATATATATTTCCATAAATGAAAATTGAATAGATTTTAAATGAATTACAACAGTGAAAGGCAGATAGATATATAGAGATAGATGGATAGATAGGAAGAGAGAGAGAGAGAGAGAGAGAGAGAGAGAGAGATGGATGAATAGGTGGAAATAGATAGATCGATCCATCATCTTCCTTTCTGTCTCATGAGTTCAAAACATCAGATTTATTCTTGATTCATCTCTCTACCTCACGCCCATCCCCAAACTCATCACGTGTCAAATCAAGTTTATTCTACCTCTGCAGCTTCTTCCTTCCATCTTTGTTTCTCCACCCACATGACATTTAACCTAATTCAGACTTTCATCACTTCTCACCTAGAATGTTGTAATAATCTTATAATTGATTTCCCTAATCTATCATCTCTTCAAATCATATTTAACACAGTTTTCAAATTAATAGTTTGCATGGACATGACCATGCTTCTCCTCTGTATAAAAGTCTTTGTGACTCTCTATTTGTACTAACATAATATTCAAACATCTCAGTCTTACCCTCAAAGTCTTCTTCAATGTGATTCTGCAACTTTTTTTCCGATATTTCATTCTCCTTCCCTTCATGCAATCTAATTACCCAAATAAATTCTAACCCAGATTATTGTTGGTTATCTGAATTCAACGTTCTGTCACTCATCTCCTTGCCTTTGCATAGTTTGTACTCCATGCCTGCAATGTCTTCCCTCCTCATCTCTACTTATAATCCCTAGTTTTCTTTAAGACTCAACTGAGATGCCATTTTTGCTTCAAAGCTTTCATCTGTTAGGCCAGTTGTTAACACCTCTACTTTAACATTTCTTTCTAGTTCTTTGATTGGTGTGTCTTCAACAACAATGTAAATGTCATCATGGAAGGAATAGCTACATTTGTATTCATGTTTCCAAGGCTCCTAGGATCAGGCACACAGTAATTATCTATTCCTAAAGACCAGTTTGTATGGTAGACCCTATCCACTCAGGATGAAAGTATTTTAAGGCTAAGAAAAGGAGATATTGGATCTTAATCCTTTCTAAAACTTAGCTGAAATGGGACCATTAGGATGAAGTTTCCTAGTTTCCTTATGCTCACTGCTCATTCCTTATTAGGAATTTAGAAATTATTCTCATATTACTGGTCCCATATGTCCTGTTAGTGTCATACTGTATCGTTGTCTCAAACAATACAGTAGAATAGCTGCTAGCTGGGACAATCTTGTTGCCAATTGAAAGCATGGAGGCTGCACATCAGCACTGGATAGTCATTACGAGCAGTAGTTCTTCTGTCTGTGATTAGAAAAAAGGTTTCATAAGCTGCTGTCTGTGTTCTGATAGTGTTTCTTTGAAATCATCTTCAATACAAGAGAATGTAGCCACAATTTCTGTTGATATAAGTAAAATGGAATGTCTCTTTTCTTCATGGAGCTTACTATCTACTACAAGTTTATGATTCATGAGTTAAAATTCTACTATACAACAAAATCTGAAAAGCATATTTGAGGGGTACAAATTTTGCCCAGAAATTGAAAAAACAGTGAATATAATGTTTAGAGTTGGATTTGGTATTTAGCATAATCATAACAATAGTTATATTCCCCTTGGAGAATTCCATTCCCTTGGCTATACAAGTTGGCAATGTTAGTGAGAAAATATTGCTGATTGATTGGCTGTTTTCAGCTTAGTGAAAGAAGTAATATATATTTAATACTCTGCACCAAATGGGGAAAAAATCACAGTCCATAGAAATCTAGTCACATGCCCTATTTTCAATAAAAACAAAATCCCTCAATAATTACAAAATGCACAAAATAAAAAAAAAGAAATTGTATATGAAAGTTGTATTTTTAGGAAACTTTAGAAAACTTTATAACATTTACTGTCTATGTTACTGCTTCTGGATGTTCTAGTTATTAACAAAATCTGGTTGTCATGATAACTTTGGCAATGTCGTGTGTTGGGGATATGGGTTTCCATATTGAAAGAAATGCTTTATTATACCAACATGATTTTCAGTATGTATTAATTTTCTTTATAAATATACTTGAAAACCCCAAAGAGTTTATGTTTCTGTTTATAATTGTTTTTTTTTTCCTGAATGCTTAGTATTTTGCATTTGGTACCATTATAATGATTTTTAAAATGAAGACAAATGTGAATAAGGATGAAGTTGGTGCTAACTGCAGCAGTTGGTACAATTAGCATTTCTTGGTTTCCTTACTTCAGGCAGGGAGGCAACCACATGCTGTAATTATAAAAGCTACAAATAACAACAGCATAAGCTACCTAGCTATAGGTGTTGACCAAATTGCAAAAACAATCATACATCAAATCTTCATATGGTAGAATGAGAAGTAATCTCCACTGCCAGGTGGAACGTACCACCGATATACTTTGATTAACAACTTACCACATTCATGAAAAAGTCTAACAAATTATAGTCTGTGTGGAGCAAATAACCATAGCAAAAGCATACTAGAAAACTTTTGCCAAGTAACAAAAAATTGTTTATGGATAAGGTCCATAAAGCACTATGCTTTGTATCATTACTAGAAATGTGTAATTACCTCAGTAAGCACCATTCATCATGGAAAGAAAAAGAAACGTATTTAAAAAAATATATATATACATATATATATATATATACATATATATATATATGTATGTATATATATATATATATATATATATACATTGCCTGCCTAACCTAAAGAAGGAGCTCCAATATAATTAGGGTTTTGCAATATTGGTAATTGTAAAATATACAAAGTATATTTATTCTTCAGCTTAATTCATAGTAGATAATAAATGGAAGTATTTGAAAACAATTGGTCATCAAAATAAGAAGTCAAAGCAAAAAACAGACACATCTTCTTGTTAATATACTAGAAAGCAAAGGGGGAATTGCTTACATAGCATTGAAAGCATTAGAAATGAACATGAAAAAGTTTGACTTCTCATGGAACACAATGTTTGCAGTAATGGATCTCCAATTCAGTAGCCAATTCACCATAGATTCACCATGTCCTTGAAGATGTCTAAGTGGTTAACAGTCAGAGCCAGGAATGTCAACTAAGTAGTATCTGGGAACCTAGAGGTATCCCTTTCACACTATGACTTTTTCCATCAGGGTTTCAATATATCATGGATCAGCATAAGAAATTAAATGGAAATTTGGGGGAGTTTCATAGAAGTTTTAGATGACACAGAAAAAAGTTTAGAAATTCAGAAAGTCACAAAATACATTTATGGTGTATAATTTGAACATATTTTATCTTTTAATTTCATGACTTCAGATTTCTTCTCTGCTATAAAGGGAAGGCCAAACGATTTTACACATATTTTCCAAATCATGGGGGCACAATGTTCCTAGCCCCCATAATGTTAAAGGGATAACTGTAGTAGCTATTGGGGAACTCTCTAAGCTCTGCATCTCGGATAATGAATGCAGTATTCTTTTTGGCTCTTATCTGTTTTACTGCAAAATAAAATAATGGCATTACAGAAGACAGACAGTTCAATGACAATATTAAAATACAATAATTATTTCTCTAACCTCTACCAAGACTAATGGCTAATTATTCTGCTTTATTTTTTTTTTACCTGGAGGAGAAAAGGAGTCATTAAAAACACAACCATTTTGTAATGTTGGAAGAAACATCAGAAAACTTCCAAAGCAGAAAAGATTTGTTTTATCCTGATGATTTTTTCTTTAAATTTAAACTCATCTTTAAAATAATATTAAATCCATCTATCAGCGATGGTCTAGGATATTCGGTAGGGTGAGTAGATAATGCCATTAAGGAAACACAACAACCCAAATGTTTCTTTACTCTCCCTCTTATTCATCTCTCACTTACTCATCCTTAGCTTCACTTTGGTGCTTCCCTCTCATGATATCAACCTTGCTTCTCCTTTCCCCAGTTTTGCTGTCTTGCCCTCTCTCTTAAATTCTTGTTAACTTCCATCCTATGATTTATAAGTAAAAGGAACTTTAGAAGTCATTCTCTCCAACCTCCTCATTTACAGATTCATCTCAGAGAGCTGAAGTCAATGGAGCGATGTCGTACAGATGCTAAGTGGCAATCCTGGGTCTTCTGACTTCAGATCTAGTGGTCCTTTCACTAAGTAATGATGACTGTAAATTATTATTACATATGGAATGAATCACTAATATGAAAAGATGATTTTGTCAGCTCAGCAATATTAATAGCATTGAAAAACTTTCAAACTGGTGACAAATTATTTTTTAATTTATTTATATAATATTTATATTCAATAAGTCTTTTTATAGGTATCAACATTATGTGAAACATTACAGTAAACTATAAGGAATAAATAAAGATAAAGGCAGTCAGGTAGCCCAGTAGAGAGTGTGTCAGATCTGGGTTCAAGAAGATCTGAGTTTGAATCTGGGCTCAGACATTTACTAGATATACAAGCCTAACCAAGTCATTTACATTATAGTCTCAGTATCCTCATCTATGAAATGGGGATAAATAGCACCCACCTGCCAGGATAATTGTGAGATAAAATAAGGTAATATCTTTAAAGCATTATATAAATGCTAGCTATTTTTATTATTAATAAAACACTGTTTGCCATCTCATGGAATTTATGATGGAGTAGAAGGGTTTACAACAAAGACATAAATCACCATGATATAAACTAGAATATGAACAAGACAAGTGACTGATAGTAATGTTTGCTAAGTTTATTTTATGTGCAAAGCATTATTGTGGGTACTGAGGGAGATACCAACAGAGTATGACACCTTTCCTGAGTTCATGAATTTTAATATAGTCAGGAAGATTAAGGGGATAGAAACAAATGAATGAATGAATAAATAAGTGATTAGAAAAGTATAGTTTGAAAGTGTGGTATCATAGCTACAAAGTGCTAGAGGTTCACAGGAAGGTCATCATAAATGCATCATGGATGAGATAGCATATCAGGTGAAACCTGAGGGATAGATAAAAATTTGACAGCCAGAGCTTAGAGAAAAAGACATTCAAGTTAAATAAAATATCAGGAGAAACATAAAAACCATAGAAGGAGCATTTAGGATATAGAAAGTAGTCCAATTTGGATGGAGTGTATATAGGGAGAAAGAAAGAAAGAAAGAAAGAAAGAAAGAAAGAAAGAAAGAAAGAAAGAAAGAAAGAAAGAAAGAGAGAAAGAGAGAGAGAGAGAGAGAGAAAGAAAGAAAGAAAGAAAGAAAGAAAGAAAGAAAGAAAGAAAGAAAGAAAAGAAAGAAAGAAAGAAAGAAAGAAAGAAAGAAAGAAAGAAAGAAAGAAAGAAAGAAAAGAAATAAGAATAAAAGAATAGAAAAAAGGAGGGAAAAGAAAAGAGAAAAGAAAGGAAGGGAGGAAGGAAGGGAAGAAGGAAAGAAAGGAGGGACAGAAGGAAAGATGAATGGAGGGAAGGAAGGAAAAAAGAAGAGGAAAGACAAGTATTAATAACTTACTTTGAGCTATATGCTAAATATGGGGCAAAGAAAAGAGACAAGCTAGAAAATTCCTGTCTCAATGAGCTCACTGCTCACTATCTTTATATGACATCCAAATGGGGACCAACATCATCATGGTTTTCCTCTTTTGGTTGCTCTTTTGCTTATCAATTTCCCTCTTAAATTATGATGTCTTAAAAAAAAAAAAGTTGATGCACTTGTTGAACCAAAAGAAGAATTTTGATGTTCTTCTGTTCTTGTGCATTCCTTGAAAACTTGCCTCAAGTTCATGACAGTATCTGATTAAAAAACAGTGACAGTTCCTTCCTTATCCACTCCATAAATATTCTACATTTATCTTCTCAGTATCCCCATCAGAGAAGTGCATTCCCAAACATTTTCCCATTATTTTCACTATTCATGTTTAAGCACCTAACCAGCCATTAACAGCATAAGATTTTCAGAAGGTTCTACGATCAATCTTACATTCATTTTGAAGCTACCTTTGCAGATTAACAGACTTCAACAATAACCTCACTCATTACACAACACTTCAAGAAAAATTCTTCCTACATTAATGATCTACCAATGAGAAATTAAGGTCCAATGTAATCACAATAACTGACACAACTCTCTTTTGTTTTTCATTTTGGAGTGTTTTTTTCATAATTTACAAAATTGAGAAAATTACCTGTATTTATTTATAGAACAAAAAAAAAATTAAAAAACCCAAGTGTTCAAAATGCTATTTTGAATCATTAATTGGACAGTGAAAGTGCACCCTTGGGAATAAAACCTAATTAGTTCTTTTGCTAAGCAGGTGCCTAGTAAATAAGATATAATTTACATTTACAACTTTGCCTTAATTGTTACAGGATTCTCTTAGGAGCAACGTAGGGACATTCATTTTTGTATTACTTTCTGCAGGACCTTCCCCTATAATACAAATAAGGATTGATCATCATTTTATGCTTTTTATTTTACATGATATCAATTTTGAATAAGGTTTTTAGCAGGAGTGATTACTGAGTATAGGTATAGCTGAAAAATAATAGTTTATAACCACATTATTTATGAAACATTTTCTTTTGCTTTATTTTGCATGTTGTCCATTAAAATGTGAAATAGAAAGAAATCAATGTTTCATTTAAACATGCATGTGAGTGCCAGTATTTAAGAGCATGTCCTTATGTCAGAAATGAATTGAGGAAGACTGGGGTTGAAATAAGACCTCTGCTTCTTAGTAACTGTTGACCAGAAGCAAATTGCTTAAACTGCTGGGGCTCATTTTCTTTCATCTGTAAAAAACAGGATAATAATACCTGTTCTTTTTACCTCTCCTCGCCTTTGCTCTGGAACTGAAATGAAACAGCATATCTGAAGTGCTTTCCTAATCTTAAAACTTGATAACTGCCAGTTATAAAAATACTGTTACGAAAGTTGACATAGACTTTTGAGCAAGATCAAAATGTTCAGTTTAAAAGCAGACACAAAAGATGTTGTTTCAGTTGCTTCCATATAAAATTTGAACCAAATATGATCTAAGTATTATTTTTTTCTTATATTCAGTTGTAATCACCAACATCTGTCCAAATGTTTCAAAGGAAATTTACAGAGAGGTAAATAGAACAAATATGAGACAATCTGGCACACCAGTGTGAAAACTAATGTCTACTTTCACATCAATAATTGGGACAGAAACAAGTCATTAGCTTGGCACACAATGGATTGGGTCAACTTTTTTTTTTAAATATAAATTTATTTATTTAACTTTTTACATTACTTTTCACAAAATTTTGGGTTCCAAATTTTCTCCTCATTTGTCCCCTCCCCCTATCCCAATACACCGAGCATTCTAATTTTCCCTATCACCAATCTGCCTTCTCTTCTATCCTCCCTCCCTTCTCTTGTCCTCATCTTCTCTTTTGTCCTGTAGGGCCCGATGATTTTCTATTCCTCATTAACTGTATTTCTTATTTCCTAGTAGCAACAACAATACTCGACAGTTGTTGCTAAAACTTTGTTCCTCCAAATTCTCCCCATCCCTCCCTCCCCACCCATTCCCTTTGGGAAGGCAGGCAATTCAATATAGGCCATATCTGTGCATTTTTGCAAATGACTTTGATAACAGTCGTGTTGTGTAAAACTAACTGTATTTCCCTCCATCCTATCCTGCCCCCCCATTGTTTCTATTCTGTCTTTTGATCCTGTCCCTCCCTGAGTGTTGATTTCAAATTGCTTCCTCCTCCCATTGCCTTCCCTTCCATCATCTCCCCCACCCTGCTTATCTCATTCTCCCCCACTTTCCTGTATTGTAAGATAGGTTTTCATACCAAAATGAGTATGCATTTTATTCCTTCCTCTAGACGAATGTGATGAGAGTAAACTTCATGATTTTTCATAACCTGGAACAGGCTTCAAGGAGCCACCAGCAGCAGCAGTTCCCAGATCACTCAACCCACAAATGCCACAGATAGCTTCAAGGGTCAGTGGCACAGTTCCTTCAACTAGAAGAGGAGAGCGTGATCGGAAATGCTCATAACAGCTATTGCAGCAGCAGGGTCCATTTTTGGAGCAGACTGCCTAGAGCGCCTGGGGAAATTGAGCAGCTGATCTGAATCTCAGCCCTGAGTGGCAGTCCAGCCCTGGGAACCCTCTGCCTAAAGCCCATGGGGGAACTGAGCCAATGATGTGAATCTCAATCCTGAGTATGTCCCTGGGGTGAGGAGGAGTATTGGTGTGGCTGAACTGGAGGCAGTTGTGGAGAGAGAATTTTACTAACAGATTTTAGGCAGAAAACTTTTTGGTCGCTCCCAGTCCAGTGCACAGTCACACCCTTGATTGTGCCACCTTAGAGGAACTGAGAACTTACAGGTCCTCAGAATATACCCTCCTCTTGAAAAAGGATTCAAAGTCAAGTAACTGGTTAGTATAATGCCCCCAAAAAGGAGAAAAAAATAAGAGTGTAGAAGATTATTTTCTTGGTAAACAGGTATTTTCTTCCATCTTAAAGATGAGAAATAACAATGCATATCTTCAGAGGTTATTTCTGCATCCAAAACTTCCAAAGTAAATATGCAATGGTTTCAGACCATGGAAGAGATCAAAATGGATTTTGAAAATCAAGCAAGAGAGGTGGAGGGAAAATTAGAAAGAGAAAGGAGAGCAAGGCAAGAAAGTCAGGAAACGCAAGGTAGCAGCTTGCTAAAGAAGATCCAAAAAAATGCTGAAGAAAATAATACTTTTAAAAATAGGTTAACTCAATTGGCAAAAGAGGTCCAAAAAGCCAGTGAGGTGAAGAATCCTTTAAAAAGCTGAATTAGACAAATGGAAAAGGAGATTCAAAAGCTCACTGATGAAAATAATTCTTTAAAAATTAGAATGGAGAAGATAGAGGCTAATGATTTTATGAGAAACCAAGAAATTACAAAACAAAACCAAAGAATGAAAAAATAGAAGATAATATGAAATATCTCATTGGAAAAACAATTGACCTGGAAAATATATCCAGGAGAGAAAATTTTAAAATTATGGGACTACCTGAAAGCCATGATTAAAAAAAAGAGCCTAGACTTCTCCTTTCATGAAATTATCAAGGACAATTTCCCTAATATTCTAGTATCAGAGTGCAAAATAAATATTGAAAGAATCCACCAATCACCTCCTGAAAAAGATCCAAAAAGAGAAACTCCTAGGAATATTGTAGTCAAATTCCAGAGTTCCCCTGTCTGAGAAAATGTTGCAAGCAGCTAGAAAGAAACAGTTCTCATATTGTGGAAATACAAGCAGAATGACACAAGATCTAACACCTTCTGCATGAAGAGATCAAAGGGTGTGAAATATGATATTCCAGATGTCAAAGAACTGGAACTAAAACTAAGAATCATCTACTCAGAAAAATTAAGTATAATACTTCTGGGGGAAAAATGGTCATTCAATGAAATAGAGGACTTTCAAGCATTCTTGATGAAAAGAACAGAACTGAATAGAAAAGCATGAAAAAGTAAACAGAAAAGAGAAATCATAAAAGACTTAAAAGCTGAACTGTTTACCTTCCTACATAGAAAGATACGTGTAACTCTTGAGATTTTTCTCAGTATTTGGCTAGTTCCAGGGATCACACACACACAAACACACACATACACACACACATATGTGTGTCTGTATATATGTGTGTATATATATGTGTGTGTGTGTGTGTGTGTGTGTATAGACAAAGAGTACAGGGTGAGTTGAATAAGAAGGAATGATATCTAAAATGAAATAAAATTATGGAAGGATAATAAAATATTGGGAGGAGAAAGGGAGAAATGGAATAAGGTGAATTATCTCTCATAAAAGAGACAAGAAAAAGCTTTTTCAACTGAGGAGAAAAGGGGGAAGGTGAGAGGGAAAAAGCGAAGCTTATTCTTATCACATTTGGCTCAAGGAAGAAATAACATACACAATTTAGTATGAACATCTATTTTACACTACAGGAAAGTAGGGGAAAAGGGGATAAAAAGCAAGGTGGAGTAATGATGGGAGGGCAAATGGGAGGAGGGAGCAATTAGAAGCAAACACCTTTGGGGAGGGACAAGGTCAAAAAAGAGAATAGAATAAATGGGGTGCAGGATAGAATGGAGGGAAATATACTTAGTCTTACACAACATGACTATTATGAAAATCTTTTGCAAAACTACACATATATAACCTATGTTGATTTGCTTGCTTTCTCAGTGGGGATGGGTGGGGAGGGAGGAAGGGAGAGAATTTGGAATTCAAAGTATTAGGAATGAATGTTGAGAATTGTTTTTGCATACAACTGGAAAATCAGAAATACAGGTAATGGGGTATAGACATCTATCTTGCCCTACAATAAAAGACAGAAAATGGGAATAAGGGAAGGGAGGGGTCTGATAGAAGGGAGGGAATATTGAGGGAAGGGGTAATCGGAATGCAAGGCATTATGGGGAGAAGGCAGAGATGGTGAGAAAATTTGGAATTCAAAATTTTGTGGAAATTAATGTTGAAAACTAAAAATAAATAAAGATTTCTAAAAAAAGAAATTAGAGTAAAAATAACAATTAGTTACTTAGAAGCTTTCATAAAGACACATGGCTGTTTTCTTTTCCTGATTGTTCGAACTGATTTCAAGTCAAATTAAAAGATTTTTAAACACTTCAGAAAGTCAGATGTAGTTCAACTCCATCTTAGAACCATGAGGGAAAAGATATATTTAACTAAATTCTCTAATCCAGGGTTCCCAACAGATATTTACTTTTTGCTTTTAAATTTTTAACTTGAAAATTTACATATATGCCTTTTGTCCAAAATGAAAATGAAAGAATGATTTATGGAACTATGCTGGCATTTAAATAAAGTGTTATTCTCTGAAACTTTCATGAAGTATACATATGGAACTGGATTCTTGAAGGACAAGGCAAAATAAGCTCTGACAGATCATGTCAAACTGGCACAGTCTGGAGATTGTACATCTGAATATCAGCCTGGAGAAATGGGAGCAAGCTCATAAACAGAACTTTTTAATCCCCCTCCTCCGACAGTGATATTACTTTAGCCACTGTGATGCAAGAAATATTGTGTATTTTCATGAAAGAATTGCTATCCACTTTGATGGGTTGAGTACTCCGGGCAATTACAAATCTTTCAATGTAATGAAATATTCAAAACCAACAAAAACATTTTTTAATTTGTTCATTTTCCATACTTGATTTTAAAGTGTTTTTTTTAATGGATTTACTTTGGTGAAATAATAAAAAACGGGTCCAACTGAAAGTCATAGAATTGGGTCCTCCTGCCTTCTCTATAATCTTACACATTTTGACTCATCTCTCATGCTGAAAGTCTGTTAATTTTTTGCTCTTCTTAAATAAATCATTTTATTGTGAAATCCGTGTTTAAAATACAGTTATGATTTTGTATTAGTAGTGAGAGGGCTAAATCATTAGCTGCCTGCAAAGTCAGCCTTGGACGTTATTTTGTGGCTTTCTTCAGCTACTTCAACAACTGATAGGCTCTTCTTATTTTGGCTCAAACCTATTTATCATTGTTGCAGATGGAGCTAAGTCAAATATCAGGATAGGAGGACTGTTTTAAAGGTTGTATTCTTTATTTTTTTTCTTTGAATAAAGAAATTACATTAAATTGCTTTTCATTTCTATAGATTTTTTTTTTATGCAGGTAGTGGGTGAGACGCAGAATTGGTTCTACACTACATTTATTAGATTTCAAAATTAATTTTATTTGTATTCCCAGGTTTTCTATTGCAACCATGGAACAATAGAAAATCATTTATATCTCTCATAACCAAAGAGCAAGTAAAATGATAAAATCTACTTTATTTTATGAAAATAAGCTAACATTGTATTTTATTAAAACAAAGAGAGAGTTGGAACACTAATTCATTGTTGGTGGAGCTGTGAGCTGATCCAACCATTCTGGAAGACAGTTTGGAACTATGCCCAAAGGACTACAAAAATGTACATACCCTTTGACCCAGCAACGTTGCTTCTAGGACTGTATCCTCAAGAGATCATACAAATGGGAAAAGATCCCACATGTACAAAAATATTTGTAGCAGCACTCTTTGTATTGGCCAAAAACTGGAAATCAAGAATTGATGGATGCCCATCAATTGGGGAATGGCTGAATATATTACGGTATATGAATGTAATGGAATACTATTGTGCTATAAGAAATGATGAGCAGGAAGACTTCAGAGAGGCCTGGAAAGACATATGCTCTGATGCTGAGTGAAAGGAGCAGAACCAGGAGAACTTTGTGCACAGTAACGACCACAGTGTGCGAGAGTTTTTCTGGTAGACTTGGAATTTCATTGCAATGCCAGGACTTAAAAAAAATATCACAATAGTCTTTTAAGGCAAAATGACTTCCACATCCAGAGAAAGAATTATGGAATTCAATTGCATAATGTAGCATATCATTTTCTTTTGTATTACGTTTTGGTTTGTTATATGATTTCTCCCATTCATTTCAATTCTTCTATACTGCATGACTATGGTGAAAATGTATTTAATAGGAATGTATGTGTAGAACCTATATAAAACTGTATAATTGTATGCTGTCATGGGGAGGGGGTGAAGTTGGGGAGAGGGAGGGAAAAAAATCCAAGTTATATAGTAGTGATTGTAGAATATTTAAGTAAATAAAATTTTTAAAAAAGTACCTTTATTCCATAGAGGGTCATTCATTTTGCTAAATATTTTTTAAAACGCTTAACTTTTTTTTCTTATTTGCAAAATAGAGATCAAGTTCAGTGAAGAAATAATCTTAAGAAATTCATGAAATTTAATTGATAAACTTCTTGTGCCTTTTTGAATGGACTTAGGCATATACTGTATACTTCCTAAAATAAGTTCCTTAATTTAATTTGCCAAATAATTAATGAAATATGTACTTCTCACATAAATGATGGAAGTCTCTACTCTCGTTAATTAATAATCCATGCTATAAATTATTCTTACGTTTGTATAAGCAGATTTACTTAAACAAGCTGCTAGCTGCACTTAAACGCAATTGAACATTTTTGCAAAGCTTGCCATACTAAAACTGGGACATTTCTACACAAAGATAGTGTCTAATAAATGTATATTGTGTTACCTCTCGAGACCACAAAGAGTCCTACAAAGAATTCAGAGATAATATATTAATATTTTAGATTTGGACAAAGAGAATATGTTCTCGTTGAAGAAAATATTTTAATTCAGAAAGAACTTTGGTTACTAATCCAGATTTGGAGTAAAGTCTTGGAATGTTACTACTCTTGCTTTCTGGAATGATGACGACATATTCCTGAAATTATTTTTCTCTATTTTCACTGAATATTTCCTTTGCAAATGGTGACTAAAGGACAGGAACAAATATTGTTGATGGGGAAGGAGGATGGGGATAATTTATTGTTGAGGCAGTTACAGTTGGAATGAAGGAGTTTAAGTATATTTAGGACTGAAATGTCTATTTCTGAACCGTTCCCCTGGATTTATATAGGACGTAGACCCTGCATTGAGGGATAGGCATATGGTAGATAATAGCAATAAACTTATTCTGGCTATGACATCTGGCTGTGACATCTGGTTTTAACATCTTTGCTGTCTCTGGTCATTCATTGCTGAGACCCCAAGAGCTGATTCCTCAACAACCTTAAAATCAAGTGTCATGACTGAATAGCTGAAATTTTTAGTGTAAATGTTTTAGTGTAAAATTTATTCCTAGAAGTAAATTGAGACTCTTTTGAAATCTAAATTCAAATTCTCAAGCTTGTTATTTTTAATTTTATTTATTTGATTCTCAACTTAAGAAATAAAATATTTTCATAATGCAGTATAATAGAAAAAAGATGATTGCACATGAAACTGTGAATGTGTTATTTTCAACGTGTTGTTTCTTTAAATATATAACATTATTATATAACTTTCTTTTTTTAATCCTTTTTTCTTCCTTGCCCTCCTCCACCCTAGAGATGACTATCATTACAGACAAATGTGTGTATGTATGTATATATGTGTGTATGTATATATATATCACATAACATATTATATTATGTTTTCTATATATGTGAATACACACAGACACACTGACACACACACACACACACACACACACATATATATATATATATGGAAACAGAGGTATATAAAACCATCTATACAAACTTCTATTTATCAATTTTTTCTCTAAATATTGATAGTGTTTTCCTCCTCCATAGGTCCTTTGTAGCCAATATGAGTGTTCGTAGTAATAAAAATAACTTATTATTGCTGTTATAACAGTATTGCTGTTACTCTATACAATATTCTCTTGGTTCTGCTCAATTTATTCTTCATTATTTTATGCAAATCCATCCATGTTTTTCTAAGATCCCTGAGTTCATTATGTCTCATAGTGCAGTGGTATTCCAAATTATGGTACATGATTATGGTGGAATAATCTTGTTTTCTCAATTTGGCTCTTGGACTGTTCCGGCTATCATGCTCTGTCCCCTCCCATCTGGTGAGCCAAATCTGGGATATTCTTTCAGATCCATCTCAAGGCCTATCTCCAACTTTTCCATTGCATATTGATCCCTACTTCTGATTTTCAATTTCCGCAATTACTCATACCATTCTTTTTCTTCTTTGTCATATGTTGCATTTCATTGTCATCTAACAGCATGTTTAATGCACTCATGTTGATGCCCCAACCATGATATAACCTCTTGGAGGATACAGACATCTCTTTTTCTTTTTGTAGAATTCTTACTCCTCTTTGAGCAATGTGAGGGATGCAAATATGTTTTTTATCTCAATGGTCAAAGATTTGATAGATAAGTTGAAGCATTTTCTCACCACACAAGAACAGATACAAGGAGTGATGTAACTTAAATATATGCAATGTGCCTCTTAGGAAGGAGAAATGCAATATTTTTGCAGTCATTTTTATTTTTTTCTTTTAGCACTTGAGCAGCAAATAATTTGACTGACCACTTGTGGATGAACTCCCACAATGGATATTAAAGTGTTGTTATTCAGATGTGAACTATGTTCTTCTAATTTCTGTAGAAGAAATGAAGCCACAAGGGAGAAAAAAGGATACTGTATCAAACCAAATTCTCAGGGTTTGTCAATGTATAGCAACCTTAAGGCTGTCACACATAAAACAATATTAGTATTCTGTCCACAGTTCAAAGTGAAATATCACAATGTGGTTGGCATTTACGAGATGAAGGTATTTCTGCAAGGAGTTGTGTGAACTGCATTTGCACCCTTTAACATTCAGTGCAATTGCTATGAATAGCTCTTTGAAATGTTTTCTGTATTCCCTATAAGCAGGCTTTCCTGAGTAAAGTGACTCCAAATATCTAATTTATGATTTTATTGCATTTCCTGAGAAGTAGTTCAAGGTTTGATGCAGGAAGAGGGTACACAGGGATAGGATCCTCAGACAAGCTGGGAAATGCAAAACTGACATTTGATGAATAAACAGTTGATATCTGAAAAATAAAAGGAATTATTATTGGATGTGAAGTAATATCTGGGTTTATAGACAAAGAAATTTAATAATATAATGAATAAACATAGGCATTATGACCTATGGTTGCAATTATTTCTGTCTTGAAACCATAGAAAATTACATATTCTACTGAAATACATTTCACTTCTTTCTAATTGAATGAACCTATTATGTCTGAAAACATTTCTCTGACAGTTATTCTGTAGAAGTCTCACTATCTTTGTGAGTTAAATAAGAGATTTGTCCAGGAAAGAGGAAGAATTGAGGCACTAACTGCTAAAGAATTGGAAAAGAAGTGATAAGGAAACAAGACAGATAAAATAAAGTGTCTGTGTACATTAACAATGAATGAACCAGGCAAAGGGAGAAGGCACAAAGTTTTAATGTAATTCCAAAAAGAATGTGATTACAATGAATTCTGCCAAGTTAATCACTCTGGATGGACATAGCTTAGGCTTAACAAGTTACCAATTCATATGCTCCTTCAATAAATCCCCTTCTTGAGGTCTAGAAGCAGCACTTATAATGACAGATATTATCTCCCATTTTTACTCAAAACTTAAAAACAATTCAGCCAGGTTGTTCAAAATGATGGCTAAGGAAGACTGAAGCAAACATTCCATAGCAAGTCACACTTATTAGTTAATGGAGTGACACTAAGTGTGTATAGAAAGGCATTAATAGTCATTAACATATATCAGAAAATGAGGAACATATATTAGAAATGCAATTAAAAGTACAATGAAAGAAGGATATAGTGTCTCCATGTAGCTGGAAAGTCCATTTTAGTACTTTTAGCTCATACCTATGGTGAAACCTCTCAGGAGTGGAGGTTCTTGGTTTTTAAAGGTTCTGCCATTAAAGCAAATACCCTGGTTTTTCCTACCAAGATGTCAAGTCTTCTACAATGGGTCCACATACAGTATATTATACAATGGGTCCACATACAGTATATTATACAATGGGTCCACATACAGTATATTATACAATGGGTCCACATGCCTCTCATCCTAAAACCTGCCTAGTTCTCTACGGATAAAAAGGCTCATTTCCATTTTAGCTATGTTATGGTGAATTATTTGGCTATATAGTCAGGAAGACAGTCTCTTTGCATTTGATTTAATTCAACAAGCATTTATTATGTACCTATGATGTGCCATGCAGGCACTGTGCTAGGGAATAGGGATAAACTGATGGAAACAAAACTCACTATCAATGAACTTACATTCTCCTGTGAAGAAATAATAAGTATGTAAACAAGTACAAAACTGTAAAACAGAATGAGGGAGTAGAAGGGAAACAACTGAGACATGGAATATACTAAAAACTAGGGTGATTTGCTAAAAAATCTTGTTAGAGGCAAAGTTTAAGCCATATCTTGAAGGGACTTACAGAGGAGAAGAGGAAAGAAAGCACTACAGGCATGGGTTGTGGAGGTGCAGTGGTTAGAATCTTGTATGAAGACACAGGGACAAGAGATGTTCTTATACAGGTAACAACATGTAGGATAGCTTTGCTGGAATATAGAATATGTGAGGGGAAATAATGGGAAACCATTGTAGAAACAGAGTTTCAACTCATATTGCAATGGAAAACGGAGCCTGTAATCTATAGCTAAAATAGGTAGAGTCATCCAAAAGTTTCTTGAGCATGGGAGTAAATAGTCAGATGTGAGATTTAGGAATCTGTTTGGCAACTGCATTGAGAGTGGAGCAGATAGAGAAGACACTTGAAATAGGGAAACCAATTAGAAGACTGTTGAAAAAGCTCAGGTAAGAAGTGAAGTTGTGATCTTAGGTTCCTGTAAGGTTGATAGTACCTGGAACAAAAATTTTGCAATAAGGAGGAATTTTTTTTTTTTATTTTTGTTGCTTTGTTTCATTATTTTTTGGGGATGAGGGAGAACAGTTGAAGAAGTCTGTGAACATTTTATTTTGAGGTGCCTAATGGATACTCAGATGAAGATGTCCAGCTAGAAGTTGGTAACACTGAACAAAAACCCATTAAAGGCAGTAGGTATGAATATGTACATTTGGGAGTCATCAATGTTGATTGAGCCCCTGATAGCCAATGAAATCACACAGAGCCATCTGTCATGATATGCTTGTTAAGAAATTAGGTGGAAACATATGTAAATTGATTACAGAGATTTGGATAATAGTAAAATTTATTCAGATTTCATGATTTCCTTATATTAACATTATATATATATATATATATATATATATATTATATGTATACTTTTCTTACAACAACCATGTGCAATAGGTAGTGTATTTTTAATTCTCATTTTACAGATAGAGAAACTAAGTCTCAGAAAGGTTACTCCAATTAACCAACATTACATACAAAGCAAGTCTTATATTCTATGTCTAGCATATTTCCAATTACAATTACATATGTAGTGCTTATTAAAATGAAAAAGAATGAGATTATGAAATTGGAATGAATAGATTTTGTTTCTTATCCAACACTACAACAATTGACTAGTTAATTTTTGACAACTGTATCCATTTTTTATTTTTGTAAATATAGCAGAGTTGAGAGAAATCTAAGTACCTGTTAACCTTTGTTTTAATTTTTTTATTGTTTATTTTAAATCTATTTATTTTAACATAATTCCTATGACATTTTGAGTTCCTAATTCTCTCCCTCCCTCACCTCTTCCACCCACTGAGAAGGAAAACATTATGAAATCAATTATACATATGAAATAATACAAAAATATTTCCATGTTAGGCATATTAAAAATAAAGTGAGAAAATTGTACTTCAAGTTGCAGATTCATCTGTTCCCTCTCTGAAAGTGGATAGCAATTTTTTTCATTATAAATCCTTTGAAATTATTTTGGTTTATTGTATTGATTAGATTAACCAGGTCTTTCATGCTGGTTATCGTTACAGCTTGACTGTAATGGTTCACACGGATCTCCCCTTTCTCACTTCACTTTGTATCACTTTGTATAGATCCTTCTGTATTTTCTGAAACCATCTCACCTTGCCAATTATAATATCACTGCATTACTCCATCATAATCATATGCCACGACTTATTCAACCATTTCCCAGTTTATGAGTTTCCCCTTCATTTCCAATTCTTTGCCACCACAAAAATAAATGCTACTGATATTTTTGTTCAAATATGCTCTTTTTGCTTTTTGAAAAATTTCTTTGGGATAAAATCTTTTTTTCCTTCTTTTTTTTTTCTGGATATATAAATTTATTTATTTAACTTTTTACACTCATTTTCACAAAATTTTGGGTTCCAAATTATCTCCCCATTTGTCCCCTTCCCCCACCCCAATATACCAAGTATTCTAATTTCCCCTATCACCAATCTGCCTTCTCTTCTATCATCCCTCCCTTCTCTTGTCCCCATCTTCTCTTTTGTCCTGTAGGGCCAGATGACTTTCTATTCCCCATTACCTGTATTTCTTATTTCCTACTATCAAGAACAATACTCAACAGTTGTTCCTAAAACTTTGAGTTCCAAATTCTCTCCATCCCTCCCTCCCCACTGGTTCCCTTTGGGAAGGCAGGCAATTCAATATAGGCCATATCTGTGTAGTTTTGCAAATGACTTCGATAACAGTCGTGTTCTGTAAGACTATCTATATTTCCCTCCATCCTATCCTGCCCCCTATTGTTTCTATTCTGTCTTTTGATCCTGTCCCTCCGCAAGTGTTGACTTCAACTTGCTCCCTTCTCCCATTGCCCTCCCTTCCATCATCCCACCAACCCTGCTGATCTTCTTCTCCCCCACTTTCCTGTATTGTAAGGTAGGTTTTCATATCAAAAAGAGTGTGCATTTTATTCCTTCCTTGAGTCGAATATGATGAGAGTAAACTTCATGTTTTTTCCTCAGCTCTCCTTTTTTTTCCCTCCACTAAAAAGTATCCTGCTTGTCTCTTCTGTGAGAGATAATGTGCCCCATTCCATTGCACCCTCTCTCCTCCCAATACATTTCTCTAGTACATTTACCTTAATTTTTTTAAGATATGATCCCATCCTACTCAATTCACTCCGTGTTCTCTGTCTCTGTGTGTGCGTGCATGTGTGTATGTGTGTGTGTAACTCCACCAACTACCCAGATACTGAAAAGTTTCAAGAGTTACAAATATTGTCTTTCCATGTAGGAATGTAAACTGTTCACCTTTGGTAAGTCCCTTATGACTTTTCTTTGCTGTTTGCTTTTTCATGCTTCTTCTCATTCTTGTGTTTGAAAGACAAATTTTCTTTTCAGCTCTGGTCTTTTCATCAAGAATGCTTGAAAGTCCTCTGTTTCATTGAAAGACCATATTTTCCCCTGAAGTATTATACTCAGTTTAGCTGGGTAGGTGATTCTTGGTTTGAGTCCTAGTTCCTTTGACTTCTGGAATATCCTATTCCACGCCCTTCGATCCCTTAATGTAGAAGCTGCTACATCTTGTGTTATCCTGATTGTATTTCCACAATACTGGAACTGTTTCTTTCGAGCTGCTTGCAAGATTTTCTCCATAACCTGGGAATTCTGGCATTTGGCCACAATGTTCCTAGGAGTTTCTCTTTTTGGCTCTCTTTCAGGTGGTGATCTATGGATTCCTTGAATACTTATTTTGCCCTCTGGTTCTAGAATATCAGGGCAGTTTTTCTTGATAATTTCATGAAAGATGATGTCTAGGCTCTTTTTTTGTTCATGGCTTTCAGGTAGTCCCATAATTTTTAAATCGTCTCTCCTGGATCTATTTTCCAGGGCAGTTGTTTTTCCAATGAGATATTTCACATTCTCTTCCATTTTTTTTCATTCTTTTGGTTTTGTTTTTTGATTTCTTGGTTTGTCCTAAAGTCATTAGCCTCCATCTGTTCCATTCTAGTTTTGAAAGAACTATTTTATTCAGTGACCTTTTGAACCTCCTTTTCCATTTGGATAATTCTGCTTTTGAAAGCATTCTTCCCTCATTGACTTTTTGACCCTCTTTTGCCAATTGAGTTAGCCTATTTTTCATGGTGTCATTTTCTTCAACATTTTTTGGGGTCTCCTTTAGTAAGGTATTGACCCGTTTTTCATGTTTTTCATGCTTCTCTCTCATTTCTCTTCCCAGTTTTTCCTCCACCTGTCTAACTTGATTTTCAAAATCCTTTTTGAGCTCTTCCATGGCCTGAGTCCATTGGATATCTATTTCAGATTTTTAAAATATAGAAGTCTTGACTTCTATGTCTTTCTCTGATGGTGAGCATTGTTCTTCCTCATCAGAAATGAAAGGAGGAAACATCTGTTCACCAAGAAAGGAACCTTCTATGGTTTTATTATTTTTTCCCTTTTCTGGGCATGTTCCCAACCAGTTACTTGACTTCTGAGATTCCTGTCCACCCCTGCCTCACCAGTGCTTTGGGTCTGAGATTCAAATGCTACTCCCTACCTCATGGCTTTCAGCACGGGGAGGGACTTCTATTCAGTGAGACATTAAGTACTGCTGCTCAGGTGCGGGCAGGGCTGCCTCCCAGGCTCAGTTCCCTCAGGCGGTTTATTCAGAGACCTTCAGTAATGGCCCTGAGCTCCCATCTGCTCCGGGATCTCCTGTCTACCGCCTCCCCTGCTGCTTCCTCCCAAGGGGGCCCGAGGCACAGAGACACCCCGCTCCCCTCTCGGACAGTCCAGAAGGCTGTCTCACTGAACTGTAGCACCTGTGGGTGGAGGGATCTTTGCCACTAGAGGTTCCTTCCCTGAAGCTTGCTTGGATATGCTCCTCTGGGCCACGTGGCCAGGGCAGTGGCTCTGCTCTGCATCCGGTGCCCAATGGACCTTTGGTGCCAGTTTTTCAGGGCTCTCTTGAACAGAAATCTCCTCCACTGCATTGCTGTGTGGCTTCCACTGCACCAGAACCCTTTGTGAGTTCTTTCCATAGGTAATTTATGGGCTGTGGGTTTGGAGCTTGCACATGTGAGTCTTTCTACTCTGCCATCTTGGCTCCTCCCCCGGGATAGTGGCATTGCTAGGTCAAAAGGTATACCCATTTTGTTGCCCATAGTTCCAAATTTTTCTCCAGAATGGTTATGTTGGTTCACTACTCTACAAAAAGTTTATTAATGTACCTCTTTTTTTCCCTCATTTCCTCTATCATTTGTCATTTCTGATGATGTGATGTGTTATCTGAATTTTTTTAATTTGCATTTCTCTCATCAGTAGGAATAAGAACAATTTTATTTGAGTAAATGTAGCTTTGATTTCTTCTTCTGAAAGTTGACTATTTATATTCTTTGACTATCAGTGAAGAATGGTGCTTATTTTTATAAATTCGACTCAGTTCTATGGTCAATATGCATTGAGAAATGAGAGCTTTATCAGAGAAACTTGGAAAAGGTTTTTATATTACTTCATTGTCTGTGATATATTTTAGGATAATGCAATTTTCTTTATTATCTTTTTAATTAGGTCTATTCTTGCTTTTACTTTTTCTGAAATCATGGTAGTCTGCCTTTTTTATTAGATTCTGTGCCAGCTCTTTATTTTAACTCTGTGACTGTCTGTCTGTTTCAAGTGTGTCTCTTGTAAACAACATATGGTTAAAGTCTGGTTTCCAATCCCTTCTTCTATCCACTTTTATTTTATGACTAAGTTCATCACATCAACATTCACATTCACAGTTATGACTACTATGAATTTCCCTAGATATAACTTTCACATCTTCTCTCTTTATCCTGTATATAGATATTATATATACATATATAATGAGCAAATATATACATACAGATACATACATACACATTTTGGTTGCATGAAGTTCAAACTTTGCCATCTACCACTCCCCTTTTCTCCCTCACTATAAAAGTTTTTCTTTCTACATATCCTTTATGTGAGAAAAATTCCCTGATTGTACCTTTCCCTTCCCCCTTCTCCCAGTTCATTCTTCTTTCTCAAATCTTCATTTTTTAAATCACTGCAATATAATCAAATCACAATGATGCCATCTTTTTATGTAAACTCATTCTGACTGCCCTAATAATGATAACGTTTTTTTCTGGATTACAAGTATCATCTTGTCATATAAGTAAGCAAAGAGTTTAACCATATTAAAACAATTATAATTTCTTTTTCCCATTTACTTTGTTATGCTTCTCTTGGGTTTTGTATTTAAATGTCAAATTTTCTATTCAACCCTGTTGTTTTTATCAGGATTACTTGAAACACCTCTACTTCATTATACTTCATTTTGTATCATCCCCCTAACCCCCAAAGGTGTGTACCCAGTTGAACTCAATTCATTATTCTTAGTTTTAATCCAAGTTCCTTTTCCTTCTAGGATGTCATATTCTTTTTTCCTGTGTGAAAACTGTGTTATATTTATTCTGCACACTTTAATTGCAGAACAAAATAAACATTAATAGCCCACAGTATATGACATCCTACTCCCCAGATCAGGAGAGGGTGACAGGGACTCTGTAAGCCCTGACTGAATACACTAGAAAACAGGAGGAAAAAAAATCACTAGACATAGGCAGATGGAGCCAGGCAAGGACAGCGTCTGTACTGCTGCTGTGGGAATACAGGGAACTGTACACAGGGTGAGGGATCTGATGCAGAGGTTCATCTAATCCACCCCCTCTATGAAGAATGCATCTCATCTCCTTCAAGTGGGAGGATCTCATCAGGAATAGCAGCTCTGGGTTCTTCTGCTGTCACCTCATCATCATCAGTACTAAGACCTAGCTTAATCATGCAGTAAATTCAATTTGAGTGAGTCTGAAATCTTCAAGGGAGAAACCTGGAAGACAGCAGAGCTGTCTGAAAAAGCAACACTGCCAGGTCTTTCACAGTCTTGTTGTTCTTGTCGGCCTCAGTCATCTGCCTGAGAGTCTCCATAATGGGGTGATCTAAGTTTATTTCCAGGTACTTTTTGTCCATAATGTAACTCATTGTGGAGTTGTCTCTCAATACTTGGACCTTCATGATGCATTCCATGTTGACTGTCCAGCCATATGTGCTAGTCACAATGTGACAAGGTGAAGAGACCAGTCGGTTGGAAATTATCACTTTCTCAATCTTCTAATCCAGAATTTCCTTCATTAACTTGCGCAAATTCTCAAATTTTGCCTTGCTCTCCTTCATTTTCATTTTCCTTTCATCTTCATCCTCTGGAAATTCTAAACCTTTTCAGTAACGGAGACAAGGATCTTCCCATCGAATCCCTTTAGCTGTTGCACACAGTATTAATCAATGGGCTCTGTCATGTATATTACTTCAAAATCATGTTTCCATACTGCTTCCACAAAAGCAGAGTTGGCCACTTATTCTTTGCTCTCAGCAGCGTTATAGCAGATGTATTTCTGGGTATCCTCGATTCTGAAACATTCAGACAAGAAAATCATCTCATCTTTTGACTAAGAAATTTGGTAATGCAACAGTTCAGACACATGACACCTGTTGGTTGAGTCCTCATGGATTCCAAGCTTTAAGTTTTTAAGTAGGCCTCATAGAACTTTTTGTAATTCTCTTTGTCTCCTGCCAGTTCAGAGAAGAGCTCTGGACACTTCCTGACAATGTTCTTATGGATGGCCTTCAAGATCTTACTCTGCCACAGCATTTCCTATTTTTTTTTTAAATTTATTTCTTTAATTTTTAACATTCATTTTCACAAAATTTTTGGTTCCAAATTTTCTCCCCATTTCTCCCTTCCCCCCACCCTAAAACGCCAAACATTCTAATTGCCCCTATCACTGATCTGCCCTCTCTTCTAACATCCCGCCCTCCCCTTGTCCCCATCTTCTCTTTTGTCCTGTAGGACCAGATAAATTTCTATACCCCAATACCTGTATTTCTTATTTCCTAGTAGTGAGAACAATACTTGACAGTTGTTCCTACAACTTTGACTTCCAACCTGTCTTCATCCCTCCCGCCCCACCCATTCCCTTTGGGAAGCAAGCAATTCAATATAGGCCATATCTGTGTAGTTTTACAAATGACCTCCATAATAGTCGTGTTGTATGAGACTAACTATATTTCCCCCCACCCTATCCTGCTCCCCATTGCTTCTATTCTCTCTTTGGATCCTGTCCCTCCACATGAGTGTTGACTTCAAATTGCTCCCTCACCCCTCTGCTCTCCTTTCCATCATTGCCCTGACCCTGCTTATCCCCTTCCCCCTCACTTTCCTGTATTGTAAGATAGGTTTTCATACCAAAATGAGTGTGCATTTTATTCCTTCCTTTAGTCTAATTTGATGAGAGTAAGCTTCATGTTTTTCTCTCACCTCCCCTCTTTTTCCCTCCACTGAAAAATCTTTTACTTGCCTCTTTTCTGAGAGATAATTTGCTCCATTGAACTTCTCCCTTTCTCCTTCCAATATATTTCTCTCTCATCACTTAATTTCATTTTTTTAAGATATGATCCCATCCTATTCAATTCACTCTATGCTCTCTGTCTCTGTGCATGTCTGCGCGCGCGCGTGCGTGTGTGTGTGTGTGTGTGTGTGTAATCCCACCAACTACCCAGATACTGAAAAGTTTCAAGAGTTACAGATATTGTCTTTCCATGTAGGAATGTAAACAGTTCAACTTTAGTAAGTCCCTTATGACTTCTCTTTGCTGTTTACCTTTTCATGCTTCTCTTCATTTTTGTATTTGAAGGTCAAATTATCTTTTCAGCTCTAGTCTTTTCATCAAGAATGCTTGAAAGTCCTCTGTTTCATTGAAAGACCATTTTTTCCCCTGAAGTATTTTATTAAGTTTTGCTGGGTAGATGACTCTTGGTTTTAGTCCTAGTTCCTTTGACTTTTGGAATATCCTATTCCATGCCCTTCTATCACTTAATGTAGAAGCTGCTAGATCTTGTGTTATCCTGATTGAATTTCCACAATACTTGAATTGTTTCTTTCTAGCCGCTTGCAATATTTTCTCCTTGACCTTGGAACTTTGGAATTTGGCCACAATGTTCCTAGGAGTTTCTTTTTGGATCTCTTTTTGATGATGATCAGTGGATTTTTTCAATATTTACTTTGCCCTATGTTTCTAGAATATCAGGGCAATTTTCCTTGATAATTTCATGAAAGATGATGTCTAGGTTCTTTTTTTGATCATGGTTTTCAGGTAGTCCCATAATTTTTAAATTGTCTCTCCTGGATCTCTTTTCCAGGTCAATTGTTTTTCCAATGAGATGTTTCACATTATCTTCCATTTTCTCATTCTTTTGGTTTTGTTTTGTGATTTCTTTGTTTCTCATAAAGTTATTAGCCTCCATCTGTTCCATTCTAATTTTTAAAGAACTGTTTTCTTCCATGAGCTTTAGGACCTCCTTTTCCATTTGGCTAATTCTACTTTTTAAAGCCTTCTTCTCCTCATTAGGTTTTTGAACCTCTTTTGCCAATTGAGTTAGCCTATTTTTCAAGGTGTTATTTTCTTCAGCATTTTTTGGGTCTCCTTTAGCAATGAGTTGACCTGCTTTTCATGCTTTTCTTGCATCTTTCTTATTTCTCTTCCCAGTTTTTCCTCCACCTCTGTAACTTGATTTTCAAAATCCTTTTTGAGCTCTTCCATGGCCTGAGCCCATTGAATATTTATTTTTGATGTTTGGGATACAGAAGCCTTGACTTCTATGTCTTTCCCTGATGGTAAGCATTATTCTTCTTCATCAGAAAGGATGAGAGGAGATATCTGTTCACCAAGAAAGTAACCTTCTATGGTCTCATTTTTTCCCCCTTTTTTGGGCATTTTCCCAAACAGTTACTTGAATTTTGGGTCCTTTGTCAAGAGTAGGGTTTACTCTGGGAATCTGTGAGATCTTAGTTCATCCCAGGTGGCACAATCAGGGGTATACTAGGATGAATGCAGTGAGGTATTTTTGTGCCCAGAATCTTAGCAGATACCTCTCCACAGCCACTTGGCCTCCAGTTCAGATAAAGTCAGCCCTGGGTGCTGATTTTCAGATAAACTGGATGGGCAGAGCCACCTTTCAGTTTGAGACAAAGACCAGCTTGGCCAAAGCCTCCATCCGGGGCTGAGGTAACACTCTGCCCTTCAGTGACCCCAGGGGTTTTTACGCTCCAAAAATGGAGCTTCTGAATGGGCTGCTGTGCTGGCTCTGAGAAAGCTGCCTGCTGCTGGAGCTATGGGAAGGCCATTCTCCCTTCCTGGCCTGCTGATAAAACCCCTGTCACTGACCTTTTCCGCCTGTGGGTTGAGGGATCTGAGGCCCTGCTACTGTGACTGGAGATTCTGCTCCTCTTCCCACAGTCCTGTCACCCCGCACTACTTGGCCAAGCGGGCTGGGTTCCACGCTCTGCTCTATGTCTGCACAACCAACCTTTCCATGGGCCTTTCAGGTCACCATGGGCTGGAAATCTCCTCCACTCTGTTGTTTTCCACTTCTGCTGCTCCAGAATTTGTGGAGAGTCCCTCTCTACAGGTATTTTATGGGCTGTGGGGAGGACCCTGGGATGTGTGTCTTTCTAGTCCGCCATTTTGAAGTTGTCTGCCACAGCATTTCTTTGGAAATGTTGAGGGACAAATCCTCAGAGTCCATCATTTCTCAGATAAAATTAATATGCTAAAGAACAAACTCATCACAATTGTCCATGATGAACATATACTGTACACACAGCTTAATGTTGTTCTTTTTGTTTTCAGGGAGATCAAAAGGAAGAGGAAGAGCAGAACTCTGAATTCAGAGAAATGCTTTACTACCAAGTGATCTTCCCAGTCACTGGAGAGGCTCTTGTGTAATTAAGATATCATATTCTAAGTCATCCATTCAATTAACTTGCAAGTCATTAAATATCATGTGATCCTAACTGTGGTTCGATATTAGAATTGTTTCTTTCTGGCTGCTTGAAGAACATTCTTTGTAATGTGGAAACTCTGGGATTTGGATTTAACATATCTGGGAGTTTTCATTTTGGAATCTTTTTAAGGAAATGATCAGGGAATTCTATCAATTTCTATTTTATTTCCTGGATCTAAGATGTTTAGGCAGTGCTCCTTTATAATTTTTTTTTTTTAATTTTTATTTATTTATTTATTTTAAGCTTTCAACATTCATTTCCACAAATTTTGAGTTCCAAATTTTCTCCTCATCTCTCCCCTCCCCTCCCCCAAAATGCCTTGCATTTTAATTACCCTTTCCGTCAATCTACCCTCCCTTCTAACACTCCTCCTTTCCCTTATCCTCATCTCTCTTTTCCTGTAGTGTAAGATAAATTTCTCTACCACATCACCTGTATTTCTTATTTCCCATCTATACACAAAAACAATTCTTAACATTTCTTGCTAAAACTTTGAATTCCAACTTCTCTTCCTTTCTCCCTCCTTACCCATCCCCACTGAGAAGGCAAGCAATTCAATATAGGCAATATATGTAAAGTTTTGCAAATAACTTTCATAAGAGTCTTGCTGTGTAAGACTAACTATATTTCACTCCATCCTATCCTGCTCGCCTTTTCTTCTATTCTCTCTTTTGATCTTGTCCCTCTCCTAGAGTGTTTACTGCTAATTGTTCCTTCCTCCCATTTGCCCTCCCTTCCATTATTCCCCCCACACCTTGCTGATTCCCTTCTCCCATACTTTCCTGTAGTGTAAGATAGATTTTGATACTAAATTGAGTGTGCATGTTATTCCTTCCTTGAGCCAAATGTGATGAGAGTAAGCTTCACTTTTTCCCTCTCACCTCCCTCCTTTTCCCCTCCATTGAAAAAGCTTTTTCTTTCCTGTTTTATGAGAGATAACTTGCCCCATTCCATTTCTCCCTTTCTCCTCCCAATATATTCCTCTCTCACCCCTTAATTTTATTTTTTAGGTATGATCCCTTCCTATGCAAATCACCCTGTGTTCTCTGTGTCTCTGTCACTCACTGTACATATATAATACACACACACACACGTATATGTGTGTATATATACACACACACACACAAATATACATATACGTGTGTGTGTGTGTATCATCCCTCCAACTACCCAGATACTGAGAAAGATTTCAAGACTTACAAATATTATCTTTCCATGTAGGAATGCAAACAGTTCAACTTTAATAAATCCCTTGTGATTTCTCTTTTCCGTTTACCTTTTCATGCTTCTCTTAATTCCTGTGTTTGAAAGTCAAATTTTCTTTTCAGCTCTGGTCTTTTTATCAAGCATGCTTGAAAGTCCTCTATTTCATTGAATGACCTTTTTTTCCCCTGAAGCATTATACTCAGTCCTGCTAGGCAGAAGATTCTTGGTTTTAATCCTAGTTCCTTTGACTTCTGTAATATCATATTCCACACCCTTCAATCCTTTAATGCAAAAGATGCTAGACCTTTTGTTATCCTGATTGTATTTCCACAGTACTCGAATTGCTTTTTTCTAGTTTCTTGCAATATTTTCTCTTTGGCTTGGGAACTCTGGAATACGACTACAATATTCCTGGGAGTTTATCTTCTTTGATCTCTTTCAGGAGGTGATTGGTGGATTCTTTCAGTGTTTATTTTGCCCTTTGGTTCTAGAAAATCAGGGCAATTTTCCTTGATAATTTCAAGAAAGGTTATGTCCAAGCTCTTTTTTTGATCATGGCTTTCAGCTAGTCCCACAATTTTTAAATTGTCTCTCATGGATCTGTTTTCTAGGTCATTTGTTTTTCCAGTGAGATATTTCACATTACCTTTCATTTTTTCATTCTTTTAGTTTTGTTTTGTAATTTCTTGGTTTCTCATAAAGTCATTTTTCATAAAGTCTTCCATATGATTCATTCTACTTTTTAAAGAACTCTTTTCTTCAGTGAGCTTTTGAACCTCTTTTTCCATTCGGCTAATTCTGCTTTTTAAAGCATTCTTTACCTCATTGGCTTTTTGGACCTTTTTGGCTAATGGAGGTAGCCTATTTTTAAAGGTTTTATTCTCTTCAGCATTTTGGTGAAGCTCCTTTAGCAAGCTGTTGATTTGCTTTTCATGATTGTTTTGCATTGCTCTCATTTTCCTTCCTATTTTTTCTTCCACCTCTCTTACTTGATTTTCAAAATCCTTTTTGAACTCTTCCATGGTCTGATGTCATTGCATATTCATTTTGGATGTTTGGGATGTACAAACCTTGAATTTTATGTCTTCCCTTGATGGTAAGCATTGTTCTTCCTCATCTGAAAGGATGGGAGAAAATACCTGTTCATCAAGAAAGTAACTTTCTATAGTCTCATTTTTTCCCTCTTTGGGCATTTTCCCAACCAATTACTTTACTTTTGGGTCCTTTGTCAAGAGTCAGGTGTACTCTGGTGACCTGTAAGTTCTCAGATCCTCCAAGATGGAACAATCAAGGGAGAAGGTTTTTACTCCTCAATGGCCTCCAGCTCAGTCATGCCAGCACTCTTCCTTACACCAGGACCATGCTCAGGGATGAGATTTAGATCAGCTGTTCAATTCCTCCAGGGGTTTTAAGCTGAAACTTCAACAATGGACCCTGGCTGCTGCCTGCTTCTCCTGCTGCCTCCCCACTGCCTGAGGCCTGGGCTTGTGGAGTATCCTGCTCCCTTGTCACACAGGTAAAAAAGCTTTTGTACTGACCTTTGAATCTGCCTGTGGCATTTGTGTGTTGAGGAATCTGAGAACCTCTGCTGTTTCTGAGGATTCTGTCCTAGAGTTCTGCTCCAATCCTGTTCCTCCCAGTGCTGTGGGGCCAAGGCTGGACTGCCCCCTCCCTATCCCTTTATCATTCTATTTCTTCTGAATTTAGAAGACTTTTTATGTATGTATGTATTGTTTTCTCTTAAAGTCATTCCCTTGAAAATAGGTTACCAGAGCTACCAGCCCTCTTCTCTCATCTAATACCTCACTATTTATTCTTCATCTTGCATCTCATTTTCATAAAATAATTACTCTTTTTAGCCATTCCTAAGTGGTTTTGCTTTTTAAATTCATATCATACTCAGGTTTACCCCAATCTTTCTTATCAACTATCTAGTTATCATTAAATGTCTTACTCATACATTTTGCAATTTGCATATATAAAATTAAACAGTCTGTCCTTATTGATAACTTATTATCAGTCTTTGGTACATACCTTATGTTTCTCTTGTATGCCAAATCTTCTACTATATTCAAGTTGGGTTTTTTATATAAATTTATATATTTTCATTTTTCAACAATCACTTCTACAAAATTTTGAATTTCAAATTTTCTCACCATCTCCCTTCTATCCCCACTCCAGCACAGCATATCTTCTGATTGCTCTTTCTGCTAATCAGCCCTCAAGTCTGTCACCACTACCCCCATCGCTTTTCCTTCTATTTTCCTGTAGGGTAAGATAAATTTCTATACCCCATTTCTCATATATCTTATTTCCTGGTTGCATGTAAAAACAATCTCTAACATTCATTTTAAAAGCTCTGATTTCCACATTTTGTCCTTTTCCCTCTCCCCACCCACCTTCATTGAGAAGGCAAGCAATTAGATAAAGGTTATACATGTGTGGTGATGGAAAACACCTTCATAACAGTGATGTTGTGAAAGACTGACTCTTTCCCTCTGTTCTGCCCGGCCTTTGCTTTATTCAATTCTCTCTTTTGACCTGTTCCTCTACTAAAATATTTGCTTCTGATTGTCCCATCCCCCAATCTGCTGTTTCTTCTATTATTCCCCTCCCCATTCTTATTCCCTTCCACTCTGCTTTCCTGTAGGATAAGTTTCCATACCCAGTTGAGTGTGTATCTTAATCCCTCCTGAAGTCACATGATGAAAGAAGATTCACTTACTCCCTCTCACTTTCCCCTCCTTCTCCTCAACTATAAAAGCTTTTCTTTGCCTCTTTTATGTGAGATAATTTACTACATTATACCTCTCCCTTTCTGTTTCTCCTAGTACATTCCTCTCAGTGCTTAATTTTCTTTTTTAGATATAATCCCTTCAAATTCACCTCACTCTATGCCTCTATCTCTCTGTCTCCATCCATCCATCCATCCATCTATCTATCTACCTATCTATCTATCTATACATACATACATATGTATGTACTTATGTGCATGAATATATATGTGTATATATATATATATATATATATATATATATATATATATATATATATATATATATATATATTCCCTCCAACTATCCTAATACTGAAAAAGGTATTATGAGATAAAATTATCATTTTTACACATAGGAATATAGATAATTCGACTTTAATAAGTTTCTCATGATTTCTCTTTCCTGTTTATCTTTTCAAGTTCCTCTTGCTCTTGTGTTTGAAAATCAAATTTTCTAAACAGCTCTGGTCTTTTCAACAAGAAAATCATTTATTTCATCGGAGTTCCATTTTTCCCCAGAAGTATTATACTCATTTTTGGTGATTAGGTGATTCTTGGTTTTAATACTAACTCCTTTGACCTCTGGAACATCATATTCTAAGCCCTCCTATCCTTTGATGTAGAAACTGCTAAATCTTTACTGTGTTATCCTAATTGTATTTCCACAATATTTGAATTGTTTCTTTCTGGCTGCTGTTAACATTTCCTCCTTGACCAGGGAATTTTGGAATTTGGCTACAACATGCCTAGGAATTTTTCTGTTGGAATCTCTGGAGGTGATTGATGGCTTCTTTTCATTTCTGTATTACCCTATGGTTCTAGAATATCAGGGCAGTTTTCCTTGATAATTTATTGAAAGGTGATGTGTAGGCTCACTTTGATCATGGCTTTCAGGTAGTTTAATAATTTTAATTTTTTCTCTCCTGGATTCATTTTTCAGGTGAATTGTTTTTCCAGTGAGATACTTCACGTTGTCTTCTATTCTTTCACTCTTTTGGTTTTGCTTCATAATTTGCTAATTTCTCAGATAGTCAATAGTTTATTTTTGCTCCATTCAATTTCTAAAGAATTATTTTCTTCAGTGAACTTCTGGGCTTCTTTTTCCATTTGGCTCATTCTACTTTTTGATGCATTTTTCTCATTTCCTTTGTGTACCTCTTTTGCAATTTGGATTACTCTAATTTTAAAGGTGTTATTTTCTTTAGCAAATTTTGATGTTTTATTTATCAAGCTGTTGACTTCTTTTTCATGATTTTCTTGTATTGCTTTCATTCCTCTTCCCATTTTTTCCTCTACTTCTTTGGCTTTATTTTCAAAATTCTTTTTCAGCTCTTCCATAGCAGAGACCAATTCCCCCTTTTCTTAGAAGCTTTGGTTGTAAGAGCTTTTCCCTTGTTTTTTTCTGGCTGTGTGTTTTGAACTTCTTCTTTACCAATGGCAGAAGAAAGTGTTTTCACCAAGAAAGTAAGAATTTATGATATTGTGCTATGAGAAATGATGACCAGTCAGACTTTAGAAAAATCTGGAAAGACTTATATGAACTGACAATGCTGAGTAAAATGAGCAGAACCAGGAGAATATTATATACAGTAACAGTCATAGTGTGCATGGACTATTCCTGACAGATTTAGCCCTTCACAACAATACAATAATCTAAATCTTTTTCAAAGCACTCAGGCAAAATGCCATCCCACATCAAGAGAAAAAACTATGGAATTGAAATGTAAATTAAGCAGACTATTTTCTCCTGTGTTTTGTTTTGTTTTTTTTCTTATGATTTCTCCAATTCACTTTAATTCTTCTATGCAACATGTATAATGCGAAAATTTGAATGCTTTATGTCCTTAAAATCATGAAAACGTAATTTTATGATATTTGTATTTGTTTTAGATGACCTATGTGTATTTTATAATGGAAACAAATATATGCATATATGTATATATATGTATATGCATATACACACATACATATATCTACACACATGTGTGTATATGTGTATGTACCTATATACACATATGTGTGTATATACATATATGCCTATATACACACATTTATATACATATATGAATATACATATATGTATATTCACACAATTATCAAATTCATTATGGAATATTTAAAGAAAATTCTTTCTAATTTAATTATTCTTAAATCATGGATAGAATTATCCTCCCTAACAAGATAAGAGAATCAATTACAAAACCGATGAGAAGCAATTGTGATACATTTCTTCAGAAGAAGCAAAGATATTTGCAAGTACATTTGCACCACTATGCAAAGCTGCATTAATTAGAAATATCAGTACTATTTTGTGCATGGTTGTCCAGTCTTTGCTCTGGACATGCCCATTAATTTCTTGATTAATCATGGATTAATTCTACTTGACAGGTGATATCTTATTAAGTATTAGGTCGGTAGTAAGCCTTTGAAGCCTGTAATGACAAATTTCACAATATCTACCTTCTGCCACATAAAGACTGTTCTTGGTTTGCAGCTGCTGCTGCTGCTGTTAGGCTATTATTATTGCTTTTGTTGTTGAAAATAATTATTCCTGATTTGTTATTGTTATCTAAATCATCTCCATTTTTTATTATGATTACCTTATCTCCAAAAATTTCAGTGCTTTCATTAATTTGTAAAGAAGATAAATCAATTCTCTTAATAATATTTCTGTCTTCCAGTGCTATCTCTACCTTGTCCTTTAATGATATGGAAATATGGAAAATTACACTTGCAACCTCTTCCTCCCATAATCCTCATTCACTACTGCTGCTTGCCTCACCTGTCCAAATACTTTCTACCACTCTAATCCTCCTGTCCAGATCCACTACAAGTAGATATTAAGTTGAGGACTGGTGAAGAAAAATGAATTGAACGTATTTCCATTAATGGTTTAAAAAGTTCAATTAAAATAGCAAATTTCTAGATCAATCAATAGACCTTTATTAAGGACCTGCTTTGTGTCAGAATTATTCCTTTCCTCTTTCCCCAATACTACATCACATGGCAACCAAAGTCAATGGAAGGGAAAATATCCTGCAGAAAGTTTGGCATGAATTGGAAGACACAAAATATTGGTGAGATGGAACAGACCTTCCAGTGTATGCATACAAATGTATGGGATGCCCAAGGAGAACTATCACGTCTAATGTTATGGCTTCTCTAACCACTTTGATGACTGTTCATCCACCTTTGGTATCTAACTAGCACTCAATTCTTACCCATGGCTCAAGGAAACTGTAGTATACGTAGTGGTCACATTCAAATAAAGCATCTTGGCAAATATGCTAACCCAGGTTTAGTGTAACTGATCACTCAAGTCAGTGGATGAGTAAGGATCTTTTCATGCTTTTCTTGGTTCTTGTACTTGAAAGTCAAATTATCTATTCAGCTCTGCTCTTTTCAACAAGAATGTTTGGAAGTCCTCTACATCACTGAAATTCTATTTTTCCCCCTGAAGTATTGTACTCAGTTTTTGCTGCATAGGTGATTTCATGGCTTTAATTCTAGCTCCTTTGACCTCTGGAATATCCAATTTCAAGCCCTCAGATTTCTTAGTGTAGAAGTGGCTAAATCCTGTGATATCATGATTGTGTTTCCACAATGCCTGAATTGTTTCTTTCTTTCTGACTGTAATATTTTCTCTTTGATCTGAGAACTCTTCAATTTGCCTACAATATTCCTAGGAGTTTTCTGTTTGAGATCTCTTCAGGAGGCGATTGGTGGATTCTTGCCATTTCTATTTATTCTCTGATTCAAGAATATCAGGCCTTTTTTTCTTAATAATCTCTTGGAAGATGATGTGTAGATTTTTTTGATCATGGTTTTCGGGTAGACCAACAATTTTTAAATAATCTCTCCTGGATTCATTTTCCAAGTCACTTCTTTTTCCAGTGAGATATTTCACATTGTCTTCTCTTTTTTCATTCTTTTGGTTTTGTTTTATAATTTATTGATTTCTCATAAAGTCATTAGCTTCAATTTGCTTCATTCTAATTTTGAAGGAATAATTTTCTTCACTGAGCTTTTATATCTCCTTTTCATTTTGCCAGTTCTGCTTTTTAAGTCATTCTTCTCCTCATTGATATTTTGGACCTCTTTTGTATTTGGTTTAATCTATTTTTAAGGATGCTTTTTCTTCAGTATTTTTGAAGTCTCCAGAAAGCTGTTGACTCATTTTTCATGTTTTTCTTGCATTGCTCTCATTTTCCTTCTCAATTTTTCCTCTTCTTCTCTTACTTGATTTTCAAAATCCTTTCTGGAATTCTTCCATGGCCTGAGGTTATTTCATATTTTTCTCGGAGGCTTTGGATGTGGGAACTTTGATTCTGTTGTTCTCTTCTAGTTGCATGCTTTGATATTCTTCTAGTAGAATGTTTGATCTTGCTCATTTTAAGAAAATACTTTTTCACCAAAAAGTAACCTTCTATAGTCTTATTTTTTCTCCTTTTGGACATTTTCTGAGACAATTATTTGACCTCTGAGCTCCTTGCTATGTGGTGGGTGCAGTGCCCCAAGTTTCATAGAGTTTGTGCAGTGGCTTTCAGAGATATCTCCAGGGATCTGCAAATTCTCAGCTCCTCCAAAGTGGTATGATATTGTTTACTTCTCTCCTGGCCTGCACTCTGATCTGTGGGTAATCCCAAGCAATCTTTTCTGCCCTGGATTTGCAAGTAGGATTCCCTTTACACATCTGCCACAAGTTCCACTATGGCAGCACTACTCCTTGCTCCCAGACCACCACCCAATACTATGACCCAAATCAGCTGCTCAATTCCCCTACTATCTTTAGGCAAAGAGCTCCAGAAGTAGTTACTGCTGAGGCAGTAACTGCCCCACCCTGAGGCTGAGGCTAGACTAAGTTCCACTCTCACTCAGGTGAGAGAGCTTTCCCACTGACATTTGAAGCTGTTTTTGGTGTTCGTGGGTTGAGAATTCTGGAAACCATAGCACAGTAATTCAATGCCCCGGGGCCTGCTTCAGTCCCATCTGTTCATCCCACACTGGGCTACAGTACCCTAAGCCCAGTGAAATAGATCCCTCCTCTTTGCCTTCCAGGTTGTCTTGATCTGGAAATCTTTTTGATCTTGTCATTTTGTGGTTTATGATGCTCTAAAATTTCTTCAGAGTCATTTTTACAGGGATTTTGAGGGATTTGGGTATAGAGCTTATGCAGGTCTCTGGTTCAGCTCTCTTTAGATTTTAAAAATAAGAAAAAAAGCTGAATATGAAGTTAAGATAATGCTTTTTTGTACATATGTGATTCCAATTTACTAAAGAAGAAAGGACCCCTATGAAATAAAAATTTGATCTGCTTCAATGTTAAATTCCTAGTTCTCCCTGAATTGCATGGGCTTGACTGTCAAATACATCTGTTTAATATCTTGAGATTTTTGAAACACTTTTAATTACAATGTACAAATTTAAAGAATATTATAATGGTTTTAGGATGACTTTCTGTCTCTCTCTGTCTCTCTCTGTCTCTCTGTCTCTCTGTCTCTCTCTCTCTCTCTCTCTCTCTCTCTCTCTCTCTCTCTCTCTAATTGCTAATTGATTCAGAACCAAACGATATATGGTACGGTAACTTTTAGCCAATTGTGGAAATGTTACAGTGCATTGTTTAACAGAAGAGACTGGGGTAATGAGACAAATGGATTGATTGCATATGCCATCTAAATGAAAGAGGAAAAAAGAAACAGGATAAAGGAAACAGAAAAATAATATAGAATAATGTGAATTTAAAGCCCACAAAGCAGCTATGCTTAGTATCATCTCTTAAAAGTGCCACCTTAAGCACAGATCTCTGTTACAATTAACCTCCTGAAGTGAAGGATAAAACAAGCTATTTAAACAAAATATTAAAAAAAAACAGCAACAGCATTTTTCTGTATATGTAATTTGCTTAAGGACTAATCACATCACTACCCTTTCAAAAACCTCAAATTATCTTAAATCAGTTTTTCTCATGGAATAATAATGTATTAATTCATATTAAACAAATTTAACTAGCTTTCTGAACAGGCTCATCCTGATATGAATGAATTCTAATTTTTTATTGAAATTCACTATGTTGTTATCAAATGTATTTTTCAAATGTACTTCTCATTTCTATTCTTCTTCACACAGAGAACTTAAAAGGGGAGGACAAATTCAAGCTTCTTGACCAAATGTGAATTGTTAAGTTTCATTGTAATCCTCCTTTCACAAGCTCATTTCCATCTAAGTGATCCAATAAAAGTGCAAGTCATGTCATTATTTCTCTGATGGTGTGATATTCTTTGACAAAGAAGGATGAACACACCTAAATTTTTGTTATCCTATTATGTGTGCCTCTTTCCTCTCTAAATAAAATATAAGATACTTGAAAGCAGGGGCTGCTTAGTTTTGTTTTTTTAATTTTATCCACAGCATCTAGCAAGGTGTACATGTGACAGAGTTGGCTTTTATAAGTACATGATGATTGATTGGTTCTTCATTTTGACAACTTAAGTTAGAAGAGTTTCTCAGAAGAACTTCCATACCATAAAACCGCACAAGTCCTTGGGAAAGAATGGAAACATAAAGTCATTTGTTGAGGATTTTATATATAATGTTTGTCACCAAACAATGCTTTGGCTTTGTTCACCTGAAAAAGCCAGCTTTATGACTGTCAACATTGCTTTTTTCAATCAATCTCTGCTCTCCTCTCCTTCATGATAACTAGCCCTTTTGGAATCACTTTCATCATAGTAGGCAGTTCTTAAGTGTGTTTTGGCTTCAGCTCCCCTTTGTTTTTTGTTTTTTTTTCATAATGTTTTCATTAAATGTATGTGTTAAAATCAAAACGTTAGGGCAGGGATATTACTATTGGAACATTATGACCAATAAAATTGTTGTTTTGTTGTCACTACTGATGTCAATCTGTCCAAGCTTTTCAGTACATACTTTTGTTACTTTGAATGTAATGTTTGGTTTTTTGCTAAAGAAAACTGAAATAGGATAATTATTAGTGAAATCACTACTGAAGTTTGAAAGATGGTTTTCCTATTGTGAGAAAAAATTTGAAGATATAAACAAGAGCAAATTAGTAAAAATGCTTCAAAAGTATCCATCCAACACCTTCAGAATCTTGTCTGCATTTATGCTTATATTTGATATTTTTCTCATTTTCTAACTTATCAGATTTCTCTCATACTACTTTCCATATTTTTTCTTTATTATTTAATTTGTTTGTTTTCAGTTTCCACCAATCATTTTCATAAGTCTTAAATTTTCTCCCCCTCTCTCCCTTTTCCCTTTCTGAGATGGCATGCAATCTTCTACGAGTTCTACACACACATTCTTACTAAACACATGTTCACATTGGTCATGTTCCATAGAAAAATTACAGCATATTGGAGAAACCAAAACAAAACACAACACAGGAGGAAAGAGTCTACTTCATTCTGCATTCTGATTCCATAGTTTTTTCTCTGGATGTGGATGGCATTTTGCCTCAAGAGTCATTTGGGAATGTTTTAGGTCCTTGCATTGATGTGAAAGTCTAAATGTATCAGAAACAGTCCTTGCACACTGTGCCTGTCACTGTGTATAATGTTCTCCTGGTTCTGCTCATTTCACTCAGCTTCGGTTCATATCAGTCTTTCCAGGTTTTTCTGAAGTCCACCTGTTCATCATTTCTTATTGCACAATACTGTTCCATTACATTCATATACCACAACTTGTTCAGCCATTTCCCAATTGATGGGCGATTCCCTCGATTTCCAGTTCTTGACCACCACAAAAAGAACTGCTATAAATATTTTTGTATATGTGTGACTTTTCCCATTTTTATGATCTTTTTGTACTTTCCATGATTTTTAAATGTTTTCTTTATGCTGTACTTCTTAAAAAATGATCTTCCTATCCTGTCTGGTTACATGATGTCTTTGTTACATGATGCAATTTTAAGTTCATTAAATATTTTAACGACCCTAATGTGAACCATTTACTGTTCTATGTAGTAGGGGTACAAAGACAAAAATCAATCACCCTCAGGGAGATTGCATCTTATTGGGGAATGGGAAGCCACATACACACACACACACACACACACACACACACACACACACACACACACACACCCCTAAATAAATACGTAAAACATATGAACCAAATACTTAAAATCAGTCCAATCTAATTTCTGGCAGGATGCATAAGAATATCAAATGGTGGCAAGGAGAAAGGGGAGGGTGCTCAAGGGAGCCCTCAAGATGAATAAGTGAGGATTCCATGTAGAGTGGAGTAACAAAAAATGCTTTCTAAGAATGGTGAAAGGAACAGTGATGGGAGGAGTATGTGTACATGGTACAATATGCAGAATAGTTTGTAATAATATAGAGTGATGAAGGGAAATAATGTGTAATATGCCTAAAAAGATACATGTACATGTATTATGAAAGTTTTTTATAACAAATGGAGGAGTTCACATTTTATCCTTAAGACAATAGGAAACATTTTCAAAAGGGGAGTGAAAAGTGAAGAACTTGGAAGTTCAGTTGAGCATCTATGTGGTAAATGGATTAAAGAGTGGAAAGGATAGAGTTTGGAATGTCAATTAGGAGATGATTTTTATAGTTCAGGCAAGAAGAGATGCAATCCTGAACTAAAATGGTGGCTAGATCAGTATAAAGAAAAACATAGGTGTGAGGAATGCTGTGAAAGTCAACAAGATTTAGCAATCATTTGGATCTGAAAGGATAAGGAGTCATGGATGATTTTGAAATCATTGGGATGACATTGATTCCCTTATTAGAATTAGGGACATTAGAAAAGGGGGAGGTTTTGTTGTGAATGATGATGAGTTACATTTTAAACCAATTGTATTTGAGATACCTATAACACATTGAGGTTGACATATCCAGTAGACAGCTGAGATTATAGAAGTGGAGCTCAAGGAGACTGATGAGATTTGGCTCCCTAGATCAGGGAGGCATCTGAATAGACATGATGATTGACTCTCTGAGAACTCATCTTATTATTGAGGGAGACAGTTTAGAGAAAAATAATAAAATAATCTAAGATACAAAGATAAAGGATAAACCATGGATAATCATCCAGCAAAGGAGACAGAGGAGGAATAGACAGATAGAGAACCAACAATTGTAGCATGAAATTCCATGAATAAGAAAACATAGAAAGGTGGACAGACAACACTGCTGAATTCCACAGAGAAGTCAAGAAGAATGATAAATTGAAAAGAGATCACTGATTTCAGTAAGTCACAACACACTGGGAACTGAGAAGAAATCTTTGAGTTGGTAGATTTCAAGGAAATATGAGTGCCAAGTTAAAGTTATTTTTCTTGTTGTTATTGTTTGTCTTAGGATGGTGGGGGCTTTGGTCTAACTTTAGGGATATTAAAAAAATAGAGGCAGTATCAGAGAAGATTGTAGTGGCAAATCGGTAGATGATGGAGAGAATGAGACTAAAGGGAAAACCAGAGGAGCTGACCTTTCTGAGAAGGTTTTTTTTCTACATAATTGACTGCAACAAAGGAAGCCATTATATCAACTGAATTCGATGTGACAAATATGGGGTGAATGTAAATGGCTTTATGTAGTTAGTAAAGTAGAAGCAAAGCCTTCTGTTAAAAGAAAAGAAATTGTATGGAAGGCTAAAGGTGAAGGGCAAATCATTTGAACAATCACTACTGGGAGTGCTATAGAGGATAGATTAGTGAACAGAATTGGCAGTGAGGACCAGAGGTTCCAAACAATGCAGCTCTAAGAGTTCATCCAACAATATTTAGTAACGCAGGAGCAAGAATGGAGAAGGTAAATGGTGAGATTAATCTAAAGATCCAAAAGGACAGCAATGTAAGGTAGATGAGTATGAAATTACACTGGTTGTCTCTAAGGTCAAAAATAAGAAGGGAAGGAAGTGAAACAAAAGCAAAGAGGAGCACTGAGCTCTGGAAAGAGTGGAGGAAATAGGAATGTGTCTTTTAGGAGTAGTTAACAGAAGGAGAAATGGAATGATAGGGTGGTATAATCATATAAGGAAATTATATAATTCTTGATAATTGAAGTGGAAGTATATGAGTGATAGTGAGATTAAGGCAATAGCCATTTCTGTGCATGACTGAGTTAATGTGAAAAAGGAGAAAGGAATTGATAGTCCATGGTGTTTGAGAGGATAGAAATAGGTATACTGATGCCCCCAATTTTGAGAACAAGGGTTAATGTGGTGAAGACCACTGTGGAGATGAGAGCAGGAGATTCACAAGGAATAAGCAGCATCTTAAAATAATTTCTCTTTCCTAATAATTTTCCTATCATTTTGCTTAGGTTGTTGTACTATATTTATGTACTACTTTATGATCTTTTTCTACATGTATTATTCCACATTCTAGATTATAAGCTTATTGAGTTGTTATTCTTTGATGTTTGCAATTGGAGATATTAGAATAGAAGCCAGACTAGACCAAGTGTATACAAAAGGGTCCATTGTAAGGCTGACATAAAATTTATGGTACTGAGGAATTACTTTTCATGGTATATAAAAATGGAACATATATTGAGTGCTTGGGGGAAAGTAAATACTTTAGTATTTACTATAATTATTTAGTAAATTTTATAGTAGTGTATTTAAATAGTGTAAAATAAATGGTAAATAGTATAAAATAAAATAGTGTGAAATAGTAATATATTTAAATAGTAAACATCATTTGTTATTTATTATTATAATATATTATTATAATAAATATTACTAAATATTATTTACTAGTATTATTTAGTAAATTTTATAGTAGCATATTTAAATAGTGTAAAATAAAATAGTGTAAAATAGCAATATATTTAAATGGCAAGTATTATTTACTATTATTATTTAGTAAATACCAAAAATAAAACAAGAAAATGTTAATAATTCCAGATCTATTTTTCTTTCTTATAATTCAAAAAAAGTCTACACACACACATTGAAGATATCTCTCACGAAGGTTTGAAAAAGGAAGAGAAAGCTTTGTTCTTTTTTTGGAAATGATATTCTATGTCTCTAAAACACAAAGTTCACTGAAAAGTAAATATAGTAGAATATCCACCAGGGTCTGTCATTTACTTACTGTAAGAAGGTATTTGATTTGAGAAAGAAAACTATGAGATCTAAGGTGATCCACTAAGTTATTTGCCATTCATATATAAAAATCATGTAAGACAAAAAGAGAGATATAACAAAGGAGAAAACTTGGATAGATATGATTGTTTACATAAATAAAAGATAAAATTGAGAACTATTTATTCAAGAAGAATGTTTGCCACCATCATGTAAGATGTCAAATATGTAGTCCAAATAGAAAAGATTTCTTATAGAGGTTGTTCTCCTGTAACTCCTGTTTGTAGAAGACACTGTAAAGATTACATCACCGATATCTCTCTAACTTTCTTCGAGTGCCTATGAATTCTTGAAATTATTTGGTATTATTTTGTATAGACATATTCTTTACCTATATACATGAATGACATACCCCCAGCAAAATGTGAGTTCCTTGAGATCAAGAGATACTTATTATTCATAACATCAAAAGTAAAATTCCTTGTAATAAATGTTTATTCAGCTGAAGACCTCAAACACTACAATTGCAGAAATGAAACATATAACCACTCAAAAGTATTTGGCTTACCTATTCACATAGGAAAAAAGCAAGAGAAAGAAATTTCTGTTTTTCAGGCTGTGGCACGTGATTGGAGTGACAATTTTTATAACCTATTCATTATAAGGAGGCAGTTAGGAGGCAATAACTCCCTTCCTTCCTTCCTTCCTTCCTTCCTTCCTTCCTTCCTTCCTTCCTTCCTTCCTTCCTTCCTTCCTTCCTTCTTTCCTTCCTTCCTTCCCATACATACACATAAAACCACAGACATACATATACTACATATTTCAGATAGGTCCAGAATGGAACAGAAGGAAGTTGGCCCTTGGGAAGTGCTTTTAATGGCTCCAAGCTTTTCTTTGAATCCAATGCTCACATTTTACCTAACACCAGTCTTCTGATGATGACATACAATCGCAAAGCATGGAATACTATCACTTCCAAAGAATTGAAGTTTACTGTCACCAGAATGTTTAGTGGAGAGGTGTAGGGTGAGCGTGAACAAGCTAAAAAATAGGTAGTTTCCCAATTAGTGCAAAAAAAATGGACCACCTTAAGTGACTGCTTTGTTCAAAATCACTCTGCATACTTGCTTTGGGCTGGAAACAAATATTATTCTAATAGAATTATAACTGGAATTATTGCTAACTCAAATGCAAGCAACCACTTGGGGATATTCATCAATCTAATTATTTGAGACTGAGCCAGTAAAAAACTGAGCAGAATAAGAAATGTTATCTAAGATATCATGAGTAACAGGAGGTAGGCTGGGTCATGTAGCAAGACTGAGAAATAACTGACAAATATCTTAAATATTGCAATGGACTAAGGGAAAAACTTAAATATACATTACAAATACATGGTTAAAAAGAATATACAGAGCAACTATTTATAAAAAAACAGAAAATAAAACAGATATAAATAATAATAAGAGATTCAAGTTGTGCACAAATACAAAAATAAAAAGAGATTCAAATTACACATTAATTTTTTGTAAATATAAATGATGCAATGAAACTTCCCAATGAATTGTAGAGTAACTATATCAATTGAATGGGCAATTACATATTTTGGGTGACCTAAACCTACTTTGAAGCAAGGGAAAGAGTTAGGTAACCTCTTAAAATTTCATAGAGTTGAATTTTGAAGATAAAAGGTAAGTGAACATTAAGACCATAGTCACGACCAGCTGGTGCTCCCTAAGGACTCATGGAACTTGCCATCTGTCCTGCCACTGACCTTTGGAACTTCCAGTCCTTTCCATTTGCCCTACATTTGAATTTCTTTAAAAAGAAAAGATGCATTGCATCTCTCAAAATAGTCCTTGAGAGGCAGGATTTTAAAAGGACCATATAATTGTTTTTTCTATTTGTATTGCCAGAACTTAGCACAGTACTTTGCATAAAATAAGCACTTAAAGGTTTTTCATTCAATCATTCATAAATTTGGTAAGGTCAGCAGCAAATATTCTATCATCTAAGTTTTACATGAAGACATGAACAAGAAGAAGAAGATACATATAGGCAGTGATGTATAACACTGAAGGGAGTATGTCCATTTCCAAAGTATGAAAGTTGTCCAAGCATCTAGTGCAATCTCTTATATGTATTTCACACACTATTTATAGTTATAACATCTGTATCAAAAAACTTCTGTGATACCTGCATCTGAATCCATAGCTATATCTAAGGTTCCAGGGGGCCCATGAACTTGAGAGAGAGGGGGAAAAGAAAGCACATTTTCATTTCCCATTAACCTTTGCTTTCCTTTGTAATCTTATTTATTTAATGGATTAAAAAACATTTTGAGAATGGGTCCATAGGATGCATGAGGCTGCCAGAAGAGGTCTATGTTAGCCAATATAGCCTCATTCCTCACCAGACAAAGGGAGATCCCTTATGATAAAACAAAACAAAGTTTAAAACAAAACTGTTCAACAAATCTAAGCAACGTAGTCATCAAATTTTGCATTCGAAACATATAAAGAAACAAATAACAAGTGCATGTTAACTCTGTGTGCACACACACATGTACACACATACATACTTACACATATGTGCGTGTTTACATGCACATTGCACATGCAAAGCATATACATATGTGTCTATACATACACATATTCGCGTATATATACATGCATGTGCCTATACACATACATACATGTACATGTGCATGTGTCTACACACATATATATATAATGGCCAAAATAAAATAAATGAAAAATAAAAACAAGTTTTGTGTAATTATAATGACTGAGTTTGGTCCCCTAAAAACGATATGAGACTGTACCTCCTTACCTTCTTTCCAGAGATGAATACAGTAATGAATAGAATGTGGGACTTGATAACTGTGTTGCTTAGATTTGTTAAAAAGTTTTATTTTAAACTTTTATTTTTTTTGACCTAAGCGATATCCCTTTGGACTGGTGAAGAGGGAAGGCTGTATTAAGGAATGAAAATGATATAAAAGGAGGGAAGCTATTCTTATGGAACTTGATTGAAAATATGGGGTTGAAACTTCAAAGAGTATACACCCTAGTTCTCATATGTAATGTTTTAATTAGTGCCTCATATCGAAGTCAAGAGAATGGTCATTAAGTTGATGACACCAAGTAGCAGGGAAGTGCTAATGCTTTTTTTCTAATGTTGTAATAGAATTTGAAAATGATCTATCCAAAACAGGACAAAGTGGAGTAAAACAAATGTTAGTATTCTCAGAAGACTAAAAATAAAGCAAAAGAAAAATATAGATTGAGTATTCAGTATGTGACGACAAATATGATGAAGAAAACAAATGTAGGAATCCAAGAACTGAATGAGTCAACAGAGTTATTTAAAAAAAGTTAACTTGATGCTTTTGATGCTAGAACATATTACTCAAACCTGGGAGAAGATTTAGATTAAAAAATAGTAAGTTTTTTGAATGTTAAAGAAAGGGTGAACTTATGAATGAAAAATGTGAGGTTTTTTTAAGATTAAGGAAAAAAGTAACTTAAGATAATAACTTATTATCCATTATAACATGGACAATTAAGTAGAATATACTGTGCAGCTAGCTGTTCATTGCCATGAAGGACAGAAACAGAGAAAAATACGATATGAAACTACAGTGCAACACTAAGATCATATGTAAATATAACCATTAGTAGGTTCCTTTTATTCTAAGCACTGCCATAAGCTTCCGAAGGATTTATAGATCACCTTCTCAATTGAATGAACTCATCATGTACCTTAGGTGATAAAATTCTGCTTTGAGGTAAGGCAATGGAAAAGATGAATTCTTAAAATTTCTCATATTTGAATATTAGTGTTGAAATATAATTTAACTTTGAGATATAGCTAAATCCCTTTATTTATTTACGAATTATAGAAATCCAAACCAGAGAGAGGAGTGAAATGGTATAAGGGATGACAACACCCTTACTAAAATTGAGATAAGGTGTATCCACAACTTTTCCTCATGTGCTAGATTAGCAAACCTGTCAAAAAATGTAAGTCTGTCATATTCTCTGCTTGCTAAAGTGACATTGAATTTTTCTGTACTATCTACTTCCTTTTCTAGATGTTTATCTAAAAAAATTTATATCAAACTGTATGTGTATGTTCATTAACTATTAATATTCCCTAATGATCTATTTTAGAATTTTTTTTTCCAGGAATTGAAAGCAAGTTCGTAGTGTATTGTTTGTAGATCATTCTTTTTCCTTTTTATTCCTCAGAAATCAGGCCATCTAATCGTGGCACTTCTTCAATTTTTCATGATCTTTCAAATGTAAGTGACAATGACTGAGCAAGCACATCTGTTAGTCCTTTCATGACCTGAAGATATATTTCATCTGGAATGAGCGATTTAAATTCCTCAGATACTCAAATGATTTTTTATTTTCCTTTTTCTCCCCATTTAGGCAAAAACAAACTTGGTCTTTTTAGGTTTATAAATTCTAGTAAAAGAATTTTTCCATTTGTAAGAGAAATCTGAAGTGAAACATGATTTCAGCCATTTAGTGAATTCTGACTTTGATGTTAATAAGTTATTTCTTGCTTGTTTGGTTGAATATCTTTGTTCCCCAGATGGGTATTATGTCCTTGTGTGAGCAGACTAAGATAGTATCTCCTAGAAGGCTATATCCCTTAGATAGTCTCTTTAAAATGGAGGGACGATTACAGCATTTATGCTTCTAAAATAACTTTCTTTTAATATACTAATATGATATAATATATCATATCTGGTTGACAACCATATTGAAGCATTTGAGCATACTGAGAAACCACTTGGAATTGCCCTTCTTCTCCCCAACCCTCTTCAGGCAACAAAGAAAACAAAAAGCAAATCTGAGCATTTAGTAGTAGAAATTGTGGGAGGGGTATTCTGTACTATTGGACAGGTTGAGGAGCACCTTTTAACTCTATTTTTTTAGTATGTAATTTTCTTCCTTCTAAATGATCCATCAAAAGAACATTAAGTAGAATCTAGGCCATATCTAGAGTACATTTCATTTAGTCTGTTAGAGTGGATAACAGGTCTGAAATAGTGTATGGAGTATCATGGGATGAGATGAGTTGTTGAAGCTCTCTTTCTGTCATCAGTTCTCTCTCCTCTGCCACCACACTTTCCCCTTTCCTTCCCTTCCCTTCCCTTCCCTTCCCTTCCCTTCCCTTCCCTTCTTCCCTTCCCTTCCCTTCTCCCCTTCCCTTCCCTTCCCTTCCCTTCCCTTCCCTTCCCTTCCCTTCCCCTCCCTTCCCCTCTCTTCCCTTCCCTTTCCCATGTTGCTTTTTCCTTTCTTATTTCTTTGTCTCTTTCTGTCTCAATCTCTCTGTGTCTTTCTGTCTCTCCCTCTCATCACCCCTCCCTTTACTATGAAACTGAAACTCAGTACCTTGCCCAGTTTGGAAGTACAGCTGTCACTCATGATCCAATCCCAGTGCAAATTCGTATAGGAGCTTCCCTCTACTTTGTTTCTGACCTGGCCTAGTTAACCCCTCCTTAGAGATCCATGTAAACCTCTGCTCCTCCTCAGTCACCAGACTGGTGCTGGAATTAATGTGAGAAACTATTGACTCACGAACTAAAGCAATCCATCAGTCTTGGCTCCTTTGCAGCAAAGACTACAAGTATGCATCACCATAGCTGCTCTCAAACTTTTCAAAATTCCATAAATGTAGCACTTGAAAAAGCAACAAAGCATGCTTCAAAGTTTTCCGGTATTGTGGGATACTGGCATTCTTGGCATAGACGTGTGTAACATGGATCTGAAAGAGCTAACCTTTCCTGCCCAAAACAGCTTACATCAGGAATGCAACATATTTTCTTTCCCTAGAGAAGTATTAAGATTACTACCTCACTTAAGTAATAACTGACTTGGTAGTTTGAATTTGAAGACAATTTAATTGTAAGCTTTTGTAAGATGCTAATATTAGTAAAATATCTGCTATCATTATTTTTGGGATGGGTCTAAACTTTTATCTCAAAGTAGAAAAATGGTTAGATTATAATCAAACCAACTTTGATGGTATTTAGGAGATGCAAAGTTAACTTATTTTGTAAGATAAAAATTAAATTGTGTTCTTAGAAAATGATTCATAATATATTTTCTTCTATTCAGGGACATAAAGGTGAAATTTTGATTAGATGAGGTCAGTGAAAATTGGTATGTATATCTCATAGGTATTTTCTGAGACCAGTCACCCCAGAATTATAATGAAATGTACCAAAATTGGGCTAGTACAGTGGGTCTGGAAGTTTTGTTTTTTTTTTTTTATCCTACAACTCAATGAGCTATCCACTTTATTATTTATCTAGGTAGGAAGAAAAGGTGGCTGTATTTATTTAGAGAGAAAGCAAGATAGAATGATAGAGATTCAAATCTTATTTTATTTTTAAAAGCATGTGCATTTCATTTTATGAAGCATCATCTGTCCAGGAATGGATTACTGCAGAAGGGAGGAAGAAGGCAAAATAATACACAGAAAAGAGAAAACTAGAAAGGTTTTGATGGAGTCACTTCTCTAATAGAAAGTTGGTAGCTTGATGGTTATGATGAGGGAAAGTCAAAAGAATTCACTGTAGAGCAGTGATCCAGGTGAAAAGGGCAGTCATGATTATGCTGGCACAGTGGCAACAATAATCTGAGCTTTAGAGTTGGCAGGGACTTTAAGATTTGTGAATTCCCATTCCCCCCATCCACCTTGTACAGTTGGTGCTCCAGAATCTCTGAGAAACAATCATGTTGCAGCTCTATATCTAGTGGATGGAGAGAATTGGAAGGGAGTCAAGGAAAACTGTAGTTTCAGTTCTAATTTTGTTGCTTGAAATAATTTTACCTCTCTGGGCCTTAGTTTCTCTATCTGTAAAATGAGTGGTTTGGTTATATACAAAATACTTCCAAGTTTCAATAAATTATTAGTCCAATGATGGGGAACTCAGAAGACCACTTTTCCATTTTCTTTCAGGTATTATTAGTTGCTAATCATTGAAAGATCGTTTCCCTTATAACATTTATTCATTGGAAGGCAGTGCAACAAAAACGGAAAAAAGTACTAAGTTTTAGTAAAACTAGTTATTAGCTATGAGAATTTGGATAAATCATTTATTTTCCCTGAGTCTTTTGTGGGCAATCATGCCTACACCATTGACCTCAGCCTCATTGCCTCTTTTCTATCTCTTTGTATCTAGGAAATATTAGTTTGCCCCTGTCACTTTAACCTAGGCTTCCATTTGGAATATGAAAAGTTGAGACCATATAAATCATATATTTAGTGCTCTTAAGGACCTTGTATGTCATGTAGTAACTCCAGCTAAATTTACAAATTTGGAAAGTGAATCCCATAATAATTAATTTAGTTGTTCAAAGGAGCAAATGGAAGAGAAAGTATTTGAACCAAAGGCCTCTGAATCCCAAATCAGATTTCAAGCTGTAGCCATTTTAGCCCTATGTCCTTCATGGAGCTAAAAAATATAATCATGTGGTTACTGAAAAAATTGAAACATTTAAAGGAGAAGGAAGACAAAGGAAAAGCAAACTGGGCAGAGAAAATTAGAGGAAGAAAGAGAAAAAAGCAAATTTTTATGGTGGTCAACTATAGAGCACAGACAATTATAACAGGTTGTCTGTGCCTGGTCTACTAAAGGAAGTGGCTTTCAAAAAATTTGTTCTTAACTCAAAGGAAGTAGAAAACAAAGCATAATTTCCAGGAATAACTTCTAAAAAATGTGCATGCATAATAGGATTTTATTGGATGTAACCCTCATAAATTTACATAGAATAACAGCATAAGTTCTCAATTTTTTATTTTTTATAAACACTAATACTGTCTCTCATCTGAAAACATGTCAATCATTTTAGGGAAGAGAATAAAATTTTAATCAGCTAGTAAAGCTGAAAATTGCATTTTCTGGAATTGGAATGATTTGTGAAAGTAAAGATAAAGTTAATTTAAAACCTATGTGTGTTTTGCTGGTATTGTGAAAAAAAAACCAACATGGATTTGTTAGTTCTTTTAAACCGTAAGTCATAGTTGAATCAAGGAAACTATGCTTTTTGCAGTCTTATCATATATTTAAGTTATACATTTGACCAATTTCCAGTATGCATTATCAAATGATGAGTGAGGTACTGTTGACATATTTTTAGGTACTTTATATTGCATGGATTTTGGATAACCATCTAAAGTTTTAATCAGGTACACAGACATACTTATAAGCCAGTGCATGATTTTATTTACTCAATCCACATTAATTCCACTTCCATCATTTAGTGACATCATCAAAATGTATCTACATCATTCAAGTAAGTGTAAGCAATAAGTCTAATTTGAATTTAATTCCATAAGATACTTCTTATAGAATTGAGTCTATTCATGTATGTTTATTTTACCATGTATTGCAATGGAATATTCTCATTGTCTACGTGGTTTTGTGCTTGAATTAAAATATGTGCAATTGTGGTCATAGAAAAAAGAATAAACTATACAAATTGTGTATATCTGGGACACCAGGTTTTCCTTTCCACAAATACTTTTGGTAAAAGCTTCAAGTTTCCTCTGCTCAGGTGCTGTTAAATGACTGACTTAGAATTAACTGGCTGATGGAAAAGAAGCAACTTTCTCTTTTAGTTTCTCTGGAAGAATTTTCTAAGATGAGAAGAATTTATTATAAAAGAAAACAACAGCAACAGTTATGTTGTTGGATTAAGGGTAGGAAGTCTTATGAGACGTCCCATTCAATCTGACATGTTTGTTCTCTAGAGTGGGAAGATGGTGGTAAGAAAAATCCAGTAAATTTACCAAATGTAAGCATCTCAAGACAACACATGATTCACAGGAATTTCACCCTGTGATGAAACTGGCTTAAAATACTTACGAGGCAGATCAGTATAACTATTGGGGCACACACAAACTCGACAAAAATTTAAGACTATCCATTTAAAATCATTGTCAAAGTTTTTAATTTAAAATATGAAACATTTCTATATTTTAAAAATACATTCCTTTTTAAATGATAGAAAAACAAATGAACTTTACTTTTGTTTACTTCTCTCTATTGTAAAAAAAGTACTTAATTCGTGTTTTATTTTTCTCTTTGTATCATTACAATTACCATCCTGTTCACCCCAAAACTCCTTCACTCTCCAGAGACGTCCTCCTTTTTCTGCAATGACCATCCTCAGGCAAAACAAATCACACATTGGCTGGGTCAGAAAATTCATTCTATACCTCTATTCCATCACTTGCCTATCAAAAGGTGGGAAGCTTGCTTCCTCATTTGTCTGGTGATTGTCAGTTGGTTTCTACTCTCAGTTCACTTCATTTCTTCCGGGAAAGGAGACCATAACCATGATGAGACTGATCCATCAATGTGGAACCTTCCCTAGAAATTTACAAGAATGTAGCATTTGATGTTACTGACCTTTCTCTATATTGTTTTTGCTTCCCAGATACCATGTTCTCCTAGTTTTCTTCCTTTTGGAGTCCATTTTTTCTACCCCCTTTTTGTATTCCTGCTTCTCTTTTAAACCTTTTAGATGGGAATTCTCTGGCACATAGCCCTCTTTATTTTATATTCTCTCCACACTGCAATTCATACTATTAGTTATATTGAGGACTCCAAGATCTATAACCCCAGTGTTGATCAGTATCTTCTTGGAATTCCACATATTTCAATTTAGATATCCCACCAACATCTCAAAATTTACATATTTTAAACTAAGTTTATTTTCTTTCTCCACAATCCTTTCCTCCCTCAGAATGTAAGAAATAATGGTGATGATGATAATTATAATAATGTTAACAAGTACTTACTCTGTGCCAGGCACTGCACTTAATGTTTTACAATTAACATCTCAGTTGATTCGCACAATAACCGTGAGTTATTTGTGAGTAAGTGGTGTTATTATATCATTACATATCATTTTCCGGATTTGAACTTAGGCTTTGTTAATTCCAGGCCCAATGTTCCATCTTCTGCATTACCTAGGTATGTCCTCTATTTGTTGATGGCACCACCATTCATATGAAGCATAGTTTGCCTACATTTGAAAAGCTACTGCTATGTGTCACTTTTCTTTCTCCTTCATCTGAAATACCCATTCAATTTTCCAGTCCTGTGGCTTCTACTTTGAAACATCTCAGTCATCAACCTCCTCTATTCAAATTGCCATCTATACTACCCATCAGATTCCGATAAATCCTAGAATTGCTTCTTTACACATCTACTCTGACTTTCAACAATCCATACTTCATATGATTGCCAAACTCGTCATTAATATATAGCTAGTCATACAAATCATCCATTCAAAGCCTTTCATTCCTATTTCTTATTCGGTAAGCATTCTTTTGCCTATCAAAAAACTTTCAAAATTATTTGACCGACTTTGTGACTCTCTATAAAATAGCAATACCATTGATATTGCTATCTTACCTCTACTTCCACTCTTTACCAAAACTTGCTATATAATACCCTATCCTTAACTATTTCTTTATATTTGTTTATCTGGGATATTATGTACATGTCTCTTTCAGACTTCAAACTGAGTTAACAGAATCACAGAATTTGAAAGTTGATCGGACCTCACCAGCAATCTTATGAAATCCATAAGCAAAATGGAGCCCTGTTACAATTTACCAACTAATTGATCATCTTGAAGCACGCATTCAACTTGCAGACAATTCTAGTTATAAGGAAGTTTTTTTTTTTTCTTCCTTGACCTAATATCAATATTTACCACTTTGCAAAAATAGCATCTTGGGATTTGAGTATGGAAATTCCTTAGAATATCATTTACAAATAATAATAAATATTTATAAATAAATAATATAAATTTTAAAATTTACACCATTATTTACATCCAATAATGCTCTCTCCATAAAACTTTCCCTGAGTTCTCCATCTGGTAGTGACTTTCTTCAATTAAATCTTCAGTTTAAAGACATGTTTGACGATTCTTTCATAGAGATATGCATTATTTTGTACTATAGCAATGCGTATATATGTGTCTTCAATCCCCTGGACTGTAATTTCCTGAAGAATATTTTGCAATCACATCCTCTTTTAACTTTGTATATTCCCCAACTATTAATATAGTACTCTTTATACAACAGTTAATAAATGCTTAAGTAACACTCCAAATCCCTCCCATATGTATAGGTGATTTGTATTAGTTCTTTGAAAGACTGACCTTTAATTTTTTTAAGTTGTATATGTATAAGGAGATGAATGAGCAAAAATCAAAGGGGGATTTGAGTAAAGATGAGTGAGAAGCAAGTTGAGAACTTCTGAATGATAAACCAGAGATTTTCTAGAAGCCAGAGACATGTGTATAAGCCAGATCTTCCAAAACACCTCTTGATTACCATTTTGTACACTCCAAAGACTGCTTAGAATGTCCCACCCTACCTGTGATATTATTCTTTCTTTTTTTCAAGCTAAGAGTTTAGTTCGTCCAAATTAATGTGAACATTTTTTCTCATGTTTTATATAGTCTGACCTAATGCATCTACCTTGCCAATTTCTGTGTACTGTTTACATGGATAAATGTGCTTGCTTCTTATTCAAGATTGGCTTTTGTGTGAGAGGGAGCCAGGTTAGGCAAGATTAAGCAAACCATTAACTTCCCCTTGGGAATGACCAAGGAAAATAGCTTTTATTCGAAACACTTAAATGAGCATCATATCTCTAAACATCAATATTTGATGTGTTGTGGATAGGCATAATTTAGGCTCAATACCCTTCTCAAAGGCAGGGAAGTGATGAGTTGAATATCAAGCTACAGTTCTTTAGCTTTCAACAGATATAGAAATCAACATTTTCTTGGAGAAAGGATAGAGTAAAGCCCAGATTATATCTATACAAACTAAAATTACCTATACACATAGATATAGATATAAGTATACATACATACATTGTACACATATATTTGCATATATGTACATATATTTGGTGATATTTAATGTATTATATTTATATATACAGAGTACATATACATATATGTGTGAAAATATGAGTAAATTTAGTATTTCTAAATCATCCAAATAAGCACACTTTTTACCTATATTACCTTCAATTGAATTGATGTCAGCATATGAATACAACACAGGTAACTTCAAGGAGAAGATATGTTAACTGAAAAATCATATTTTCTACTCTTTATTAAATCTCAACAATTGAAAATTTCTCTTGTAATTTGAAGGATTCTTAGAAATTATTGAAAAGTATTTACACTGTTTACTGGAAACTGATTTCACAAAATAAATATAGGATTTATGAGATTGTGACATAATGAGGAAACAAAATGCCCCAAATGTGAAACGAGTTTTTCTCAAGTTGGATATTATCAGTATGATTTGAAATTATCTGAATAATGAGTGCATTTAGAAAATTTTCACTGGTAGAAGGTAAATAATAGTAATAGAGAATTTACTAAGACTCAAACTCTTTCTATAATACATATTATGCAGAGATAGCTAATAGATGCTATGTGAAAGGAATACCAAGGAGGAGGCCATTGAGAGATAATATTTAAATCAATAAACTCTTCATCAGGTCAAAATGGCAAGAAATAAGCCAAAGATAGTAAAACTCTCCCACAAAGATGAAAGAAGAAATGGTTGTAATTCACCATAGAAAAACCAGCAATAGGATGAAAATGAGTAAAGAATGACAGAAACCATAATACTACAAACATAGCATAACAGAAAACAGTACAAAAAAATCAAGAAGAGAGATTATAATGTAATAGCCATTATACAATCTCTCTTTGCATCCAAGGAATAATTCAATTACCACAAAGCACCCCCATTGTGGCTTAAAAATTCTCTAAATGAATTTAAAAAAAAAGAAATAAAGGAATAAATCAGAACAGAAAGAACTCTACCTTGAAAAAGGAGAATGACAAAAACAAATGACTGAAACTTTAAATTTGTAACACCTCTATATCCCCCCCAAAAAAACCCCACATATAACCAATGTGTTTAGAGCAAAGAACTGCAGAGAAGTTAGAAGAAAATTCAAAAGGCAATTAAGTTGGAAGAATATGTGGCATCTTTTAAACTCATCCAGAAACACTGTGAATATGCTAGAGAAATTCAGTATTAAGAAACAAATCTGGCAATCAGGACAGCAGAGGCTTTTATAAAGATGAATAATTTAAGATTGCCCATATTAGGTCAAATAAAAATCTTGAATATGATATTCCAAAAAGTAAAGCAAATAAAGTTTCATCTATTGGAAAATATGTTCAGCAATCTTGGAATAAGCATCAATAATAAAAGAATATGAAGTAGAGGAACTAATCATTTCTTCTGAAAAGAGACAAGGAAACAAAGAATTTGATGCATAAAGTTATCCATCAAAAGAAATTCAAGAAAATTGAAAGAGTAAATAATTTTTTTTTAAATTTGCTATATGAAAGAGTTGAGGCTATTATCTCAGCACCTCTTATATACTATCTCAACAACGAGTTGAGATTCATTGACCAAACAAAGGACCAAGTCCATAAAGTAAAAGAGAGTAAACAAGCAGCATAGAAAAGGGGAAGAAGATTGGGGGAGGTGGGTGTGTCTTGCAGTTAAGACACATGCATTATGATCATTAAAAAATGAGAATTTTGGGGGGGGTAGAGAATAAAGGGTGATACAGAAGTGCATTCAGACTTACGTTGGGCAATTCCCTCTTTGAAGTCTATCCTTGTTTTAGTGTCATTAAGAGAGTAATGAAAGAACAGGAAAGGAAAGAAATATAAAATGTGGAAAGGAATTATTCCACAGGATGAAAGAAGTATTTTTTTTCTCAGGGATGAAAGTTAATAGGACTATAGACTTGGAGAAGAAAGGGATCATGAACATTACAAGAGTAATTTCCTTCATTTTTCAAATCATGAAACCCAAGGCAAGAAAGATGAAATGGTAGAGTAAACTAGTTAGGAGTATCAGAGACTGAATTCAGTCTACAAATGAAAACAACCCAAAATTTTGAGTTACTCTAAAATGAGAGGTAATGGGCACATTATTAGAGGTGAAGAGCACATCATTAGAAATAATTAGTTAAAAGTCAAATGATTGCTTGTCTGCCTTGTTGCAGAGTAGCTTTTTGTTCAAATATGATTTGGACTATATGTTCTCTGAAATACCTTTAAACTCTTAGATTTTGGATTCTAAGTTTTACTTTCTATGAAATAAAAAATTTAAGGTTGTAGGAGTCTGAAACTACAAGATAAAGTCTGAGCTAGTGCTCCTTCCAGTGTTCATTGCTGCTTCCCTCATGAAGCAATGCTTTTGGTTATGGAACTTTGTGCAACGAATAAAAGAAGTGAGGAAATAGGAGGTTCCACAGCCACACTTTTAACTAGCTGGTGGAAAAGGAAATGACAACACTTTTATTAATTTTTAAAGAGCTTACCTTATCAGAAGATGATTAAGAGAACAGAGAGAGCATTTTACTTAAAGCCCATAAAGCAGGCAGACTCAAGAAAAGCATCATAGATGCAGGAATTGTGGGAAGGTAGAATATTAAATATTTTCCCTCTTTGGGGTACTACAGACAAAAATAATTAAAGCAAACAGAGAGGAGAAAGGGCAGTGCTAAAGGGTGATCCAGTAGCACATTCATAACAAGCCTGGAATAAAGGGGAGAAGAAGAAATTCTTTTGAAATATGAAGTTTTCTGGAGGTCATTAAGAAGGGAGAAGACATTTATATGCAAATCTCATGAGTTTGAACAAGAATAAAGTAAATAAATTTCTGCTTCTCCTACTACTACTCTATCTCCTCCTGCTGCTCCTCCACCTCCTTCTCCATTACTAGTACTGCTAATATATCAGTTTAAGATTCTCCAATTGCTGTTATCACGTGATCCTCAAATTATTCCTAAAGGTAAAAAAATAGGAAGAAGAAATTCTAAGATTGTTGACTAGACGATGACAGGGAAATTTTCTAGAATTACCCCTTTGTATTTGGATTGGGTCATTCATGTGGAGGAGGAGGGATCAGCAATACCTGGTTGTTAGGTATTCAGGGAGTGAGTAGCAAGTGAAAATTTAATGCTAGTTATCTGACTGGATTCGGAAGTTCTGGATGTCACTAAACAGGTTACTTAGTCTGTGAAGCAATATTTCTGGGATTAGGTGATTGCTTCAAGCAAACTGAGAGGAAAATCTGAAGCCAAACTCCTATCTGGACTGGCTAAAGGAGGAGAAAAGGCCACTCTCTTTCTAAAAGAAGTTGTGTGTTCCATTAGAATCATTTAGAGAAAAAAAGAATGAAAACTTATATAAAACTTATGAAAAGAGATTAAATGTTGAAAAGTTTTCTAAGACAGCAGAAAGGGGAAAGAGCAGTGCTGATATGTATTGATTAGATGCAATGCAGTAAGATATTGTAAAAAGAGAAGGATAGAGTGAGGGGTGGAGATGAAGGAAATGAAATCACATAATTTTCTGGGCTAGTAAAAAAAGAATTCTAGAAAGAGAAAAGAGAATAACTATATAAGCAAAATGAAGGAAGCTGGACTTGGTCTATTTAGCTGAGGATGAGTGATGAGGTAGGTGATCTCTGGGAAAAGACTAGGATCAGATTGATACAGCACAAGCAAAACAAAACAAAACAAAAAAAAGTTGAGATGTGATGAATTAAAATAAAAAAGAATTGAATGAAGAAAATTACAAATATCAATTATCATCTTGAATATTGAGACTAACCTCACTCACTCCTAGAGAAAAGGTATAGATATAAGTGTAATTTAGTAATATACTTCATAAAAAAAGAATAGCTCAAAGAGAAAGTCAAATATCCAGTTACTATAAGAGGCCATGTGTAAATTTATCATACTTTAGGTGAACCAAGCAAAGCAAGAACTCTAATCTTATAAGGAACGATGGATGCAAACAAACAAACAAAAAAATTTAGACTTTCACAAAGCAATGCCAACCTAATAAAGATATACAACATTCCAAGAAATTGCAATAATGAAAATAGATCAAATTCATTCAAATTCCATTCCCAAATCTGGTTCCAAATGACTGAAGTTAAAATATACTTTATCTTTGTGAAGAGGACAAATTTCAACAGAGTAAAATCATTTGTGCTGTTAGTAACAATTGTCACATCAGATAACTGTATTTAATTTTTATATGGGAAGGCACTGCTCTAAGGCTATTTCTTTGGGGAGTTGGTTGATTTTTTTTTTAAATGCATTTTTTTTAAAAACATTAAATAGAGGTTAGCATATAACTTTTAGGCAAGCTTATTATATTATGTGGAAACAGTATGGCAAAAACAGTTCTGGATTTGGAATCTAGATGACCTGAGGTCAGATATTTAAAACTTAGGTGAAGTTGGATAGATCATTTATCTTTTCTGGGCCTTAGTTTCTTCATTTTCAAAAGCATTCAATTCAACTGATCATTCGAACAGTTTCTAAGCACCAAAAACAATTTCTAATCTGCCAAACATTGTGTTAAGCACTGGGCATAGAAAGATAAAGGAAGTGAAAAAATGTGCTTTCAGGCAACTTACAATATATAGAAGGAGATATGTACACATTCACTATGTACAGAATAAAAAATTATAAACGGCTTCATGTAGAGGATGGTAATGGCAGTGTCTGGAAAACAGTAAGAAATTCAGCTGAGGAGAGAGTGCATTCTAGGCATGATGGATAGACAGTGAAAATGCATGCCTGCCAAAAAAGATGCAATGCCATTTCTGAAGTGCAGAAAGTCAGTTTACCTATGAGTGAGTAAAGTATGTTGATCCTTGACAGATAAACTATAAATAGGTTATTTGGGATCACATAATTTAACCTATTGCAAAATGAGAGGATTAGATTATATTTTTGACATTGTTTTGAAGTCTATTATCTTAAAATTCATGAACATTAAAATGAACAAAAATAAGTAGCTGTATACAAAGTATCAGTATGGATTAATGAAAATTGAACTACCTCCTAAGACAAAACTCAGGATGCAAAAATCTCCCCTTTGAAAAGTCTCTATTGCTTATTTGAAATACTTTAATATTATTTAATATTAAATATGACAAGTAGTGCCGTTTCTAATTCTCTATTTACATTGTCCCACTTTGTGACTTTTTTTTAAAAGAGGGGACAGTATTCACTGTGACCATTGGAAAAACAAAAGTGATCTGTCTATACAAGATCTTAGTTGCTTATCAGCTATCTGGAACCAGGACTAGTTACTAGTTCGAGATTACTAGCTATAATCATATGGTATATTATCCATAGTCTCTGATACAAATGAAGAGTTTTGGTTTTTTTTTTTTTTTAATTTGATTAGTGATGTTTTTGTCTAACTACAGGAAAGAAGTTAAGATCTCACGTGCAACCAACCAAGAGAACTGAGAAGAACAGGATATCAGAATTTCTAATTAACAAAAGAATAGTCTATATTTCTACATGAAATAGAATCCAAGCTGTTGTGCTCTCTGGAGGAACTTATGCTACCTTAACCAATTGATTTGAGTGATTTATGAAAAAAGAAGTTGTATTATTTCTACAAAGCAGACATCAAGCTGTGGGATGAGCTCACTTAAAGGATAACATTTTCTCAACTTGGCAATAATAGTGGAGAAAGAAATAAAATAATTCAGATTGTATCTGATTTACTAAGGCCAATTTTCATCATTATTACAGTTTCACAAACAAATCAAAAAATGGCAGTATTGTGAGGTGCTCTCCATTTAGTCAAGATCGGTTCAAAACAACACTAATCTTATACTCAATCATATTTTCAAGGTTTGCCTAGCAAATAAAATTACTGAGCTCATGAAATCTAAGAAAATTTCATACAATGTAGTTACATACATTTTATAAATAAATTCATATGCCTACTACTAGAGGTTCATTATATTAAACTAGATTTGGTGCTCTTGAATTTCAAAAAAATGTAACATTCATATTGTTCTCCAATATATTTTCTTATGTACAGAGAAAGCAAACTATTAATTTCCGTCAATGGAAAGAGGCAAAATATCAAGACAATAATGAGCTCATTGGCTTGCAAAAGGACAAATCACTTTCGTTGAATCCTGCATAGGGCATGCTCTCCTTCGACATGTATCCACAAATGATGAGACAGACACTGCATCAACACTGGAATGTATATACTTTATCACAAGGTACCTGAAATTACCCAGACAGATTTACTCCTTCATAGGCAATATTAAACAGTATGTAACACCAGGCATTTGACTTCAGTACTGTGCTGGAACCAACTTGTACTGGCTGAGCTGAATGTCATATTTTCCTTGTGAACACTTAACCTCAGAAATAAGCAAACTGTAAAAAACCAAGTCTATTTTTTTTTGTTGATTTCTAGACTTGAGTAAATGATAGATAAAACGCTAAAAACATAGACTAAACTGAAAAATATGTCTAGCTTACATATTTGTGTTTTGTTTGAATAGTAATCAAACACTAACACACTCCTAGATAAACAAGTGAGAGAGATAAGGAGTAGTCCATTCTTTCAAGTATAATAATGACAATCTATGGAGAAAGGCAATTTGGTACTGCCTATATCACAAAAAGGCCTGAGTTCAAATCCCATCTTTGTGACCTTACTCAGTTAATTTAACATCCCTTGGACTCAACCTCCTTGTATATAAAGTTAGATTACAACTGATGGCCTCCTCGGTCTCTTCTAGTTCCTACTCTATAATCAAATAAATCACATGAGCAGATATTTTGTGGGTAATAGATCAAACATATCAAACATGCTTCCACAAAACACTCCCAAGTCTTTCAAGTCAGATTAAAGTGTAATTGAAAGATATTTTAAAAGATGAAAAAAAAAATCAATGGAGATCATAGATAATGTTACTATATAGTTTTTTTTAACTCAATATCTAGCCTGGGTTTATTATTATGGAAGGATTATTGACAGATATTTCTATTTGTTTGACATTACTCTTAAAGAATGTTTTAAGCAAAATTAGTCACTGTTTTTAGAACTATTTAAGGAGTTTTGAAATAGTAAATGTTCTAAAGTGGCTACCTCTGTTAATGACATCATCGGATTTCAAAAGGGCTAATGCTATCCTTTATATTATTAAAAGGGAGTGAAATGTCAAGAATAGGAACTATTTGGGGGAATCATTACTGGATATGCTCTGATCCATCCAAATTCTCCCTGATTATCCCCCCTTGTGATTAGAATTATGAATTAAGGAGACACGTGTTCAATGGCAAATGTGTGGCCAGTATCCAGGGACCTCAGTGATCCTGTACAGGTCTAGAGCCTAAAACGTTGAAGTCAGTACTGCAGTGTTCTAACCACCATGATCGCCGTGATCCCTCTTTGTTCTTGTTTAGTTGTTTCAATTGTATTGAACTCTTTATGACTTATTTGGGATTTTCTTGGCAAAAACATCAGAGTGGTTTGTCATTTCCAGCTTATTTTACAAATGAGGAAAGTGTTAAGTGATTTGCTTAAGAACATACAGCTACACCAGATTTAAACTCATGAAGATGAGTCTTTGCAGTTCTCTATCCACTGGGCCATACAGCTGTCCATGTTTCCTCTTTCCATATTAGAAATAGCATAGGAAATTATAGGAGAAACTATGCAGTTTAAAACAGTGCCTACTATATCACAAGCACCTAAAATATTCATTCATTCATCCATTAATTCATCTAACTTAAATTTTATTATTAGAACTACCTCCCCCTAGAATTCTAATTGGGCATTGGGAGTTCTACAGCAAGAATAAACATGTTGTCAAATGAATTATTATCGATATTATTAAAATAACATCTGTATAGCACTTTTTAGCTTACAAAGTGCTTTGACATGTCTTATTTGATCCAAATTCTCCAACTTCTTGACCTTTTCCTGAATTGCCTTTCCAATACAATCGTTAGTAAGTCTTGAGATTTCCACAAAAAACTCTTTGGGATTTTTTTTTTTTTTGAAAATTTCAGCACATATAATAATATATCGAATCCCCTCTCTTTTCTTTTTTTTTTGTATGCCAGGTCAAAAGAATCAAGTCTAAACCTTATAAGTCTTTTCCTTATAATCCAACATAAAAATACTTGGAGTGGCTCAATTACCATAATCAAAAATGACAAAATTTAAGTTTTTATCTATTAACTCTCATTTGTTGCTATGAATGTCACTAATGTTTTTGAACACTATTTGAATGGTATCTTTCCTCTCAAACAAAATTAACCATGGCAATATTCCAGCAATTTTATGTGATGTGTATGTTTCATGTATAGGATCCCAGATTTAAAAATAGAAGGGACCTTAGAAGTTCTTGAGTCACACTCAAAGAGGAGGAACCTGAGGACCAAAGAGGTGAAGTAATTTGCCTGCAAGGTTACAAAGTAACTGAGTAAGGATTTGAGCCAGTACCTTCATGACTTGTTCTATCTTCAAATCTCGATTTTGGAAGCAGAATTATTAAAAATTATTTATCACTATAAATATTTTAGATGCTCTTAGGAAGAACTAAACATGGGAATACTGACAAAGTTTTGTTAATAAACAACAAGTTTCAGATCAAATTGTCATTAAATGCATAGAGTTTTTTATTTTCTGTTAGGTTACAGTTTCAAAAGAGCTCTAACTTATTTTCTACTTTGACTAAGTTACCTAAAATAAAGAACATTTTTACATCAAAAAATGTATGATTAATACCTGCTGTTGGGACAAATATGCAGAATAGATGAGAACTTATAGCCTGGTTGTGGGGGGGAGGGGTAGGGTAAGTGTGCTAACTTATCATACACATGTGCCATCATGTACTTAGTCATTATCATCATCACCATTTTTGTCATCATCTCATCATCCAAAGGAGAATAATTTAATTGACTTTGTTGAAATATGATGGTGTGAAGCAAAAATGATCCCTTTGGCCTAAAGGCTAACAAGAAGCTAAACCTTAGGCTGACCTTTCTAGGCTGTATACAATAAGAAGCTACAGAGCTGGAAAATGTGTTCTAAATATCAAATATGTAAACTGCCATGTAAAAACAAATTCCTCTAAGAAATGAATGGGAGTGTTAAAAGCCTCCCAAATGCTAACAATATAAAGATTCCATACATTTGATCCTAACCTTTGACTTCACTGGGGCAGGGAATTCCTACCATGGAAAATTCATTGTATTGAGAAAGACTGACAACATGGCTGTTAGTGAGTTTTAGAAAGATTCCTGAAATATACTCTGAAAATTATACTCAACCTAATTATGTTCACCCAGCTAATAGGTGTCTGAAGCACCCTGCAAATGCCAGTCTTTCTGACTGTGAGAATAGCACCACAGTTGCAATATTACTAGTGCCTGCCCTCTTTCTCAGATAGAGACATAATGTCTCTATCATTTGGTCTGTATCTCTTTCCTTTTATATCACAAAGTATAGAAGAAATAAGTTTAAATTTATCCATCATCTGAAAGAGAAATCAGGAAGTATCCAAAATGATTTGTTCTTTGATGTCAAAGTGACAAATACAATAGAGCACTAACCTAATTTTCCAGAGGAGTTGGTGTAAAATATTAATATTCTCGTAATAAAAATGTAGTGGCTCAATTCAACACTCTCTTGCTGAAAACAAAATCTATGGAATAATGAATCCATACGTGAAAAAAAGCATTTTAAAGTACAAATTACATGCCAAGCACTGTGCTATTGTGCAGGGACAGGTAAAGGGAGAGAATGGAATAAGTGGAGGGCAGGACAGGAAAGAGGAAAACGTGCTTAGGCTTTCACAACATAACTGGTATGGAAGTGTTTTGCATGGCTACATGTATGACCTATATCGAATTGCTTCTTTTCCCAATGAGGGTGGCTAGGGAAGGAGGAAGGGAGAGAATATGGAACCCAAAGCTTTAAGAATGAATGATAAAAATGTTTTAGCATGTAACCAGAAAATAAGATGTATAGGCAAAAGGGTATAGAAATCTATTTTGCCCTACAGGAAAACAGAGGGGAGGGGGAAGACTGGAAAGTAATAGAAGGAAGGACAGACTAGAGGAAGGGATGGATGGGTTTCACAATATCCTGGGATAGGGTGGGTGGGTAGAGATAGGGAGAAAATTTGGAATTCAAATTCTTATGGAAGTGAATGTTGAAAACTGAAAAATAAATTATACACACACAAATGCATATATAGGGAATTAGAAATAAACAAATTATTTTCTATTTATCTTGTATATAGATTATTTTTACCACATTTGCTTGTTGATCTCCCTGATTAGATTTTGATATGGCAAAGATCATCTTTAACCTTTTTGGGAGGAGGTTAATTATCATAGTGCCTTGCACATTGTGCGTGCTTTTGAAATATTTATTGACTGACTGATGGGAAAGTCTTATGGTCACTAGAGTTATACATGAAAGCAGATGGTAATTAATTTTCTTTAATATCATTTCTATTGATAAAGTCAATTTTTTTCCTTTATGTTGAACAATTGATGATACTAAGTACTTTGATGTCAAAAACTTCGTTTTCTGAGTTTTTAAGAATTGTGACTGATGAGGAGACATGGGTTACAGCACATGTAGACAAAATTTAAAGGTAGCATCTCCACATTTGGTCCCTTGGACAGTGGTCGCTAGGACCAAAGGAAACAGAATGAGTAATTGTGGGGAACATTGCTATTCCTGGGGATCTTGGGTCAACATGACTAGCTGTATCATTTGGTCAATGACTGCAATTGGTTTTGATATTGGTGGGTTTACAGAACCTTCCTCTGAGAGTTTCTCCCCTTGATAATATCTACAAAGGCTAGACTTCTAGGAGGAACCACTTTTTGGAGGCAGATTTAAAGTATTAGGTCAGATTGGCTATTCTTTTCAGGACTTTTGGCCATTCTCTGTCCTAAATAATTGGAATAATAAGATGAAATATGATATTTATGCTTTCAAGGAGGATAAAATATAGTGTAAGTGAATATTATGTGTGCACAAATTATTATAATGAAATCATTATATATGACAAGCAAATGAAGAGATCCAACAGCCATAAATTCATCATATGGTAAGGTGACTTTGCCAAAGTCTGACATTTGGTCTAGACTAAGCCTCCTGTGTCCTACTTGTTCCACTATACTCAGCACTATGTATTCATTCCATTATTAAGTAAACTGCATGTTTTCTCTCTTTCTATGAGGATTGTACCTGAAAAGGGGGGCAAGAAGAATAGTTGACACTTGCCATAATACTTTACTACATAATGCTATGTCATATTCATGACATTCAGGACATGAGATTTTCACCTAGTAGCTTCCATGCCAGACTAGGAAATTAGTATTTTATTCTATGAGCCATAGGGAGTTGCTAAAGATTTTTGAAGAGGTGACATGATAAGGTCCGGGTCTTATGAAGATTATTTTAAGACTTATGAGAAATACAAGGCTAGATTAGGTAGTAAATATTATATATATGTATAGTATATGTATATACATATGTATATGTATGCATATATGTATGTATGTGTGTATGTGTGCATGTATGATTTAAAAACTTAAACATAAAAATGGCCACTACTGAAAATTTAGCAATCAACTATGAAAAGTCAGGATCAGTTATGCTAGTGGGGCATATGATTTACAAATTTCCTTATTGTTAATTCTAGAGTCTCCTACTGGCACAGACCTACTCAGTTTAAATTTTCTCCTGTTTTGGGTCCTATATGAGCTTACACATGATCTTAGCCCAGCTCCATTTCCCTTGTCATAGATAATCGATCCAGGATTCTGAGTCTCAGCTCATTGCCAGTTTTGAATTGGGTGTATAGATGTTTAGAGAAGTGTTATAAAATTAATATAAAAATGAGGGTCAAAAATCCTTACATAAGAATTTCTATGGTATATATATTGACTTCATTTTAAAATGTAATTCTCAATGTTTTGTTTTATTTTAATTATATTGTTAAGTATTTCATAATTTGATTTTATTCTGGTTCAGTTTATATTTCAGAGTATTGAAAGCCATATGTGTCTTCTAGGCTGCATAACTGACATTTCTTCTATAGTTATAAGTTAAATGTGTTCTTCCTGAAAAAGTAAGAGATGGTCAAATACACTAAACATTTAATGCAGTGCTTTGAACATAGAACAGACGTTATGCATGGTTACTGAACTAAATTGAAACAAATAAAATGGAAGGGAATTTTAAAGGGAAACCACATGGAGCAGTGTAAAAATTAAGAAATGTATATTCAGAACAGATTTAAGTCCTACCTCAGATACTCACAAGCTGTGTGACTGTGAGGAAGTAATTTGAATTTTTTGAGCCTTAGATTCCTTAAGCAAAAAAACAACAACATGGAATTGATAATTGTACTTATAGTTTCTACCATAGGTGGATATTTTGAGGATCAAAGGAGACCATATATGTAATGTTGTTTGGAAAACTCAAAGCCCAACGTATAGGCAGGTGCAAATACATAAATATAACATAGGCATAGACATATGACACATGCACACATACTCACAAGCACACACACACACACCTAGCAAGAACCCTAGAGTATCAACTTAAAAACCTAAATGAAACAAAGAACAACTTCAGTAACACTGGCGGATATAAAATAAATCCAAATAAATCATCAGCATTTCTATATACAATCAACAAAATCCAGCAGCAAGAGATAGAAAAATAAGTTCCATTTAAATTAACTGTAGACAATACAAAATACCTGGGAGGTTAACTGCCATGCCAAAACCAGGCATTATATGAACACAGTAATAAAACACTTTTCATACAAATAAAAATGGATCCAAACAAATGGAGAAGTATTAACTGCTCATGGGTAGACCAAGCTAATATTATAAAAATGACAATGCTATCTAAATTGTTGTACTTATCCAATACCATACCAATCAAACTACTAAAGAATTATTTTATAGAGGTAGACGAAATAGCAACAGAATTCATCTTCAAGAACAAAAGTTCAAAAATATTAGAGGAATATGTTTTTTAAAAATGTTAAGGGAAGTTGCCTTGCTCTTCAGATTCCAAATTCCATTATGAAGTTGAAATCATCAATCATTACTGGCTAAAAGATAAGATGTTGGGTCAGTGGAATGGATTAGGGACTACAGCACACAGTAGAAAGAAATTTAGTATTTGATAACCCCAAAGATCTAAAGTTGTGGCATAAGAACTCACCATTTGACAGAAATATCTGGGAAAACTGGAGAGCTGTTTAACAAAACCTAGGTATAGATCAGCCCCTCATACAATATACCAACATAAGGTCAAAATTGATAAATTATTTAGACATAAAGAGTAATGTCATAGGTAAATTAAGGGAATATGAAAAAAATGTACCTATTGGATCTATAGGTAGGAAAGAGTATATGACCAAAGAAGATATAGAGGGATTTACAGAAGCAAGTTTTAATTATGACTAAATAAAATTTAAAAATCTTTTGGTCAAACAAAATGAATACAGCTAAAATTAGTAGGAAAACAGGAAACTGGGGGGTGGAATTTGTAGCAAGTTTCTCATATAAAGGCCACATTTCTCAAATATAAAGAGTATCAAACCAAATTTATAAAATTAAAAACCATTGATACTCTTGATAAATGATTAAAGGATATGAACAGGCAGTTTTCAGAAGAAGAAATTAAAGTTGTCAATAGTCACAAGGACAATTCTGGTACAGACAAGAGAAATGCAAATTAAAACATCTCTGAATTGCCAAATCACACCTGTCAGATTGTTTAGTAAGACAGAATAGGAAAATGGCAAACGCTGGAGGGAATGTGGAAAAATTGGGACACTGATTCACTATTGGTAGAGTTCCAAACTTGTCCAAGTATTCTGAAGAAGAATCTGAAACTATACCCAAAGGGTTATAAAACTCTGCATACTTTTTTGACCCAGAAATACCACTACTAGGTATATATCCCAAAGAGATCAAAGAAAACAGAAAAGGACCTATTTGTTCAATAATATTTATTTTTTTTTAAAAATAATTTTTTTAAAAAATTAATTTCTTTTGTATGTGTGATCCCACAGAATTTGAAATTGAAGGGACATCCATTAATTAGGGAATAACCAAAAAAACATTTCATATATGATTGTGATGAAATACTTTTATGCTATGAGAAATGACAAGCAGGATGGTATCAGAAAAATCTGAGAAGACTTATATAAACTCATATGAAATGAAGTAAGCAGAACCAGGAGAATATTATGCACTGTAATAGTAATAGTGTAAAGGTGATCAGTTATGAAATACTTGGCTACTCTGATCCAGATGATAATCTAAAACAGTTCCAAAGGACCCATGATTTAAAAATGCTATCCACCTCCAGGGAGAGAACTGATAAATTCTGAATGCAGATTGAAGCATACTTTTAAAACTTTTTTTTATTTTTATCTTTTTATTTTGTTTGTGATTTTCTTTTGCAGCATTTCTAAAATGAAAATACCATTTGCAAAACTTCGTTTGTATAATAAGAAAAAAATTGGTTCCTTCTCAGGAAGGGGGAAAGGTCAGGAGGAAGGGAAAAAATTTGGAACTGAAAATTAAAAAATTCTCAAAATACCTCATCTTTGCCTACTGGTAGCATCAATATGGTAAATTCAACCTGTCTCTCAAAATCACTAAGAGAAAACTAACCTATCTGGCCTTCAAAGTCATCTCAAAGCAAAATTATAGAGCAGAAGGCATGCTTTACTCAGAACAAGAGGATGATAGATTCAGAGATCAAATTTAGAGGGCAAGAAGACCAATCCTGTACTCTTATAGTTGAAGAAATTGAGACCTAGAAAGTTGAAATGAATTTCTCAAGTTCTCCTAGCTTGCAAGTGTCTGGGATGAGATATGAGCCCAAGCATTACTCAGTCCATTTCCAATGGTCTATGTATCCATCATACCATTTTTCCTTCAGGAAACATGAATTCAAACGCCATTTTAAACTGTTAGTAACTTTGTAATAAAGGAGAAGTCATCCAGCCTCTTAAGAACGTCAGTTTCCTCATCCATAAAATTGTATTCTAAGACCTATATTACAAGATTATTGTGAGGAAAATGTTGCTAGCTTTAAAGCATGATAAGAATCTAAACAATTTTTATTTGTTCCTTCCTCAGATTGGACACATATTATATTGGCCATGCCACGCAAATATCCATATATTTCTATACTACATTTCCATAACTTCACTCCATTTTATTATTCTATCTCTGTGCTCATGACTCAACTATCTGAAACTTATTTGCTGTCCAGATCACTATTTCAGTCACTAATGCCACCTAACTCATATAATTTTTGGCTTAGACATCCTGACTTGGGGCCCTTGCAATATCTTTCTTCACAACATGGACTCTCCTTATTGATTCTCTTGATCTCTCAGACCATATTCCATTATGACCTAGTCCTCACTGTTGTCTCAGAACTGAAGGAAGTATAACATGGAGCAAACTGACCCTAAAAATCTCTCCTTCTTACACATTTTACTACTTGTTCTGCTGAGTCATGACAGGACATAAGTAGTACAGTTTCCTTGCATTCAAGGAATTTGTTATCTATTTAAATATAAAACTGAAAACAATCATATTCTGTCCAATATTATCACTTAAATTTAAGCAATTTTGATTTTAAGTGCTTGAATTATTTTATAAAAGAAGAGAATAATGTTTCCAGAATGGATCAGAGAATGGGCAGTTTGGTTGGGCTTAGCTTGTTAGTTAAGACTTTGACAGAAGAAAGGATTGGGAGACAGGTTTGAAAGAAATTAAAAATAGCAGAAGAGAAGACCTGCTTTATTAAAGTCAATATTTTGTTGGGAATTTGTGGGAAATGGGACCATACAGGTAGAGGATAAATCATAGAAACAAACCATTGATTGTCAGGCAGAGATAACACTTTGTTTTTGTTTTCCTGTTGTATAAATTGAAACAGTCTCAGTCTATGAAATTTAATACATGCAGGGATCATAGAATTGCAGATGCAGCTGTTTCTAATGGGCAGCTAGATGGCACAGTGGGTAGCGTTGGGCCTGTAGTTGGGAAAACTCATCTTCCTGAGTTCAAATTCAGTCTCAGACACTTGCTGGCTATGTGACCCTAGGCAATTCACTTAACCATTTTTGCTTCAGTTCCATTTGTAAAATAACCTGGAGAACGAAATGGTAAACCACACCAGTATCTTTGCCAAGTAAACTCCAAATAGGGTCACAAAGAGTTGGACATGACTGAGAAGCAATAGTAATATGTCTTTAACATGGAGCCCACATCATTCCCTGTGGCACAATCAAATTAAAATGTAATTGTGAAGTATTTTACAAAACAAAAATACAATAGAACACAGAAGTTAAATACCTGGTTTTCTGAATCAGTATCCACTCCCCACATCCATATGTACATTTAAGTGCCTTGTTTCCAATTTAGCTTGAGAGCACTTAGCAGATTGTAGAGTATTCACTAGAGTATAAATAGGCTGCTCAGGCTTCTAATCTGACCACTACATTTTACAGGTGAGAAAGTTAAAAGTCAATGAAGGCAAATGATTTCTCCAAAGTCACACAATAAAAGGCATTCGAAGTGAAATTTAGTTCAAACTGCCAACTCTATTAATAGAAAATTACTTTTATGCAGGAGTTTCTTGAACTTATTTTTTATGTCATGGATCACTTTCATTGATAAAGCCTATGTAATCCTTTTCAGAATAATGTTGCTGCATAAATAAAATACTTGGATTATGTAGGCGATCAATTACATTGAAGTATAGTTAATGCCTTGATAAGAAAAAATTCTAACACCTCATATTAGAAGCCCCTACCCTCTCCAAAATACTATCCATGTAGGAGAAATATTTGGACTGAACTTAAATACTATTGGAGATGCAGAGTTAGCCACCATACTAGTATACTGATTATATTTTTACATCATTTTTATTGTTAGCCAAGAATTCTCTCACTATAAATATGAAAGATTCAAAAGAAACAAGAAAGAATGAAATGTTGAAGAAAATAGTAGTGCTTCCTTCTTGTTAAATTTGGTTTCATTTAGCATGAATGTCATAAAAATGCCTAGCCACAATATAGGACATAGAATCCATAAAGTACTTTGTTTCCTTGGAAACAAAATGGCCTGACAGCAGTAAAAACACTTTATTCCATGGTGTATAAGTCAACCTTTTAAGCTTAAAAATAACTGCTCCCAAACAAGGGTCAACTTACATGCCAAATGTAAAATGAAAAACTTCTCAATCCCGGTTCGCCAAGCCAAGTGAGGGAAGGCAGAGGCAAAATGGGTACAGAAAACAATGACATTTGTGTGCCACAATTCTCAAAGTCGATTGGGAGTAAAAATGTCGAATCAAATCTCCTTTGAAAAAATCCAGCTTGTCTGTTGGGGAGGGTTAGAAGGAGTGTGTCAGCATACGTATTTTCCTTTCCCCTCTCCAAGACCCATAATTGCCCACCCCTCCCAATAAAACCCACCTAAATTTCCAAACCACCAAATTAAAAAAAATCCAGGAAAAGTGTGGTCAGGGCTTGGCTGCCTCGGATTAGAAGACTGTGGAAATCCCGTTCTCAGTGTAGAGGATCTGAAAATGAATGTTACCCAGTCTTTCAAAGAGAGTTAAGCAGGAAAAAAAAAAGATTTTGAAGTTAGAGAAAAAACCAGTGTTAGTAAGCTCCTTTTCTTTTCCTTTTGTCTCCTTTCCCCAAATGCTACCATTATACACACTCAGCAAAAGGTGGGAAAGGACTTCAGGATGTTCTTTCATCGCATCGTTTTAGGCCAGTGATCGCCTTATAAAGTAAACTCCATGTTTAATAAAGGCTTAAATTATGTGACTTTTGATGCCCCTTTCCAATACACCATAAGCTCCTTACAGATGGATGACCTAGTATCAAGATAGCCTTCCTTACTTTCTCCTGATGCTTTCATGATACAGGTAAAACCTTGTCCTTTTGCTACATATGAGGCCCAATTCCTTTTTCACTCATATGTTTCCCTGATGATATCCTTTACTCCAGCTCTTCAAAGTGCCTTGTCATTCATTCTAGACAGTTCAGAATTGTCATATGTCTCTACATTGCTCTATATATGATAATATTTCAATTTTTTAATTTAATACAAATCAATTTTCTTTCCTATATAGCTCTGCCACCAATAGAAAAAAGAAAAAAATCATTGTCATAAATATCCATAACCATGCAAAAAAAACAATATAATAATATATGTCTTTTTTGGCACAATTCGACACAATGTGTGTCAAGAGGTACCAGTATGTTGCCTCAGATCAATCCTCAGGAATGATGATGGGTCACTGTATTGGTGTGGTTTCTTAAATCTTTCAAAGTTGTTTGCTTCCTCAGTGTTGTAGTTACCAGGTCAAGTGTTTTCCTGGTTGTATTCTTTCACTGTGCATCAGTTCAGATAGGTTGGTTACCCCAGGTTTCTCTGAAAGTTTCATTAGATTGTGAACTCCTTGAGGACAGAGGCTATCTTGCACTTCTTTTTATATTCCCTGGTACTTAGCACAGTACCCGGCACAATGTGGGCTCTTAAATGATTATTGACTAACTCAAAATGTCAACTTTACCATTTCTGATGGCATTATCATTTTGCATTATATTTAGAGACCATAATTTGTTTTGTCTTTTCCCAGTTGATGGTTGCCCCTTGTGAATGAGTCAATCAACTAGCTTTATTACTGCTAGGCCTATAATTAAAACAGATCAAAGAAACAGGAAACACTTTTTTAGTATGTGGCAGTTCTTTTTCTTTTGTGCTTTTTGGGTTTTTTTTGTGTGTGTTTCATTCTTTCCTAATCTTAGGTAAGTGAGTATCAGAAAGTAAATGGATCATGTTAAAATCTCCCCTTGTGAGCTTTGAAAGGTCAGAACAACAGGAAGCATCCTCTCAGGAACCAGAGCTCATGGTATTAACAATAACTGAATTCAGTTCCTAGTCAGCCCTGAAAAGCAAGTAACCTGCTATGCCATATCCAGAAGAGAACTTGGTAGGAGAATGTTTTGTAACGACCCCTTGAAATCTGAGTTACTTTGCCCAGCAACCAAGGTAATAGAGGAACACATCCTAATTTGGTTGATTTTTTTTTTTAGAGAAATGAATATAAAATCATTTCTAACTCCTCAGTATTACCCTGAAGCCTCAAAGAAGAAATTCTCTGAGGACCTGACCTTCCGCTGAAAGTGAGGGTTGAGAGAATGAGGTTAAGCCTTTGATTTGTAATTGTCAGGACCACTTGATCAGGTAGTCATTTGAAATTTGCTTTCATTTGGAGAAACATTCAAAGTATATCACATATGTATTATTATATTGTGAGGAGGGGAGAAGGAAAAGCAGGGAAACATACTATTCAAGATGTTTTAGAGGTCACGATTAACAGAAACTTTATGGGTTGCTTTTCTTCTCCCAATCATTTATACAGATATAGTCATTCAAATGATTTGAAAATATGAGCATCTTTTTTTTGTTGCTTTATTTTTAAAGACCTTTCCTTTTCTTTTCCATTTTGTTCTTACCATAGTGGTTTTTACATTAATGGAATATGTAGAAAAAAGGATTAAGGGTGTATCTTAGTTCTAATATTGACGCACTAATAATGATTATCTTTTTTCAAAAGTTCTTTCAGCTGCTTGGGAAATATTCCCCTTGCCACTACCCCAAAGTCGTTAATATCTTCTAATAGTCTGATTTTTAAAATTTTTTCTGCTTATTTCAAAATGTGCAAGAATGAATAAGGCTCTGCTACTTCCTTCTTTGGTGACCTTGGGCAAGTCACAAAACCTCTCTAAATTTTGTTTTCACAACTCTTAGATGAGTTTGGGGTAGATGGTCTATAAGGAGTATTCTAGCATTGTATCCATTGATCTAACAATTCAGTGAGCAGTAGACTTCAGAATGCTTTTCAGGACCTCTAATAGATTTTGATGGCAGAATATGCTGAAAGAGGGAGTCAAGGTAGGTTTCCGATTGACCACATTTTGACTAGAACATGTTTTAAATGGAAAGGCAAATTATGGTAGGTGCAAGTCTTTAGCCTAGAGAAAATAAGATTTAAGGGGAAATGAAACCTCTCTTCATGCAATTAGTTATATTACTGTTGCACAGAAGAGATTGTGTTTTCACTTGTTCTACTTGACCTACTGAGTGACAGTTAAAGTAAAGCAAGTATCCGCATGATGTAAAGCGAAGCCACTCTTTATTAAAAGATGCAAATATATACATATATATGTATATATATACATGCACACGTATATATATACATACATACATACACATATATATGTATATGTATGTGTATATGTGTGTGTGTGTGTGTGTGTGTGTGTGTGTATACTGGGCTGCCTTTGTAGATGAGACCTCTCTTTCACTAGAAATCTTCAATGAAAGACAAGATAACCAATTACGATGCATGATAGACAGGATACTTTTCAAAAGTGTGATTTGAACTGGTCTCCGAGGTCCCTTTCAACATTGAAGTTATATGATTTTGTGTGTTAGTACAAGAGAGTACTGCAAAATTATCTGTTAATGATTCCACACTTTTCAATTGTGAATCAAAGGAAGTCTCATATTCAAATAAGAAAGAAAAGCCAGACAAAATGCAAATTATTCATCATTAGAGAAATATTTTAAAAGACTACTTTATCATTTTAATAGTATTTTATTTTTTTCCTAATTACATATCAAGACTATTTTTAGCATTTACTTTTACAAAATTTTGAATACCAATTTCTTCTCCCTCCCTCTCTAATATTTGGAACACCAATGTGATACCCATTGCAGCCACTATGGATTTGCATGCACATTTCTAGGGTAAATTCACAAAACATAAACTCCCTTCCTCAAAGACAAAACTAAGACATTTATTCAAATATCAGAAAGCCAAATCCATCATAATAAGAAAGAAATGTATTTACATTATTGATGCAGGGAGCTGTATGGATCCTCAACCCTTCCTTCCATCAGATCTCCCCACAAACAAGTTCCCTTAGGCAAAATCACATCCCCCTCTCACTCATACTAGTTGATCTATCTCAGTTCAGCCTTGCTCTCTCTCAGGTCCACCTCACTTTCTCTTCCTCGTCCAAATATACATGCATATCAATAGCAGCTGCCGTGTGTATCACATTGACATTTCAAAAGGTGATAAGGATGGAATCCCAAAATACAAAATCTCTACTTGGAGACAGAAAAGCTCTAGCGAAGGAAATGTGTATCCTGGAATGGGAGAATTTATCTTATTTCTCCCTGGAGAGAGAATGAACTAAAAGCACAGGACTTTTTAAAAACTGGAAACTAAGGCTACAGAAGGGAGAACCCAGAGATTTAGAAAGATAATTGCAAGGAATACCAATAGAACCAGGGAAAGAAATGACAAGGTTATGTAGAAGAGGATGGGTATTGTTAATAAGTTATTGCATTATATGTAAAAGTAGAGACAAATTGCTGGGAGGAAAATGTTCAGCTGAAGAAGGAGTTACTGATTTGCATGAGAAGCTTTCTATGCTACAGCGCCCACACTTTCCTTTAGAAGAGCAAGTTAAAAAGTATTAAGTGGTCACAGGAAGCTGGTAGTGAGAATGAACCAGAAAAAAAAAAAATGGAAATGTTAACAATAGGAAAGTGAATGCAACCCTTTCATCTGTGGGAACTGATTATCACCCAGATACCTGGGAGGAAGACCTGTATGAGGAAAACAAAATTAATTTAAATGAGAAGGCTTCTAGGAGTGTTGGTGCACATCCAATAATCTGAAGGAAGCAGGAGAACTGGGGGGGGCAGAGGTAGCACACAGTGAATAGGGAAGTAATTGAGGATCTCACTCACAGGAGGTCATTCATATTTTAAGTCCATAAACACCCCCCCCCCCCCATAATGAGAGAATCATTAGTAAGTTGGATGGTAAGAATCAATGACGAAGGGACCAGAGAAGTATAGAGAGATAATATAGATTCCATTCATGGTAATCAGAATCATTTTGTATAACACACTTTTGCTTTGAGGGATTACCATATTCAAGGAGATAACAATGGAACTAATCTGTTGGTTTTAGCTGCAGAAGGATATAGTAAGCTCTATGTGACTATTGGAGATAGACCCTGGTATTTGCTTATAGACAGTTGTTGTTTCAGTTGCGTTTGTCCTTCGTTGCCTCAGAAGACCAAGCCACCAGAGAAATGATGATCTGACTTGCACTTGCCTTTGTTTTGAGTGAGGGAAGGCTGTGCAAGGTCACCAGTCTCATGTCTCCTCCAGAGCCATCTGAATCAGATACTCATCAGGATGACTGGAGATGACCCAGGATACACTGGGAGACCTTGGTCCCTTTAGGCTAAGATCTATTCAGATGCTCACTTTGGGTGAGGGAATGCCCATTCAGGGACTAGGCCTGTTTAAGTATGAGAAAGCTAAAGGAAGAGGTTATGATAACTGCAATAATGGTCGCAGATGCAAGGTTTATCATAGCACCCTCTTAATAGGTTGTCACAGAAATATAATAATGAGAAATGCTCCTCCTATTTATAAGCACTGGATTCTGACTCCACTAATTGGGGAAATAGGGCACCTGATTTCAGAGATTCTAGATAAGATATCACAGTCAAGTGATTTAGGGGAAGGAGGAGAAGATAAATTTCCTCAAGAGAGAAGAGAAAGTAGCCAGTAGATTGATTCAAAGTCAGAATGGATTAGCTAGGAAAGGGTGGTTACAGCTTTGTTAAAGGCTGGGATAGATTTTGGAAGAATAGATGGTATTCCAACTAATGAACTATATAAGATGTACCAAGAAAAGGGACTTAACATTAAATGGAATAGAGAAGTAAGAACTGTCCCCTCAAAACCCTCCTGAATCATTGTATCCAAGATTTTCACACCTTCAGGGAGAATAGAAAATTGGCCAAGCGCCAGCTCAGATTAAAGAAATATGTAGATGAGATTATAGACCCCATACCAGTTTGACTATATACTGGAAAAATGGATCAGTTATTGTAACCAGGGCATTAAATCTTTGGGGCATAGACCTGTCATACACAGGGAAAACCTGAAATAAGAAAAATAGGAATTAATGCAGTTTTAGTGGATTCATGGACTCCAGAAGCACAACAGATACTATATTTACCTTGCTTCTGGTTATTGGCTCTGCCCTTTGTTTGTGTAACCTGTTTGCTAGATTTGTTTCCCTTAGGATTAGTGCCCTCCACTTGTAGATTACTGACTCAATAAGCTGGATATCACCCTCTCTCCAAGATTGTTATGTGTCACCCCTGGACCTGGCATCAACCAAGTTCCAGATACTGGCTGAAGAACAGACCCCTTGAATGGGACCTCTTGAGGCAGGGCCAGCTCTACATCCCATATCAGAAGGAAATAGTTATAGAAGAAGAGATCTTATCCCCTTGCCCTAAGGGACTTTGGTTACATTCATTTGAGGGGATAATAATGGGATGCTTGTGCTCAAGCTCCCACTGTAAGATATTGTTTTATGTGTTTATTTTGTGTTATACCTGTTATACTGTTGTGAAGTTATGCTGATACCAGTTACTCCTAAACTCCCATTGACCTATGTGTGGACACAAAAGATCTTGGGGTCAATTGAAATGGTAAGAGAATTTGCAGATCTTCCCTGCCTTTTAACAGGCCCTTGTGACCTGAACTGATCTTTGGCCCAGGCCACGGCCTGAGTCATATGGAGTCCATGATGGGAGGAACTTGCCAAATGGGTAGAACAGGAAGGGTGCGGCTGAGAGAGAGTGAAATGGAACCAAGAGAGAGCAGACAGAGTAGAGCAGCTAGCGTGAGTGAGAGAGGGAGTGATTTCTAAGAGAGATTCTAAAGAGAGAGTTCTAAGGGAGAGATTCTAAGGAATCTCATTTTCAGGGAGGACTAATGGAGGGAAGGCCTGGGAATGGCTGTGATCCCTTTATTGGTAATGTGTACAAACTTTGTTGTGACCATGGTGGGATTGGTTTTCTGATATCTGAATAAGTATTTTGGTTATATCTTTGAGGAAGAGAGTTTATATTTTGTGAATTTACCCTGGAAACATGCAGGTATATCCACAGCAGCTGCTGTGGGTGTCACAGTGGAGTTACACCCCCTGCCCAAAATGGTAGGCAATTTAATATAGATTATACATGTACCATAATATGAAACACATTTCCATCAGTCTCAGTTGTGAAAGAAGAAACATATCAAAATAAAAAAAGAAGAATAAAGTCAGTGAAAAAATATGTGCTTCAGTCTGCATTCAGAGTCCACCAGTTCTTTATCTGGATGCGGTTAGCATTTTTCTTCATGGTTCCTTTGTACTTGTCTTGAATCATTGTCTCACTGAGAAGAGCTAAGTCATTCATAGTTGATCATCATACACTGTTGCTGATATAGTATACAATGTTTTACTGGTTCTGCACCTTTTACTTTGCATCAGTTCATGAATCTTTCTACAAGTTTCTGGAACCTCCCTGTTCATTATTTCTTATACCACAATAGTATTACATTACATTCATATAACAAAGCTCGTTCAGCCATTACCCAATTGATAGGTATCCTCTCAATTTCCAATATTTGCCATCATGAAAAGGCTGCTATAAATATTTTGACACATGTAGGTCTATTTCCTTTTTTTATGACCTCTTTGGTATATAAACCTGGTAGGGTTATCGCTGTATCAAAGGGTAGGTACTGCTGGTTGCCCTTTGAACATAGTAAAAATTGCTCCCCAGAATGGTTAGATCAGTTCACAATTCTAGCAATGGTGCGTTAGAGTCTGAGTTTTCCAAAATTCCAACATTTATCATTTTCTTTTCTTGTTAATTTCGCCAATCTGATAGATGTGAGGTCATACTCAATTATTTTAATTTGTATTTTTCTAATCAAACATGATTTAGAGCACTTCTTCAAATATCTATTTTTTTCATCTGAAAACTGCCTATTCATGCACTTTGACCATTTATCAACTGGAGAATAGCTTGTATTCTTATAAATTTGACTCAAATTTCTATACATTTGAGAAAGGAAGCTTTTATCTGAGACACACTATAAAGATTGTTTCCTAGTTTTCTGCTTTCCTTCTAATCTTGGTTACTTTGGCTTGTTCATACAAAAGCCTTTTACTTTAATATAATCAAAATTATCCATTTTACATTTCATTATCTTCTCTATTTTTTGGTCATAAATTCTTCCTTTCCCCATAGATTTTAAAGGTAAACTGTTTTCTTCCTTTTCTAAATTGCTAATGGTGTCACCATTTATGTCTAAATCATGCACTGATTTCTTTGATATTATCCTGGTATACAGTGTGAGCTATTGGTCTATACCTAGTTTCATTCCTAATGCTTTCCAGTTTTCATTTTTGTTAGAGTGAGTTCTTATCCCAAAGACTGGGGCCTTTGGGTACCTAATCTATTCCACTGATCAACCATCCCGTTTCTGTGCCACTACCAGATAACTCTGTTGATTATTACTTTATAATACACTTTCAAATCTGGGATTCAAAAAAAGGGAAATAGACTTACATGTGTCAAAATATTTATAGCAGCGCTTTTTATGATGGTAAAATATTGGAAATTGAGAGGATGCCTATCAATTGGGGAATGACTGAACAAGCAATTTATTTCCTTGACATTAATGACCTTTTTTCTTCCAGATGATTTTTTAAAATTTTTTCTAGCTCTATTAAACATATATGTGTGTATATGTGTATATTTATGTACATATATGTATATATGTCTATAAATGTATGTGTATATATACGTATACACACACACACACACACATATATAGTTTTTTGGTTAATTTAGTTTGATTGATATGGAACTGAATAAGTAAATTAGCTAAGGCAAAATTGTCATTTTTAATTTTATTGGTTTGGCCTACCCATGACCAGTTGGTATTTTTTCCAGTTGTTTAAAGCTGATTTTATTTGCATGAAAAGTGTTTTACAATTGTGTTCATATAGTACCAGCATTTGTCTTGGTAGGTAGATTTTTGGTTATTTTGAATGGGATTTCTGTATCTCTTGCTACCTGACTTTGTTGTTTATATAAAGAAATGTTGATGATCTATGTGGGTTTATCTTATATCTGTCCAACTTTGCTAAAGTAAGTAACTTTTTTTACTTTGTTCTCTAGGGTTCTCTCCAAAGAGTGATAGTTTTGTTTCCTCATTGTTTATTCTAATTTTTTTGATTTCTTTTTTTCTCTTACTACTATAGCTAACATTTCAAGTGCTGTATTGAGTAATAGTGGTGATAATGGTCCTCTTTGCTTCACCGCTGATCTTAGTGGGAAGGCTTCTTATATATTCCCATTATAGGTGTTTGTTGATGGTTTTAGAGGGATACTGCTTATCATTTTTAGGATTGCTCATTTTATACCTATACTCTGTAATAGGAAAGGGTGCTGTATTTTGTCAAAAGGTTTTTTAGCATCCCATTGAGATAATCATATGATTCTTCTGGTTTTAGTGGACATAGTCTGGAACCCTTGTGATATATTACTGTAATCACCTTGCTTGTAATTTGCTCAGAAATTTTGCATTAACATTCATTAGAGAGGTAGGTCTATCATTTTCTTTCTCTTTTTTAACCATTCCTGGATTACATACCATATTTATGTCATAACAGAAGTTTGGTAGGATTCCTTCTATTTTTCCAAATAATTTGTAAGTATTAGAATTAATTGTTTTTTTAAATGTTTGATAAAATTCACTTGTGAACCCATCTGACTCTGGGTATTTATTCTGAGGTAGTTCATTAATGGCTTGTTCAATTTCTTTTTCTAAGGTAGGGTTACATAGGTATCCTATTTCCTGATCTATTAAAGTGAGTAATTAATTTTTCATAATTATCCAGTAATTTTGCACAGATTATCAGATATATTTGCATATACTTGGGCAAATATATCCTAATGATTGCTTTAATTTCTCCTTCATTTGTGGTGATTTCATCCTTTTCATTTTTGATACTACATATTTGGTTTTCTTCTTTCTTTTTAATTAAATTAAGTAATGACTTCTCTATATTGTTTTTCCTCATGAAACTAGTTCCTAGATTTATTTATTAGCACAGTAGGTTTTTTTTTTTAACTTTCAGTCCTCATAATGTCACCTTTGGTTTTCAGGATTTCCAATTTGTTGCTAAAATGGGAGGTTTCAGTTGTTAATTTTCTGGTTTTTAATTTTCATTTTTATTACATGTTGAATTCATCGATGTTGTTTTTGTATTTTGTTGATGTAAAAATTTAGAGAAATATATTTTCTCCTAAGTATTACTTAGGCTGCATCACGTAAATTTTGATATGTTCTCTCACTGTTGTCATTCTCTTTAATGAAAATATTATTTCTCTGACTGGTTATTTGAACTACTTATTCTTTAGGTTTAGATTAGTTTGCAATTTATTTTTAATCTGTATTTCCTCTGTCCTATGTTGAATTGTAATTTTTATTGCATTATGATCCAAAAATAATACATTTAGTATTTTTGCCTTTCTATATTTGTTTTTGAGGTTTTTATACCCTGTTTTTTGGTCAGTTTTTGTGTAGGTTCCATATGCTGGTGAGCCAAAAATTTATATTCCTTTCCTATTTAGTTTTCTTTTCCCCTTCATCTTATTTTTCCTCCTGTTTGTTGTCTTTCTTTTCACTCTTTTCCACCTTATCACTGTTATTCTTTTGTCTACTCCTTCATGTAAATTGCCTTCCCTTTTGTCAGTCCATCCCCACTTTACTTAATCTGCTACCCTCCTACTTCCCCACCTCCTAAGACAGAATTCTGTATTCAAGTGATTATGTGGCTCCTTTTTGAGCTAATACTGATGAGAGTAAATTTAAAACTATGCCCATTGTCCACCCTTCCATCTTCTCCTGAAGTAATAACTCTTTTGTGGCTGTTCATGTGAAATAATTTGCCACATTCTACCTTTCCTTTCTTTTGCACCAAGTGTACTTGTTCTCAATCCTAAGTTATTCTAATTATTTTTATTCCCTCAAATTCACCTTATAGACATAGACTATGTATATACCTTCCAACTGTACTATTGATGGTTCAATTTTTAAGAATTACAAGGATCATCTTCCAATGTTGAGATGTAAACAGTTTTGAATCTATGATGCTTTCCTTTCCCTTTTTATCTGTACATACTACTTTTGGGTCTTCATATTGGAGACCAAATTTTTGGTTCAGTTTTGGTCTCTTTATGAAAGCTTGAAATCTTCCTGTTTCATTGCATGTCCATTTTTTTCCCTTGATGCATTATACTGTATTTTGCTAGATTTCTTGGTTATAGTCTCACATCCTTTGCCTTTTATTCCATGATCTCTAATGTTTTAATGTTGCAGCTGCCAAGTCCTATGTAATCCTAATTGTGTCTCCCTCATAACTGAATTGTTTCTCTCTGACCACTTGCAGAATTTTTTTCTTGCTTTCAGTTACTTCTGAAATGTGTCTATAATTGTCCATGGAGTTTTTACTTTGGGATCTCTTTTCTGAGATGTTTGGTGGATTCTTTGAATGCTTATTTTGCCTTCTGGTTCAAGGATGTCAGGGCAATTTTTCTTGATAATTTATTGAAAGATGGGGTCCAGGTTTTCCTTTTGATTGTGAGTTTTAGGTTGTCCGATGATTCTAACATTGTTTCTTCTAGATATGCTTTCCAGGTCAGTTGTTTTTCTCAGAGGTATTTTAAATTTTCTTCCATTTTTTTCATTCTTTTGAATTTGTTTGATTGATTCTTGATGTCTCAGAGTTATTAGCTTCCACTTTCCCAATTCGAACTTTTAAGGAGTTTTTCTTAAATTAATTTTTATATTTTCTTTTCTATTTCACCAATTATACTCTTTAAGAATTTGATTTCCTTCTTAAGTGGATTTTTATATCTCCTTTTCCTTTTGACCAATTCTACTTTTCAAGCAATTGTTTTCCTTCTACAAGCTGTTGACTCTTTTTTCATAATTCTCTGCATCAGACTCACTTATTTTCAAATTTTTCTTCTACTTTTCTTATATAATTTTGAACCCCCTTTTGATCTTTTCCATGAATTCTTTCTGGACTTAAGACTACTTCTTATTTTTCTTTTGACCTTTGTCCATAGGTAGGTTGACATTTCTGTCCTCTTCTGAGTTTGTGTCTTGATCATCCCTGTCACTATAATAACTTCCTAACACCAGATTCTTTGTTGTTATTTGCTCCTGGGATGGAAATAGCACTGTCTCTGGTTTTCCATGCCAGGGAATGAAGACCCCAGATGTATACTACTTGATGCAAAGATGTCTTGAGTTTACTTGGGACCCTCATGTGTGATACAGAGGAGGTGTGGTGGGGAGTAGCTGGTGCTCCTTGAGGCCATAGGGATCTGGCAGATTACCTGGGGCTGAGCCAGAGTCCTAGTGCTGGCAATTAGTGTTTGTTGTGATCACTGGGCTGTTTCTACATTTACCTGGGGCTGTCCTGAAGCATGTGATATCTAGCCATTTGAGGTTTCCAGTTTCCCATGGATAACTTGATGTACATGGCAGTTCTTGAAACTGGAGTCTGCCCATTTCCCTGGTTTTAATGAAGCATATACTGGCTCTTCATGTTGCCACTGGCCTGCTCCACCACATGGGGGCTCAGGATCTACCATTGGTTTCATGCTGGCTTGCTGGGAAGCTTCTGGTCCTGAACTGTGCTCCTTTTTCATCAGAATGAGAAAGATCTTTCCTGCTGATTTTCCAAGTCTCTTAGTCTCAAAGATTGTTTCATCTTGTCTTTTTGCAGGTTCCGCCATCCCAGGATTTGTTTTGGGGTGCTATTTTATGATTGGAGGAGAATATTGGAGAGTTATGGCAATTTATTGCATACTCCACCATATTGGAGTTGTTTACAAGAATAATAAAGTACCCATGTGTCAGGAAATCATAATAAGTCCAAGTTGTAGAAACATTTATTTCAAATAATCCTCTAGGTAGAACTATATTTTGAAAAAGTTTAACCTTTCAAAGGAAGAACACAAAATAAAGAAAATGTTGAACCAAAGTGCTTTTACTATTGATCAGAAGACAATTACATTTCTTGAATATTTTTCACATCATTATTTAAAAATTCTTCATAATGCACAAATATTCACAAATTCCTTATTAATTTCTATTAGTATATTCATTTAACAAAAAAGCAATGCCTGACTAAGGATCAGAAATTCAAGCCACACAGAATTAGTCTCGCCTGGCAATGCCTGCCTGAAATATAATTTGACTTAGCTCAATACCAAATGTGTTTAAAATTAATTTACAGAATAGACTGAGGTTACAGAGAAAACAAAAATGTGTATTTCCAAGCAAACTATTTTATTGGAAATCATTCTTAGCATGATTAACAGTTTCTAAAATAAATCACCTAAGATCCAGAATTTGGGATTACATACTTATAAAATGTTCAAAGCCTGCATCTACTTATAAATAGAAATTAGTAAAATGAAGAAAAGTTTCCACAATGTCTAAAGAATCTTAACATTGAATCAGTCATGTTGTGAATAAGTAGACAATTGGACGAGCTTAGTACTCTTTTTGACTGAAAGAGAAAGGAAAGATTTCATAGAAATCAAACCCATTTCTAAAATACATAGGCTAATATAAATCATTGAAATCAGCTTATTGTGATATCTTGAAATTAGAGCTAGATAAGGGAATTGACTGAAAATACAGAAATGACTCTATAGCTTGTACAGGACCCCCTCTGTTTATTTATTAGCTATCTAAGGATTTCTAGGATTCATAGGTTATCATGGTAAACATAAATGAAAAATCCACATGATTTTTAGCAACTATTCAGTTTCTCTGTTTTTATTTTATTACTCTATCCATCTTATGTTCTCTGCATTTTTTCTATATTCTTCTCCCTCCTTCTTTAAAAAAAGGAAAAAAAATGAAAATGATGCAGTAGGACATGTAGACATTCTCTAATCAATCCTGATTCATATAGTAGTGTTTAGTGAAGCATTATTGTCAGACTGATTCAAGAGACTCATATATGCCATACATTCATATATGTATTATAAAACTAATATACCCATCATTAAATCTATGATTTGATTTTACATTTTCTATAGATGAGAAAGTGACTATGAAGAGGGCAGAGCAAAGATCTCAGAGTAAAAGCAGGAATTCACTTAAGCTCTCTGCCAAACCCCTTCAAATACCTTTCAAAACAGACTGAACAAATTTTAAAGTGACAAAACCCACAAAGAGACAGCATGAAGCAGATTTTGAGCCCAAGATAACCTAGAAGACTTACTGGAAAGGTCTGTTGTACCAGGCTGAGAGGGAAGGACAGTTGAGTGCAGGCTGCACCAGCATGGACATGGACTCTGCAAAACCAAAGCTAAACTCAGGGGACTGAATCACAGGCAACAGCGGCAGTTTTCATATTTCTCCAAAGACAATTTAGAAGGTCAACTGGAGGGGTATGTTGGAACTGGGTAAGAGAGAAGTGCAGTCCAGAACAGGGATTGCCTATATAGGTCCAGTTCCAGCAAAACAGGAACGGATCTTGGGAGTGGTTGAATTGGCAGCAGCAGCAGTGGCACCAGACAGAATGTGGGAAAGTCATCTATTTCAACTTCCAGAAGCCAAGATGGTAGAGTATGCAGTAAGTCACTCTTATCATCCTTTATCAACTTTGAACAACCAAGAGAATATTGCCCCAGGAAAAAATTCTGAAATAGTGGAGCCATTGGAAAGATGAGGTACATCAAGTTGTGGAGAAGAAGGGGATTAAGGGAAAAATCCTTCTTACTATGTTTGAAGGAGGCTAGTGTAGCACAGGAATAACAACAAGTCAGTAACAAGCCCCACTTCAGCAAACCAGGGGTGGATTTTGAGCCCCAGCATGGTTAAAACAGCCAAGCACTAACACCAAGCACATACCAGCTGCTAAAACCAGATCCAGCTCAGCACTAGGTAAGCCTCTAACCCCTAGCTGGCAGCACCTGAGGCCCCAATACACAAAATCAATGGCCATCACCCTAGTCTCTAGCACAAGAAGCCTGGGACAGTGCTCCCTGTGCTCCAGAAGCAGACATGATCCTTAAAAGTCAGAGAAAGGCAAACAACATCAGCAAAAAGCAATAGAGATAAACAGTGACCACAGAGGAGCATCTTGGTGACAGGGAAGATCAAAACACAAATTCAGGAGAGCTTACAAGAGCTCAAGAAGGATTTTAAAAGTCAAATAAGAGAGGTAGAAGAAAAATCAAACAATTTCTTTAAAAACACAATTGACAAAATTGAAAAAAAATACACTGAAAAAATAACTCCTTAAAATGTAAAATTGGCTAGATGGAAAAGGGGGTAAAAAAAGCTAACTGAAGAAAACAATTTGTTACAAAGTAGAATTGGGCAAGTGGAAGCTAATGATTCTATAAGGCATCAAGAATTAGTCAAACCAAACCAAAAGAATGAAAAAAAAAAAAAAAAGAAAGAAAACATAAAATACCTGATTGGAAAACAATGACCTGGAAAATTGATGTAGGAAAGATAATTTAAAAATTATTGGCCTGCCTGAGAATCATGATGAAAAAAAAAGAGCATGGAAAGTATCTTTCAAGAAATCATCAAGGAAAACTTCTCTGAGGTCTGTGAACCAGAAGCTACAGTAGTCACCAAAAGAATCCACTGATCACCTCCTGAAAGTGATTCCAAACTGAAAACACCAAAGAATATTGTAGCCCAATTTCTGAATTATCAAGACAATGAGAAAATACTGCAAGCATCCAGAAAGAAAGAAAGCAAGTATGATGGAACCACACTTAGGATTTTGTAGGAACTTGCAGCTTTTACACTAACATATTGGAAAGCTTGGAATATGATATTTCATAAGGCAAAGGAGCTTGTATTACAATCAAGGATCAACGACCCAGCAAAACTGAGAGTAATCTCTATGGAGAGGAGATGAATATTCAATAAAATAGAAGACTCACAGCTCTTCCTGATGAAAAGACCAGAGTTCAACAGAAAGTTTGATCATTAAATACAAGAATCAAGAGAGGCATAAAAAGGTAAACAGGAAAGAAGAAGAAGAAGAAGAAGAAGAAGAAGAAGAAGAAGAAGAAGAAGAAGAAGAAGAAGAAGAAGAAGAAGAAGAAGAAGAAGAAGAAGAAGAAGAAGAAGAAGAAGAAGAAGAAGAAGAAGAATGACAATATATCACTAAGGGCAAACTCTTTACATCCCAACATAGGAAGATGATAACTCATGAGAACTATATCTTTATTATGACATTTAGGAGGAATATACATAGACAGAGGGGGGTAGATGCAAGGTAACACTGATGTGATGATAAAAAAAAAAACTAGGCAGTGAAAAGTTATTGTAATGAGAGAAGAAGATAAGAGGAGGCTAAAAAGTGCAAATTACATCACATGAAGAGAAACAAAGACATGTTACAGTACAGGGAAAGAAACTAGCATTGTTTGAACTTTATTCTCATCATGTTTGGCTCAAAGAGAAAATAACATGCCCAGTTAGGTAGAGAAAACTAACTTGCCCTATAAGGAGTGGGAGGTGAAAAGGGGAAAGGAAAAGGAGGGGTCACAGAAGGGAGAGTGGAGATAGGGAGGCAGTGGTTAAAAGCAAAACTCTCATGAGAAGGAGAAAGGAGAAAGGAGAAAGAAACCAATCGGAAGGACGAGGAAGAAAATAGAGAGAAAAACGCAGATAGTAATCATAATTGTGAAAGTTAATGGGATGAACTCTCCCACAAAACAGAAGTGGAGAGCAGAATGGATCAAAAAATCATAACCCTACAGTATGTTGTTGACAAGAAGCACATCTGAAACATAGGGATACACACAGGGTAAAGGTCAAAGGCTGGAGTAGAATGCCTCAGCAGAAGGAAAAAAAAAGCAGCGGTAGCAATCCTGATCTCAGACAAAGCAAAAGCAAAAACAGATCTAATTAAAAGAGATGAGGCAGAGAAATACATCCTGCTAAAAGGTACCATAGACAATCAAGTAATATCATTACTGAACATATATACCTCAAGTGGTATAGCACTCAAATTCTTAGAGGAGGAATTAAGCGACTTACAAGAAGAAACAGATAATAAAACTATACCACTGAGGGATCTGAACCTTTACCTCTCTGAACTAGATAAACCTACCCACAAAATAAACAAGAAAGAAGTTAAGGTAATAAGCAGTATTTTAGAAAAATTAGATACAGTAGATCTCTGTAGAAAATTGAACGGAGATAGAAAAGAACATATGTTTTTTCTCAGTGATACATTGGACATACACAAAAATTGACCATAAAGTAGGGTATGAAACCCTCAGAGTCAAATGCAGAGAGGTAAAAATATTAAATGCATCCTTTTCAGATCATGATGCAATGAACATTAAATGTAATAAAGGGTCATGGAAAGAGACTAAAATTAATTGGAAAGTAAATAATCTAATCCTAAAAAATGAGTAAATCAAATAACACATCATAGGAACAATCAATAACTTCATCCAAGTGAATGAAAATAACAAGACAACATACCAAAACTTACGGGAGGCAATAAATGAGATTATTAGGGGAAGTTTTATATCAGTAAATGCTTACATAAATAAGCTATAGAAAGAGGAAATCAATGCACTGAACATGCAACTGTAAAAGCTAGAAAAAGAACAAATTTTAAAATCCCCAATTAAATACCAAATTGGAAATACTGGAAACAAAAGAAGAGATTAATAAAACAGAAAAAAAGAAAACTATTGAAACGATAAATAAAACTAAGATGTGGTGTTATGAAAAAAAAAAACCAAGAAAACAGTTAAACCTTTGGTTACTTTAATTAACAAAAGAAAAGGAAAATCAAATTACCAGCATCAAAAATGAAAATGGTGAATTCACTACCATTGAGGAGGAAATTAAAAGAATAATTATGAGGTATTTTGCTCAACTGTCTGCCACAAATTCAACAATCTTAGTGAAATGTATAAATATTTACAAAAATATAAATTTCCTAGATTATCAGAAAAAGAAATAAAATACTTAAGTAACCCTATTTTAGAAAAAAAAAAAAAAAGAAATTGAACAAGCCATCAATGAAATTGCTAGGAAAAAATCTCTGGGGCCAGATGAATATGCAAGTGAATTCTATGAAACATTTAAAACTAATATTACTATTTAAAGTATATTAAACTATTTGGTAAAATAGGTAGAGTCCTACAAAATTTGTTTTGTGATATAAAAATAGTACTGGTACTTAAACCAGGAAGAGTTAATATGGAGAAGGAAGATTAATATACCAGTTTCCCCAGTGAATATAGATGTAAAAATGTTAGATAAAACGTTAGAAGGAGATTACAGTTGCTTATCTATACACTATGACCAGGCAGAATTTATACCAGGCATGCAGCACTATTTCAATATAAGGAAAAGTATCAGCATAATTGATCATATCAATGGCAAAACTCACAGAAACCATAGAATTATTTCAATAGATGCAGAAAAAGGTTTTGACAAAATATAACACCTGTTCCTATTAAAAGCATTAGAGAGCGTAACAGTAAATGGATTCTGATATAAAATGATATGCAGCATCTACCTAAAACCATCAGCAAGCATTACACGAAATGAGAATAATCTAGAAGCATTTCTAATAAGACTAGGGGGTGATATAAGGATGTCTGTTTTATTACCGTTACTCAACATGCTATTAGAAATGTCAGCTTTAGCAATAAGAGAAGAAAATGAAATTGAAGGAATTAGAACAGGCAAAGAAGAAATACAACTATCATCCTTTGTAGATGATATGATGTTATACTTAGATAATCCTAGAGAATCAAGTAAAAAAACTGCTTGAAGTAACAAACAATTTTAGCAAAATTGTTTTTGTGTTTGTCCGTTGTTGCTATAGAAGACTGTGCCATCAGAGGAATGAAGACATGACTTGCACCTCCTCTCCTGTCTGTCTTGTCCTCCTCTTCCTTCTCCTCTCTCAAGGAAGGTAAGTTTGGATGACCACAAGACGCCCTGTTTTACTGGCTAGATCCTTTCCCTTCCCTTCCCTTCCCTTCCCTTCCCCTCCCTTCCGTTCCCTTCCCTTCCCTTCCCTTCCCTTCCCTTCCCTTCCCTTCCCTTCCCTTCCCTTCCCTTCCCTTCCCTTCTCTTTCTCAAAACCTTAAACCTACTGCACTCTGAAGCTCATACATTGGAGGACACTAGGCTCTGTATAAAGCCTGGCTTCTGGACCCTCCTAGTGAAAATCAATAGTAACTGTTGTTTCCTTCTCAGCCTGATGTGGTATTTTTCCATACCTCACTAAAGGGGCTATCTCCTGGCTATTTCTTAAAGACGTCTATGCACTGAATGGGCATTACCTTACCTTAAGCAAAGTTGCAGGATAGAAAATAAACCTACAGAAATCATTGACATTTCAACATATTCCTAACAAAACCCAATAGCAAGAAATAGAAATCCCATTTAAAGTAACTGTAGACATTATAAAATATTTAGGATCTACCTGCCAAAACAAACCCAGGAACTATATGAATACAATCACAAAACACTTTTCACACAAATAAAATCATATCTAAATAATTGAAAAACAAACATTAGTTATTCATCACTAGGTTGTGCTTATATAATAAAAATGACACTTCTACCTAAATCAATTTTCTTATTCAGTGTCATACCGATCAAACTACCAACATTATTTTATAGAGCTAGAAAAAAGCAATAACAAGGCTCATCTGGAAGAACACAAGGTCCAGAATATCAAGGGAATTAATGAAAAGAAGTGCAAAAGGAGATCTTAAATTATATTATAAAGCAGCAATTATCTAAACCAGTCGGTACTGGCTAAGAAAGAGACTGGCGCATCAATGGAATAGGTTAGGTATATAATACATAGTCAATGATTATAACAATCTAATGTTTAATAAACCCAGACTCCACTTTCTGGGATAGGAACTCATTATTTGATAAAAACTGCTGGAACAACTGGAACATAGTAGTCAGAAATATACACATATATGTGCATGGATATGTATGTATGTGTAGATTCTTTATGTATAGGTGTGCATACATGGATGTATATGTGGAAGTGACTCTAAGTTGTAGAACATAAACATGAGGATATTTTACCTGCTAGAAAGTCTAAGAGTAGGGTCACTGTGACTGGCAGGATGTTTCATGTTGTATAAAGACTAGACTAGCTAACTTTTGCAAAATTGACAGCCAGGCAACAAAATACACACATATGTATATGTATATACATATTACATACAGACATGCATATATATGTATATATACATATACATATATGTAAATATGTATATGTATAATACACATATTTGTACATATGTATGCATGTATGTGTTCCCTCTAAAGACTCTAAAACTGAGAAAGGTCTCATGAGTTACAAACAACACCTTTTCATGTAGGAAGGTACATCTTCAACTTTAATGAGTCCCTTAAGGCTTCTCTTTCCTGTTTAGCTTTTCATGTTTCTCTTGATTCTGGTATTTGAGTCAAATTTTCTTATCAGCTCTGGTCCTTTTTTTTTCTTTTTTTTTCTTTTTTTTCTTTTCTTTTTTATTTTTAACAGTTCATATCACATAAAACAATTTCAACTTTTGGTCAGGTGATACTTCTTTTAAAGCATTTGCAATATAGACCACAAAAGAATATTTTTGTAAACATTAACCAACTGAGACACAAATGTTAACTATGTATGCTAACTTCACAAACCCTTGACCTAATTATCTCCATAGTATTAATAAGAATTGAAGGACCATAACTTGTTGTTGTTGGTGTAAAGTCCTAAGCCAAATAGCTTAATTTTATACTTAACCTCCGATGTTCCCCTACCAACAATCTATAATTTAATAGATCTGGTATTAAGCTTACAAACCTTTTGATTATAGGAAATTGCCACAAAGAGGAGGGACATTGCAGGAAACCAATACCTCCCCAAATTCATGTCAATTCCAGTTAGGAATAGACTGTCAACTTGCTTTCAGTCAGACTTAAAGTCTGCCAGCTGTTAGTGGGGAAATTGAGTCAGGAGAATCCTACCTCAGCCCAGTCTGCACAGTCACTCTCCCACCCTTCCCATGAGATCACTGTTTTCAGTTCATACCAGGATCTCACAGGCTTACTGGCATCATGGATTGAAGGCTCAGACTACCTTTCTTGCTATCCATACCTGGAGTTAGATTCAGAAGAACGGGCAGTTAATAGTTCCATAGCATCTTAAAATAGCAAGTTCCAATAACCAGGTTTCATATATGACTATAATTTCACTTTGGCTTTTGAATCAAGTCTTAAGTGATCTACATGCTTTTCTATACATGTTCTGGTTCCTGATTAAATAGCAATCATAAAATCAAATTTTCCATTAAAACCTTAACTTTTGCATCAATGACAAATTTTACCCAAGGTGACCTGCCTCTGGGAAATTTAGACTAAAATTCTTTCCCCCAAACTAAGGATGCATTTGACTTATTCTCAGTAATTAATTCATTCAATTTTTTTAAATAATAATTGCTTTTACATCACTTTGTAACATGTTCAATTTTTCTCCCCATCACTCCCATACCCCTGCTTCCTAATACCTTTCACTTTACTTTTCTTGCTCATTTCTTTGTAGCATGATTAATATGAAAATATGTTTTGCATAATTTAACATGTATAATTTTAATATGTATTCATTTTATTTTAAATTTAAGGAATAAGAGAAGCATTTCCACAGCATATCATAAATTAAAAAGATGATTGTCCATGATATTGAAAATATTTTATGTGCACCTTGCTATTACGTTTAAATACATAATAAAGTGATCATGTAAATTTAATTTTCCTTTTCCCTACAAGACAGCTACCATTAGACAGAAACATATATGTGCATATAATCATTTCCCACATATTTCTATTTATCAATTCTTTCTCTGTATATAGACAGCATCTTCCTTTACGTATCCTTTGTAGTTAATCTGGGTATTTGTAATAATCATCAGAATCATTAAATGAGGAAGAAATATCTTCAATGCAAAATTTTAAGAAATGGGATTTCCGGTTCTGGGAGCCAAGATGGCACAGTGATCAGTAATTGCTCTCTCTTTTCAATTGTTGACCTTGACAAGCCCAGAGAATATCTCTCCAGGAAAAACTCTGAAACAGTGTTAGCAGCAGAAAGGATAAACAGACTCTCAGCCTGTGAGGCTAGAGAGATCATTAAGGAGGGTGCTTCTTGCTGTGAACGAAGGTGACCAGTGCAGAATCAGAGCTATTCCAGAAAGCCCCACCTCAACAAACCCAGAGAAGATCCTAAACCACAGTGGGGTGAAGTCAGAAGCTGCCAATACCAGCACCCCAGTTGAATTGGGAAGACACTAACGCAGATACTGAACTTGCTATGCTTTAACTCAGCAGAGGAGCCTCCAGTGTCCATATCATGCCTCCTCCACACTTAATGAGCTAACTCCAGGGTAACTGCTGGGAAAAACCCCAAAAGACCTCACCTGACCTTTGTTTTAAAACACCTTCCAACTCAGCACCAGATAAGCTGGAGCATTTTAGTTTCTAGCTGAAACAACCTGAGACCACAGCACAAAAGTCTTAAGTATTAGGGGAAAGAACTGTGAGACAGAGCTCCCTGTGCCACAGATACAGAAATCTGCTTTAAAAAAACATGAAAATGGTTAGTGTCATTAGTAAGAAGCAAAGCAGAAAAGACCGTAAAATCTTTCTATGGGGACAAGGACCAAAACGCAAATAACCAAAGAGGTCAGTATTGAGACTGTACTCCCATCTGAAAACTCAGAAGGGAATATGAACTAGTTTGAAGTACAAAGAGCCTTGTTGGAAGAGCTCTGGAAGGATTTTTAGAATCAAATTAGAGAAACAGAAGAAAAAAATGGCGATTGATATAAAAAAAATATGAAATAAACTTTCATGGAAAAGAACAGCTCCTTACAAAGGAAAACTGGACAAATGGAAAAGGAAGTGCAAAACCTAACTGGTGAAAATAGCTCCTTAAAAGTAACAATTGGACAGATGGAAAAAGAGATGCAGAGGTTAACTGAATAAAATAATCTGATAAAAAATAGAATTGGACACGTAGAAGCTAATGAATGTATGGAAAATCAAGAATCAGTCAAACAGAATCAAAGAATGAAAAGACAGAAGAAAATGTAAAATATCTAATTAGAGAAACAACTGACCTGGAAAATAGATCTAGGAGAGGAAATCTAAGGATTATTAGTCTACCAAAAAGCCATGATGAAAAAAAAAAAAGCCTGGTCAGTATCATCCAAGAAATCATCAAGGGAAATTGCCCAGAAGTCCTAGACCCAGAGGCCAGAATAGTCATTGAAAGAATCCACCTATCACCTCCTGAAAAGGACCCCAAACTAAAAACACCAAGGAATGTCATTGCCAAATTCCAGAACTATCAAGTGAAGGAGAAAATACTGCAGGCAGCTAGAAAGAAACAATTAAAACATCATCACAAGATCTTGCAGCTTCTACATTAAAATATCAAATGAATTAGAATATGATATTCCAGAAGGCAAAATAGCTGGGAGTATAAAAAGGATTAACTACCCAGCAAAGTTGAACATAATATTTCAGGGAAGGAGATGCACATTCAATGAAATAAGGAATTTCCAGATATTCTTGATGAAAAGGTCAGAACTCAATAGAAAATATGATCTTCAAACATAGTTACCAAGACAGGAATTAAAAGGCAAACATGGGAAAATACACACTATGGATATCCCTATAAGGGAAGATGATACTTGTTAATCTTGAGAATTGTATATTTATTATGAAATGTAAAAGGGATATGCATAGATAGAGGGAGTTGGTATAAATTAAATGATGTGATGATAAATGTGATTTAAGGGTGTGAAGGAATTGTAATGGGACATGTGAAAAGGAGGAGGCAGGAAAAAATAAATTACATCACAGGAAGAGACAAAGAAACATATTACAGTAGAGGGAAAGAGGGGAGGGAAAAGAGTATTGTTTGAGAGATACTCTTATTTGATAGGATTCAAGGAGATTACAACAAACTCAAATACAGAAATATAATTAGCTCTATAGGCAGTAGGAGGGGAAGGCGGAAAGAAAATGGAAGGAGTCTAAAAGGGAGGGGGAAGTAGTAGTAAGAAAAAAGAGGATTACAAGAGAGGGAAATTGAAAGAAGGGAGGGAAGACTGAGGGAGGTGGTGGTCAAAAATAAAAACTATTGTGGAGGGGAAGGGAGAAGTAAAAGCATAAACATGGGGAAAGGGAATGGAGGGAAAGATACAGATAGTAATCATACCTGTGAATATGAATTCACAGTTGGGATGAACTCTCACAAAATGGAGACAGATAGTGGAATGGATTAAAAACCGTAATCCAACAATGTGTTTTTTTTTTTTACAAGAAACACATTTGAAACATGGAGATACACATAGGATAAAGGTAAAAGTTTGGAGCAGAATACTTTGTGCTTCAGTTGAGGTAAAAAAAGCAAAGGTAGCAATTCTAATCTCAGACAAAGCAAAAGCAGAAATAGATCTAATCAAAAGAGATATGGAAGGGAATTATATCATACTAAAAGGTACCATAGACAAAAAACCAATTTCATTGCTACACATATGTGCTCCAAGTGGTATAGCATCCAAATTCTTAGAGAAAAAGGTATGGGAGTTACAGGAAGAAATAAACAGCAAAACTATTATAGTAGCAGACCTCAACCTACCCCTCTCTGAACTTGATAAATCTAACAAGATACAATAAACAAGAAAGAAGTTGAGGAGGTGAAAGGAACTCTGGATAAGGGAGATAAGATAGATCTCTGGAGAAAATTGAATGGAGATGGAAAGGAATATACATTTTTTTCCAGTGGTACATAGTAAATATACAAAAATTGACACTGTACTAGGTCAAAAAAAAAAACCCTCACAATCCAGCAAAGAAAGTCAGAGATAGTCAATTCATCCTCAGATCATAATGCAATAAAACATATAGTAATCAAAGACCATGGAAAGATAAATCAAAAATTAATTGGAAAGTAAACACTCTAATCCTAAAGAATGAGTGGGTTAAACAGCAAGTTACATAAATAAGCAACAACTTCATTCAGAAGAATGACAATAATGAGATAATCTAACAAATTTTATGGGATACTGTAAAAGTAGTTCTTAAGGGAAGATTTATATCTTTGAGTGCCAATAAGAATAAAATAAAGAAGGAGGAGATTAGTGAATTGGGCATGCAGCTGAAAAAGCTCAAACAAAAAAACATATTGAAAATCCCCAAGTAAATAAAAATTGGAAATACTGAAAACCAAAGAAGAGATGAAGAAAACTGAATTTAATAAAATTATTAAATTAGTAAATAAAGCTAGGAGTAGACTTTATGAAAAAAATAAAATTGATAAACCTTTGGTCAAATTGATTAAAAAAAAAGAAAGAAGAAAACCAAATTACAACATCAAAAATGAAAAGGTGAACTCACCCCCAATAAGGAGGAAATTAAAACAATAATAAGAAATTACTTTGCTCAACTCTATGCTGATAAATTCGACAATTTAAATGGCATAGATGATTATTTTGAAAGATATAAATTGCCAAGACTAACAGAGAAGAAAGTTTAATACATATAAATCATTCCCCAATTGATAAGTGGTCAAAGGAGATGAATAGGCAGTTTTCAGAAGAAGTAATTAAAGATATCTATAGTCATATGTAAAAAATGCTCTAAATCACTATTGATTAGAGAGATACAGATCAAAACAACTCAGGTACCACATCACACCTATCAGATTGGCAAACATGAAAGAACAGGAAGATGATAAATGTTGGAGAGAATGTGGGAGAGTTGGAACACTAAGTCATTGTTGGTGGAGCGCCGAGCTGATCCACCCATTCTGGAGAGCAATTTGGAACTATGCCCAAAGGGCTACAAAATATGCATACTCTTTTACCCAGTGATAACACTTCTAGCACTATATTCCCCAAGAGATCACAAAAATGGGAATGGGTCAAAATACAAAAATATTAATACTAGCACTCTTTGTGGTGTTCAAAAACTGAAAATCAAGGGGATGCCCATCAATTGGGGAATGGCTGAATAAATTGTGGTATATGAATTTAATGGAATACTATTTTACTACAAGAATTGATGAATAGGAAGACTTCAGAGAGGCCTGGAAAGACTTATATGAACTGATGTTGATCAAAAGGAGCAGAATCAGGAGAACTTTATACACAGCAACAACCATAGTGTGCAAGGATTTTTTCTAGTAGACTTAGATCTTCATTGCAATGCAAGGACTTAAAATATTCCCAGGGATCTCTTAATACAAAATGCCTTCCACATCCATAGAAAGAACTATGAAATTCAATCACAGAATGTAGCAGATCATTTTCTTTTGTATTACATTGTGATTTGTTTTATGATTTCTCCCGTTCATTTTAATTCTTCTATGCAACATGACTAAGATAAAAATGTATTTAATAGGAATGTATGTGTAGAACTTATGTAAAATTGAACACTGTCTCAAGGAAGGATCAGGGGAAAGAGGGGGTAAAAGGGCAAGGAAGAGGAAAAAAATCTAAGTTATGTGGAAGTGACTGTAGGACACTGAAAACAAAGGACATAACAATATTTTTTTTTAAAAAAAAGAAAAGATCTAGAAAGACTTCAAACCCTGAACAAAAAAGGAAAATTAGGATTAAGCATGAATTTTGATGGAAAGATGAATTTTGTTTTGGCCATGTTGAATTTGAACCACTTAAGGGAAATCTTGGTAAAGTCCATAAATAAATGTTTATTAAGCACGTGTTCTAAAACAGGCAGTGTTCTGAGCAATGGAACTATAAAGAAGCAGTTAATAATGAGACGCTGCCGAAAGAGTGGATTAAATAATAAGTCTTTTCACAGAAAAAGAGAAATAATTGTTAAAAATAAAGTATAATTACTTTTTAATTTCATTTGTAATTTACGAATTTAGGCATTTCCATAACATAGTACAATAAAATATGATTCTACATGAAACTGTACTTGTTCTATGCACAACTTGCTATTTCTTTCAACTATACAACAAAATGTCTATGAAGACAAAGGAAGATCCAAATGAGGTTTCAATTTAAAACATCAAAGTACATAAATGAGAAGATTATTATTTCAAACAGGAACTATATAAATCAAGGTCAGAGCAAAGGTCAATGCTCTGCTCAGTATATTAGCTGGACTCCAATATAGGTGATCTAACAAGGTGGAAATAGACCACAGTAAACAACATTATGCATGATATATAATGAGTCCTTTGTGACTCCAAAACTCCATAGTTCTAAACGAAAGTCACAGAAGGTTAGAAACTTTTCAGTAAAATTATCTACCACGTTGTAAATAATCAACATTAAATAAGTATTTTAACTGTCTCAAAGAAACTACAGTGAAACTATAAAAAAGAAAAGAAAAAAACAAACATTATCCCACAGAATTTTCTTCTTTAAGGAGTCAGAAAGGCCATTAATAGATCAATCATTGTGCCGCTCCTTGAATTTTCTGTCCTAGTTACATACACAGAAGAGAAACAGGATGACAATGCTAGAATACCCAAGGTTAAAGGTTGGATTTCTACTTGTGTATTTCCTCAGAATTGCTATGATATAGATTGAGGAAACACTAAAGCAACCTTGAACTAGAAGAAACTAGGTGGAAGAATGTATAGAGTGCTGGTCTTGGAATCAGGAAGACCTGAATTTAAATCTAGTCTTAGACACTCATTAGATATATGACCCTGTACAATGCACTTAACCTCTAGGTGACCTCATTTTCTCACAAGGATAATAATAGCATCTCCGTCATAAGCCTGTGTTGAAAATAAAATAAGATAATGTTTGAAAAGAACTTGAGTTATAATAGATGTTAAATAAGTGTGTATTCCTCTCCACTCTTTAGCCATGGATACTTAAATACTCTCAGTAGAGCTCATTTTATTAGAAGGGAATTATTGCTAGTCAGCAAGTCAAAGACACTATGAGTTGGAAACACGATTTTTTAAAATTTGTGAGCAGTACATGCATTTATTTCCAGAACATGCATGCTTCCTCTTCTTCCTTTGTGTCCTTGCCAAACAGCTCTTTCATACAATTATGCTTGAAGCAATTCATTGCTGTATTCAAAATGGACATAATAGAAGAAAGGTCAACATTGATGATTTGCTGTAAGAAGATGTAACCCAAGGGGACCAGGAACATAATTGAAGCTGGCAGCGCAATCTAGGGTCCTCTTAGTAGATCATCCCCAAGGTGTGGAAGTTATTACAAAGGTGCCTCTGCTTAATATTCCTTAAACTTTATTTTCTAACATGAGGCAAGCCTTCGAGGATAAGAAAGGAAAAAAGAAAACAGAAGAAAATAAAGTGAGAAATCAGAGAAAGAAAAAAATGTTGCCAGCATTAGCTATGACCTAAGAAAAAGTCTTTAGGACAGCCCTCATTTCTCCAGATATTTATTTTCAAGAAAATCCCCGAAGGCTTTAATATGAAATTATCTCATTTCTTTCTAGGAAATACTCAGACTTTATACTTCACATACATATCTCTTCATTGTATGAGGCCCTGTAAGGACGCGTTGTTTATCATTTGACAGTGAGCAGCCTTGATTTATTTACTTAAAAAAAGAGTCAGTTAATAAGGTTCTTATTTGTGCTGCCCTGCCCCCTTCTTTTATTCTTGGAAAAACTGCATTTGAATCACCTAATTCACTTCTTTTTATAACATCACTTCAAAGTATCTATTATTATAGAAAGTTAACAGTCTGAAACAAATTCTTTTCAATTGGATTTCTACAAATTGCTTAAACCTATTACCTTATTGGTAAAATTAGTGAGCTTTTAGTAGATGGAGTCAACAATCTAGTTTGAAAAACTCTAAATTTATTAATGATTTAATATAAGGTTATATATAGGGGTCAATATGCACTTTATTCCCTGTTTTGTTCAAATAAGCATCCCTTCCTCTCCATTCTCCCATCCTTCAAATGCTGTTCCTGGCTGCCTAGAGGAAAAAGCATATGGTAAACACTTGCATGTGCTTGCCCATGTAGCTGTGGTTTAGATTCAGTCAAAAGCTATAATTGGATTGTACAAAATGAGGTCATTCATACTAGCACTGGGAGAGACATATCCTGCCAAGGGCATTAGGATTTAACATGAAGTATAGGCATGGTGTTTAAAGGGATTATTATTCCTCCACATCATACATGTATACCTCAACCTATTTCAGTGAGGAAAATATTGAGGTGTATTTTGAGCTAAGCCAGAGGCAAGAAATGGAAATCAAATAGTATTTGTACTGCTAACTCTAAGCAATATGTTACTTCAAAAGAGCATTGGTTTGGTAAAGGAATAGATGTAGATAGAACTGAGAAAATAAATGAGCCCAAAAATTCTTGTCTCTAAAAATGTTTTGGCTCTTAACTATATCCCACCTATTTAACATGAGGTGCGTGGGTCTTTTATTTCCTCAAAGAGAACACAAACCTCTGGAAGGATATTTTCCATCACTCACACAATACCTTACATTCATATGGACTCAATTATTTTTAACTGAATTGTCAAATTGACAGGAAATATTAAAAAATCCATGGAAAACTAAAATTTTCACATGCATTCATTTTTATTAATATTCACCAATGGGAGTAACGAGACCCCTTAAGAACTAATTGAAGGAATGCAATCAAAATGGTGGAGTAAGGTAGTGACTCTTCGAGCCTCTCCAAAATTTCACTTCAAAGAGCCTCAAAATGACATCTTGACACAAATACTAGTGGAGTATAACCAACAAAAGGACAGACTGAAACAATTTTCCAGTGAAAGACTACTTAAAAGTTTGTCAGAAAACGTCTATCTCACAGGCATGAGAATATAGTGCAATCTAGCACAGACCTGCCCCACCAAGCCAGCCCCAGGCCTTGGGGCGCTTAAATCAGCAGAAATAGGCTCTATACTACTCAGCCTTCAAATGGTAAGAAATTGGGACAACTGGCCAGAAGAAGATTATAGGGTACTGTTTGCAAGCACTGGGTGCAGGAGTCCATTGTAATGCCCATATGTGGTTCAAATTCACAGTCTTAGACTGAGGCAGAGACCTTAAACACTAGAATGTGTAGCTTCAAGGGAGCTGAGAACCTGATTACAATTCTGGGGTGGAAGACAGTGCTTGTGGTCACTCACAAAGTAAAGCAATTTTCAGGAGAGCAGTGACCACACCTCTCCTTAAATCACACTGGCTTAGAAGGACTGAAAACCCACAGAGCTGAAAAAAAAGCAGCAAGAAAAAGCTGAAATTTAGGGACAGTGGTACTTCCCACTGGAAATAAAGAGCAATGTTAATATACAGTTAAAAGTCAAGAAATACCCTAAAAAAGAAGAACAAGTGACACAGGGAAAAAAAAAAAAAAAAGAACTTGACATAGACAGTTACTATGATAGCGAAGTTAAAACACAAACTTTGAAGAGGTAAACAAAATCATAGCAATTACATGAAAAAGGCACAAACAAAGTAATTGGACTTAGTCCCAAAAATAATTTCTGGAAAAGCTCAAAAATGATTTTACAAATCAAATATGAGAGATGGAGGAAAAATTGCAAAAAAAAGAATTATCCAAATTTTCCAAGAAAATCATGAAAAATAGAAGAGGTCAAAGGCTAAAACAAAAGACAAGCAAACAAAAAAAAAGCATAACAAAATATTGATGAGAACTCCTTAAAAAGAAGAATTAACCAAATGGAAAGAGAGGTACAAAAATTTACTGAAGAAAGTAAATCCTTAAAGACTGTAATCAGATGAACAGAAGCTAATGATTCCATGAGGAATCAAGGAATGATAAAACAAAATCAAAAGAATAAAAAAAGTGGAAAAATGAGACATATTTCTTTGGGGGAAATGACTGACCTAGAAAATAGACTGGGGAGAAATAATGTAAGAACTATTGAACTGCCTGAAAGCCATGATAAAAACAAAGAGGATCTACATGATATTTCAAGAAATTTTCAAGGAAAACTGCTCTGATAAAAAGAGGGTAAAATAGAAATGGAAAGAATCCCCCAATCCTGAATCTCCTGAATGAGATCCCCAAAGGAAAACTCACAGGAATATTATGGTCAAGTTCCAGAGATCCCTGGTCATAGAGAAAACATTTCAAGCAGCCAGAAAGAAACAATTCAAATAGCATGGGGCTACATTCATGATCACACAAGATTTAGACACTTCTACATTAAAGGATGAGAGGTCTTGGAATGATATTTTGGAGGGCATAGGATCTACCCAGCTAACTTATTATAATCATTCAGGGAAAAATTAATATTTAATGACACTGAGAGCTTTCAAGAATTCCTGATGAAAAGATTGGAGCTGAATACAAAATATGACTTGTAAATATAAATCTCAAGAAATATTCTTAAAAGGTAATCAGAAAACTGAAATCCGAAGGAATTCAGTAAGGGTAAAGATGATATATGTAACCCCTAAGAATTTCATCCTTAGTAAAAACAGTACACATGGAGAAAACAGGTATGAGTTGACTATGATAGGGTGCATTGAAAGAATGGGGAAAAGGAGGTAGAACGGAATAAATTATTTCCCATAAAAGAATCATGAAAGAATTTTTATAGTAGAGGCAATGATGAGAGGTGGCAACAACCTTACTTTCATTGGAATTGGCTTAAAGAGGGAATAAAATGTACACTCCTCTGGGTATAGAAATCTACCTTGCTGTACAAGAAAACGAGAAGGAAAGAAGATAAAAGAAGGATGGTGGAATGATAGAAAGAAGTGAGAGAGATGGTCAGATAGAAAACATTTTTGAGGAAGGATAAAGTGAATGGAGGAAAGGAGAGAGAGAGAGAGAGAGAAAGAGAGAGAGAGAGAGAGAGAGAGAGAGAGATATGGAGGAAGTAGAAAAAGAATGAACAGAAAAACACAGTAAGTTATCATAAGTGAATTTGAATGGGATGGACTCACCCAAAAACAAAGATACATACCAGAGTGGATTAAAAACTAGAATTTTCTAATTAGTTGTTTACAGGAAAAACACTTAAAACAAAGAGACACCCAGAGTAAAATGTCTGGAGCAGAATTTATTATGCTTAAGATGAAGAAAATAAATCAGGGGTAGTAATAATCATCTCAGACTAAATAAAAGCAAAAACTGCATTTTGCTAAAAGTTTCCATAAACAATGCAGTCATATCAATACTAAACATACATGCACCAACTGGTTTAGCATCCAAATTCTTATATGAAAAGTTAACTGAGTTACACAAGAAAAGAAACAGTAAAATTATGTTAGTGGGAGACCTCAATTTTCCCCTCTCCAACCAAGTTAAACTAATTTTAAAAAGAAAGGGTTTTTTTTTTGATATTTTAATATATCATCCCAAAAATAAATGAACATTTTTTACCTTTCTTTTTTTTTAAATTTTGAGTTCCAAATTCTCTCTCCCTCACTTTATCCCTTCCTATGATAGTAAACAATTTGGTATTTGTTATACATGTGCATTCACATAAAAGTTAGTTCCATATTAGTCATTTATGAATGAAAACAGACAAAATAAATAAGAAAAAAATAAACTTTTTAAAACGTGTGTTTCAATCTGCATTTCTACTCCATCAATTCTTTCTCTGGAGGTGGGTAGCATTTTTCATCATAGAAAGTGCTCTGAAATTGTCTTGGATCATTGTATTGATGAGAATAGCTAAGTCATTCATGGTGTGTCACCATGCCATATTGCTGTTATGGTCTACTCTGTTCTGGATGTGCTCATGTTGCTTTACATTAGAACATGTAAGTCTTTCCAGGTTTTTTCTGGAAGCATCCTGTTCATTTATTCTTATAGCACAATAATATTCACCATGATCATATACTACAACTTGTTCAGCCATTTTCCAGTTGATAGACATTCCCTCAATTTCGTTTTGTTTACCACTACACAAAATATTGCTGCCAACATTTCTCAGCATATAGGACCCCCTTTTTTGTTTATCTCTTTGTGTACCATTTCTGGGTCAAAGGGTATGCATAGTTTATAGTTTTTTGGACATAACTCCTAATTACTCTACAGAATGGTTGAAATAGTTCACAACTCCACCAACAGTGCATTAGTTTTTCAATTTTTCCACATCCTGTGCAACATTTGTAATTTTCTATTTATGTCATATCAGCCAATCTGATAAGTGTGAGGTAGAATCTCTGAGTTTTTATTTGTATTTCTCCAATAAATAGTGATTTAGAGCTTTTTTATATGACTATAGATAGCTTTGATTACTTCATCTGCAAACTGCTTGCTCATATCATTAGACCATTTATCAACTGGGGAAGGACATGTACTGTTATGAACTTGCCTCTGTCCTCTATGTGAGAAATGAAGTCTTTATTAGGAAAAAGATGGTGTACTTTTTATCATACTTGTGTTTACTATATATTTTCATCCATCCTATTTCCCCATCTGTCCTGCAATCTTTTTTTCATACTTTTCTTCTTCAAAGTGTTTTGTTTCTGACTACTACCTCCCACAAGCTACCTTATCTTTTAGGAGCACCTCTTTTTCTACCCCCTTCCTCTCCTACTGAGTGTGGACAGACATAGACCCTCATTTCCCCTTATTCTGCTCTACTATAAAAATTCTTTCACATCACTTATGGGATAGTTTATCCCATTACCTCTCCTTTTCCCTTTCTCCCAGTGAACTCCTCCATTTTTGCCACCTAATTTTATTTTTTTATATATATATTATCCCATTGTATTCAACTCACACCTGTGCCCTCTGTCTATCTATATTACTTCTAATGCCTTAATAATGATGAAACTCTTAGGATTTACAAATATCATCTTCTCATATAGAAATGTAAATAATTTAACCTTCCTGAATCCCTTATCTCTTTCCTCTTTATGTTTCTTTGAATTTAACACTTTAAAGTCAAATTTTCTATCCAACTCTGGTCACTTCAAAAATGCTTAAAAATCCCCTGTTTCATTAAATATCCATTTTCCTCCTAAAAGATTTTACATAATTTTGTTAATTGGTGATTCTTGGTTATAATTCTAGTTCATTTGCCCTCCAGAATATCATATTTCAAGTCCTCTGATCCTTTAATGTAGAAGTTGCTCAATCTGACTGTGAATCCATAATATTTTAATTACTTATTTCTGGCTGCTTCTAATATTTTCTCTTTAACCTTGGAACTCTAGAATTTGACAATAATATTCCTGAAAATTTTCATTTTGGAATCTATTTCAGAAGGATAAGTGAATTCATTAAATTTCTATTTAAACCTCTGGTTCTATGATGTCTAGAAAGCTTTCCTTGACAATTTCTTGAATGATGATATCTTGGCTTTTTTTAAAAAATTTTTTAATAATGGCTTTTAGGTAGTACATTATCTCTCCTAAATCTATTTTTCAGGTCAGTTTTCACATTTACTTCAATTGTTTTCCCCCATGTTTTAATTTTGTTTTATTTTTTTCTTGAAGCCTTGGGGAGTCATTTGCTTCAACTTGCTAGTTCCAATTTTTAAGTAATCATTTTCTTCAGCGAGTTTTATCTACTTTTTTTTCCCCACTTGGCCAATTCTGCTTTTAATGAGGTTTGTTTGTTTGTTAGTTTTAGCATTTTACTTATTCTTATTATTAAGGTGTAATTTTTTTTTGTTACTTTGGATGCCTTCTTTACTAAGTGTTTGAGTCTTATTTTTCATCTTTTTCTTGCATCATTCTCATTTCTTCTCCCATTCTTCCTCTGCTTCTCTTATTTGAATTTTGAAAACCTTTTTTGAGCTCCTCCAGGAATTCTTTTTGGGAACAAGACCAGTTCATATATTTCTGTCAGGCTTTGGATGTACCAGTATTGATTTTGATATCTTCTGAGTTTATGTTGGATTTCCCCTATCATTATAGTGCCTTTCAATGGGAAGGTTGTGTTTTGATTGTTCGCTCATTTCTCCCATCTATCTCTTGACTTTTAACTTTGTGACATATTTTCTGCTACTCTGAAGAGGAGGAGGTGACACTGTTCCAAGCTTTAGGTGTTTTGCAGAACAGTTTTCAGCTAATTCTCGGTGGTCTGCATGTTTTCAGCCCTTCTAAAGTCATAAAATCTAAATATAATTATGCTTCTTAATCTGCTTGTATGTGCTCTGGACTGTGAGCAGCAACAAATGCTCTTTTCTATCTTGGAACTGTAACTAGGATGCCCATTCTCTTGCATCTGTAAAGTTTGGTGTCCTAGAGCTCCTCTTCACTCTGGAACTGTGGCCCAGGATTGTAACCTGGTTTTGAGTATGGACAATGCAACAAAGTCCTACACCCAGTGCCGGAAAAGGGACCCCTGTAATGTCCTTATGGAGAGTTGTTTAACCTTCTTATTGTCTGTAGTCTGAGAGCTCCTAAAGCTGTTGCTGCTGACTCAGTAGCCTCTAAGGCCTCTTGTTGACACTCTTATCTGTTTATTGCTGCCATCTTCTCAGGGTATTGTCTACAATGGACTGTACTCCATTCTGAAGATGATGGCACATATTTTTTCCTGCTGAACTGATGTGTTATTGTGGTCTGGTTTACCCTGAAGTTTTGTAGATTTTGCCACTCCAGACTTCATTTGGAGACATTATTTTAAAATTCTGCAGAGGGGAATCGGAGAGAGCTTAGACAAGTCCCTGCCTTTTCTCCACAGTCTTGCCTCTACCAAAACAAGAAACAAATGAATAATATGAAGAGAATTTTAGAAAAGGGTGGTAGGATCAGGATATTTGAAAGTATGTAATAGTTTATCATTTATATCTATGCTTAAGGGAATAATTTATAATCAAGTAAGATAGAGAGCATTACAAAGTATAAAATATATAGCTTTGATTGCATTTAATTAAAATTTTTTTTGAACAAAAAAACCCAATGCAGTCAAGATTAGAAAAAAAGTAGAAAATTGGAGGGGAAATTTACAGGAGGTTTCTCTGATAGAGGCCTTATTTCTCAAATACATAGAGCTGAGTCAAATTTATAAGAATAGATGACATTTCACAATTGACAACTGCTCAAAAGATATGAGCAGGCAATTCTTAGAAGAAATACAAGCTATCTATAGTCATATGAAAAATGTTCTAAATTATCGTTGATTAGATAACTCAAATTAAAATAAGTCTGAGGTATCACATAACACCTATCAAATTAACTGATATGACAGAGAAAGGAAATCACAAATGTTGCAGAGGATGTGGAAATAATGAAACACTAATGCACTGATATAGTCCAACCAGTCTGGAAGGCAATTTGGAACTGTAACAGAAGGGCTATAAAATTGTACACACTTTCTCACCTTGCCATACCAGGTCTGTATCTCAAAAAGGGGGAACAAAAGCAGCTGAACACACAAAAATATGTAGAATATCTCTTTTTTGTGGTAGCAAATAAACATTGAAAGGGTGCCCATCCTTTGAAGAATGACTGCACAAGTTGTGGTGTCTGATTTTGAAAGAATGCAATTGTTCTGTGAGAAATGAGGAGCACTAGGGTCTCACAAAAACTTGAAAAGGCTTACATGTACTCATGTAAAGTAAAATGAGTACACCCAGGAGAACATTGTACATTGCAAGAGCAATATGTTATGATGACATACTGTGAATGTATTAAGTATTCTCAGCAATGTGATGATTAAAGAAAATTCTGAAGAACTTATTACAATGAAGTATGCTATCTACATTCAAAGAAAGAACTGATGGAGTCAATACAGATAGAAGCATGCTTTTTAACTTTCTTTTTTTTTAGTGCTTTCTTTTACTACATGCCAAAATATACTTCCTAACATGGAAGTATATTTTGCATGACTGCACATGGATAACACAATTCAAATTGCTTATCTTTTCAAAGAGGAGGAAGAGAAGAGAGGAAGAGAATTTGAAACTTGACATTTAGAAAAACAATTGTTCTTACACGTTATTAGAAAATGAAAAATTATAAAGAAATGATTGGCTTAACTACTGTGACAAAGGTTTGTCTCATTGCAGTGCTGGTGTTTTCTAGGAATTGGTGCTGGGTCCTTATTAGATCTTTCACATACAGGTTACCTTTTTTTCTCTATGTCTGTCTAGCAGGAATTCAAGTTCTGTTCATTTGTTATTTTCTCTGTGTTAATTCTTTTTTGGTTGTTTCATATTGATTCTATTATAGGTTTCTTTTTTTAAAAATAATGTGACATATATGTATATATATATATATATATATATATATATATATATATATATATATTATACTATTCAGAGATAACTAATCCTATCTTTTTGTTTTGTTTCTCACTACTTTTTTTTGGAAGTGGCTTTTTGAACTCTGTCTCTTAATATAATGTCCCATTCAATCAATAAAGCATTTGTATTTAAAATTTTTTATTTAAATTTTGTATTTGTATTTCACATGAACTACATAAGCATGTATTATTATTTTGGCACCCCCATTATTTCTAATTAATCTATTCAGGCTATCTGTGAATTATTTCCAGGGAAAAGAATTGCACTTCAGAGATTATTGATAATCTATTACTGTTCAGATAATTCATTAAGCATACTCTTGGGTGCTTTCCTAAAAAGAAAGGCATCTATTTAAAATGTAATTTAAGGGAAATTATGCTATAATCACAGAAAATGTTGCATTTATTGTTACTTTTATACTAATGACATTTGAGGAGACTGACAAGAAATATATTTTTTTAAAGTATGTAATAAATTTATCAGAGGCAGCAAAATGTGGTAATAAAGAGCACTGTGGAGCAGGAAAAGGTGCACTTGGCATTGACTCAGGGGATTTGCTTTTGAATTCTTCTTAATACTTAGTTGTGGGACCAAGGGCATTAATCAATAAAGCCATCAACAAGTGTTTGTTAAGCTCCTGCTATATAGCAGTGCCTGTGGTAGGTTCTGAAGACACAAATATAAAAAATGATTTTTCCTATTTGAAAAGAGAAAAGTTATTTGTCTACTGAAAACTTCACATCCCTAATCCTATGATATGGATACCATAATATATCCAATCCCTATTTCCCAGAGTTGTTATGAGGAAAATATGAATAAAAAAACATTGTTAGTAAATTTCTAGCCATATTCAAGAAAGGAAGAGACACTTTATTTGAAAGGTAAAAATATTGTATGTATTAGAAATGTATATTCTCTTGTGGAATAAATATAAATTGCCAGATATCATCATAACCACAGTCAAATAATCTATAAGATTAATTCAGTTTAATAACTTATTGTCTATGCTCAACTAGTCTAATTCATAATTTAGCTTTCCAGGTACCCTGATATAGCTGCTATAAATACAACTAACATTAAAAAGAAAATCCATCATTCTAAATCATTATGTTGACCTTTGGATTTACCTTTTATAAGCTGTAATTACCCCAGGAGGTCAGGAAATTAAAACAACAGTACAAAAACAAACAAACAAACAAAAAACTTACAATAAAAACATTCCCTCAACTGTCTGGAGTTCATTCTCTTACAAGTACACGAAGTACGCATGAACTTAATTGTTGATGGAAAGACACATTGGCCAGAGAACACTTGTTTCCAATGGTTAAACCTAATGCCTTATCATTGTGAGTTCCATTCTATTTTTGTGTACTCCTCATAAATTTCCCTTTGAGTTAAGCTGTATGGTGGTCACCAAGTATTGGTGCCTTTTTAGAGTACATAGCTGGCATTTTCTCTAACAAGGATCACCATAAAATTGATTTGCCACCCTGATCGTTACACAATATATATGCTTGTGTGTCCTCCTTGTACCTCTTTGTACTCATTATTATGTATTGTCCCCAACAGGTTCAGTTCCCCTAAATACATGTTACAATTACAACTGTGGGTGTGACACTCTCTCTGGGCCGATTCTACTCATCTCCTTTTTTTGCTGTCTTATTGTACAGATATAAGGAGCTACCATCTGAAAGGTCTACCAAGTCTGGAATCCTCAATTACTTGACTGGCCTATGACTGAACAACTGAAAAACTGTAATTTCTCCAGCTATTAAGAACCTTCAAGGGCATGGTTAACTTATATGATTAATCATGCAATAGCATGATTTTTTTTTACTGAATTATAGGGTAATTGACATGTAAAAATGGATCATGAGACATAAATATTGACTATACAAAAAACTAAGAATCCTTATTAATTGGTTATTATCTGAATTTCTTCCTCAGATAATAAACAATTAATAAGGATGGAAGAAATCCTGGGTTTTTAAACTCAAGATGAAATTTACAGAAACTATGCTAGGAGACTAGTTTTACCAATTCCTATGAAGAAATAATGGATCTGGAAAACAACTTTGGGTTTGTATGGAAATGATTTAATCATAGGTGTTTAATAAAAATAATATAAAATAAAATATTTTTTTTTACCAAAGGGTACTCAAGGAATTAAAAGTTATGTCATATCTAGGTTTCCATGTAAGAAGGTGCCAAGGTTGAGTGCAAAGGTTCAGCATAACACTGTATTTTTGGGTGAATAATTTTTTTCTATTTCCCCAAAAATACCAAAAAGAAAATTGTGAAAGAATCAAAAATAACTCCAAAGAATATATTAAAATATATCAAGTAGTTAGCTAGAGCCCTCAAACCAAAATGATTCATCATATTTTTTCCTACTTTCCACAGAAAGAATACCAACAAAAGGGGAACGATAGATTAAAGTTATATTCTTATTCAAGGGCAGTAAATCAAAAAGCATAAAAAAATACATCAGTAAAATATACAATTAAGGAATCTGAGTAAAGTTTGGATAGAGCAAGAAAAGAAAATAGTGCAAGCAGAAGGATTGTGACCTGACTGTTTTAAAATAAACAAGTTTTAGCCCCATTAAAATAAAATTTTATAAAAGTAATTAAATGTAAAATCACCTTAACAATTATAACTTTGCAAGCAAAATAAATTCACCCACAATACGAGAAAGATTTAGAGACTTAAATTTTAAAACTAAAGCAAACATTTTGAGTCAAATAAGCAATTAAAAAAAGACAAAATGCAAGATTTAATCAAAGGATTTAAACAGAGTACATTATTTTCAAATAAATTACAATTTAGTTATACAGCAAAATATAGCATTCACTTAGTTCAGGGGAAAAAAGCACCCTGAAATTCAGAGAAAATGCAAAGAAATAATAAACAGACAACCTTCAAAATGCATGACTGTAAACAATACATACATCACAGATCAACAGATAGATCCATCTGTCTGACCATACATACATAGCTACCAGAGAGAGAAGCATTAACATCTGGGTTTTCAACCTGGGGGTGTCCTTAGTTAATGAGCAGTGTCTCTTCTTGCAAACAAACGCTTCCAGTGAACAGACTCCAAAGTAAAACCTCAACTCAGAGTATTTATGCACTTTTCAGAGCCAGAGCAAAAGGCAACAGTAGAGAAATCAAGGCAGCAATATTGAAGAAAAAGCATCTATCTTATCTACATATACTCAGAGATGAGGTTATTTTCTCAAAAACTTACACAATGAATAATAGTTTCACAAAAATAGAGAAATAAATAAAGCATTCTATTTAATTTTGATATTACTTTGCTGGAAATCAGAGAAGCATAAAGCTGAAAAATAATATTTGTGGATCAAAGTCACTAATGAACACTGACTAAAAATATTTTGTAAAGTAATTATAAAGATGACTACAGCTTTGAAAAAAGTTCAAGTGGATTTATACCATAAATGTAATGCTTAAAAATTGGGAACACATTTCACCTTATTATTAGTAAAAAATAAAATAAAATAAAAATCACAGTTTTACCTCAGTAAGTACAAACAAATCTTCAAAAATAAAGCACATAAATAAAAAAACTGAAATAATGAAAAGATGCTTAATTTAATCAAAAGCAGATATTTAACATCAAGAGTTAGCTTTATTTCTAAAGAAAAAAAATAGCAACTTACCAAATACATCTCTGAGTAGTCATCGTAGTCACTGTTAACATGATGGTACAAATAATATATTGGGTTTTGTAGAGTGCTCAAGAGAATTACTATCTCTTGATTGAGAGCTGCTGAGACCTTTTCAGAGCTGCTTATCTATCTTGCGGTTCACCTGCTACCTAGCTCTCACTTGGAGCTCCAAGAAACTTTTGTATACACAGCAGCCATACTTCAGTGAACTGTCCTCAACAGATGTGCTAAATGAGGTTAGGATTAATGAATGCAGCTCAAACGCACCAATAAGTTAGAGTGATGTTTACACAAAGCTTGTGAAGATTTGCTCAACAGGATAGGTAGATATTAACATGTTGTTTCAGTGGGCATGGAAGCAGTTCAAGGTGGTACTATGGAGCACTTAGAGTTTGGTCAGACACTGAAGACACATATCATCCACTGCATACAGTCATCTTCAGTCTTCTTGACTTTTGTCATGCTATTGAGTTCTAATCATTCTGAAAGAGAGTGAGGCTGATGACTTCATACAATTCTGTCTCACTTAAATCCAATTTATACACGTCTAAAGGTATTGCCCATACTATTTTGATATTTTATTATTTTTCTATTCAACAATTTCAAGTCTTTATAATTTTACTTTTATCATTAAACTATTTTATTATTTTACCATCTTACTATTTTGCCTACCTAAAACTCCTGTGGCAACAGCTTTGCAAAGAAACAGCAGATAAGAATAAACTGGGAATTCCAGCCCCAGTCCTGCACACAGGTGACCTAGACCTTAGGGTCATCCTATCACTTGACTGAAGCAGCAGTGGGATTTGACAGTTCCCTGAGTATTTGAGCAGCCCCATGGTGTGAGGAAGTATTTAGAAAAGGTACCTTAAAAATTGTCTGCTTCATCTAATCTTGGCCTGCTTATAGTATTAGGTGGGAATCCCACTTGGCAATTGAAAAACAAAAATAAATACAAAAGTTTTACGAAGATAATTCAACTCACAATTTGTACATGGAATATGCCCATGCTTATAGAAAACAAGAAATTCAGTAGACCTGAAAGACAAACAGCTCGTCATGAGAGAACTCAAGTGTTATCACATCCAAATAGTGACCTTTAGTGAAACAGGGTTGGAAAATAAAAATCAGCTTAAAAGAGTCACAGCTGGATATTCATTTTTTGTGGAGTGACTATAGTCAGGAGGAGTCATGAGAAGCTGAAGTGGGTTTGTAATCAAAACTAACCTAGTCAACAGGTTTGTATGTCTCCCAAAATGAGTGAATGATGGACTCATGACAATGCAATTACCACTTGTAGGAAAGTGACATACCCCCATCATCAGGATGTGTGCTCCCTCCATGATGCACACTAATGAGGTCAAAGACAATTTTTATGGAGACCCATTACAATGGTATGGAGACATTATAATCAATGTGCCGAAAGAAGACAAGCTTGTAATTCTGGATAAGATTAACAATATGTACAGACCATCATGCACGGCAGGGAGTTCTAGGAAGGAATGAAGTTAGAAAAAACAACTTTAACAGTCATTTAATATTAACAACTTGTGCATCTTATGACCTTCTCAATGCTAATATTGTTCTCCATATGCAACATTCATTTACCACACAACAAACATTGACATTTAGAAAACTATATCAGTGCAACAAACATTGACATTAAAAAAATCATTAGGTTGATATTTAAAAGACATTGTTAGGAGAAGAGATACATGGGATATGAAAGTGAGGAAGGTAAAGTGTGGTGCAAAATTCTGGACAAATCACAAAATTATCCTTTCTAAGCTAAATGTTTGCATTCAACAAAAGTGACAAACTCAAAGCAAGAAGACCACCAGAAACTGTAATGTAAACAGACTAGAGTGCTTCTCCATGCATTAACAGTTTGTTGCCAGCTTGGTGTAATGCTAATGAGATTAAATATCTTCCCCATCCATCAATGGATCTGCCCACTAAGGGGAGTTTGATTAGGGGAGATTTGTAGGAAGGCCCATGGCTTTTGTTAATAAGGCACTGGTTCTCAAAGGTTGTGATGCCCTCTAGCTCTGAAAAGTGTGTAAATATTTTGAGGTGGGGTTTTACTTTGAGGTTTATTCATTGTAAGTGTTTATTTGACCAAAAGCAACTCTGGACAGACACTAAGTAGCCCCCTACTTTGAAAACCCAGATGCTGAGTTTGTCTCTCTTGTAACTATGTTTTTATGGTCAGACAGTGGGAACTGTCTGTTGATGGGTGATGTATATATTGCTTAAAGTCAGGCTTTTGGAAACCTTGTCTGTTTATTATTTTTTTGTATTTTTTTCTGAAGTTCAGGGTGCTTTTTTCCCCTGAACTAAGTGAGTAATACATATGCTTGATTGAAGTGACTGCTGACCTCTCAAAAGTTGCTTTTCCTTTTAGAAAAGCAGATCAAAGAATCTGTGATGGCAGGCCTTCCTGAATGTGTCAGGGTGCTTTCTTTTACCCTTGGAGGGAAAGCTGATCCAAGGCACAGTTTTCAGCAGTAGGGTAGAAAAGGAATGGGCAGATTTCACAGATTTAGTGCACAACACTGTATTTACCCATCTGGGTGACAACACTCACCTCACAGATATCAGGATTGATTTGATGAAGAGGATGGGGAAATTTACAAGTTAATAACTGAAAAATGAGAATTCCACAAGGTTTACCAGAAGGCTAGTTTGTGGATCTCTAAGAAGGCAATTTTAATTCCATCAAAAGTAAAGTGTAAGTGAAGCATAGAGAGACACAAGATGCTTGGGTGAGTAAGAAGGCAGATGAAATTCAGTTTTAAGATGATAGTGACAATCCAAAGCAGTTCTATGTTGCCCTGAAGGCTATTTTTGGGCAAAAATCTTTGGTACACCTCAACTACTGAGGAGCCTTCATAGTAATAAGGATATAACCCTGAACAACTGGACTAGATGCTTGTAATGGCAATTTAAAGAATACAATGGTAATTTAAATGGGAAGTTCTTTCCTGTTCATTAATAGGCTCATGTGATCTGCCCGGGTAACATGAAAACCTGAATCACATGAGTCTGAGTCACATGGAGTCTATCATGGGAGGAGTTTGCTTAACAAGTGGAGCACGAAGGATAGAGCTGAGTTGAGAGCAAATTGATCAGGCTAGTCAGAACTGGGAAGGACAGAGAAAGGAGGTAGCTGGGGCAGTAACTAGGGTGAGTGAGAGAGCTTCTTTGTTATTTTATTTAAGGGAAACTGTTTATGATTTATTTCACTTGTTTAAAGAAGCTGGTTTGTTGACAGCCTAACAGAGGGAAGACTTGGGGATGGTAGTAACCTATGCATTGTTATTGTCTATGGATTTCTCTGTTCCTATGATAGATTTGGTTTTCTGGTATTGGGATTCAGTTTCTTGGTGTTTGAATAAATGTTTTGGTTCTCCAGAAGGAAGGATGCAGAGATTTAGAAAGATGTTTGCAAGGAATATCAATAGAATCAGGAAAATATATATTAGGGGTATGTAAGAGAGGTTGGGTCTTCCCAGCAAGTTATTGCCTTATGTGTAAAAGGGAGTTGGCTAGTTTGCATGAGAAGCTTTTGGTCCTGCAGCATTCAAACACTCCTTTAGAAAAGCAAGTTAGAAAGATTCAGGTGGTAGAAGAAAAAGCTACTGTTAGTTTAGCTCACAAAAAGAAGCAAAAAAGTAGCAAGAGGAAGGATGCATGGGAGGTTTCTCAAGCAGAAGTCCACCCAATAATAAGGTGAAAACAGGAGAATCAGAGTAATCACACAGTGTTTGGGAAGGTAATTGAGGACTTTATTCAACAGGGAGGTCACAGATATTTTCAGTTGATTCATCCAAAGGATGGGAGAATCATTGGTATCATGGATGGTGAGAATCAGTGAAAAGAATACATTTCCTTGAGAGAGAAGAGTAAATAGCCAGTAGATTCAAAGTCAGATTAGACTGAAAAGAATTGTTTTCCAGGGGTAGATTTTGGTAGAACAGACGGCATTTGAGTTAATGAACCATAAAATATGTATCAAGAAAAGGTCCTTGATATTAGACTGAGCAGGGAAATAAGAAGTGCCCCGACAGGTGTTCCTGAAATATCATATCCAAGTTTGTCATACCTGCAGGGAGAATAGGAAATTGAGTAGGCCACAGTTCAGATTAAAAAAAGTATATCTCTACCCACAATTATGACCTGAAAACTGCAAGTTAGAAAACAGTCAACAACTGTGAATGAGGCTATTATGGTGGATTCATGGACTCCAGAGGTATAGCTGACCCTAGATCTACCTGCTTCTGGTTATTGTCTCCTTGTTTCTTTACATATTTTTGTCTGTTCACTTTGTTTGTCAGATTTGTTTTATATAGGCTTAATACCTTCCACCTGCAGATGCCTGATTGTTTAAGCTGGATGTCACCTCCTGTCCAATGTGTTGTCACACCATACTTGGTGTCATCCAAACTCTAGATGCCAGCTAAGGAGTTTAACCCTTGAATGGGACCTCTTGGGGTAGGAACAGTTCCATGTCTAATTTCAGCATAAAGTAGCTAAGGAAGAAGAGAACTTCATCCCCTACCAAGGAATTTGGGGCCCCATTCATTCAATAGGGGAGTGATGGAATGCTTGTGCTAAAATCCCTCCCTGAGATATTATTTTATATGCTTATTATCTTTTATCCCTGTTAAAATTCTGTTGACACCAGCTGCCTCACCTACCTATGTAATGAATATGAAAGATCTTGGGGCCAAATGTAATGGTAATTTAAATGGAAAGACCTTTCTCATTCATTAATAGGCCCATATGACCTACCTGTGTCACATGGAAGTCTGAGTCACATGGACCTTTGGTGGGAGGAGTTTACTGAATAGATGGAGCAGAGCTGAGAGGAAATTGGTCAGATTACTCAGAGCTGGGAAGGATAGAGAAAGCAGGCAGCTGGGCCAACAATTAGGGTGAGAGAGTTTGTCTGTGATTTTGTTTAAGGCAACCTCTGTGATTTATTTAAGGCATCGGATTTGTGAGAATCCTAACAAAGGGAAGGCTTGGGGATGATAGTGCCCCCTTCAATGTTATTGTATATGGATTTCTTTGTTGCTATGATGAATTTGGTTTTCTGCTGTTGGAATTCAGTTTTCTGGTATTTGGTTAAATGTTTTGGTTCTATCTTCCATGTGAAAAGTCTCTTGTATTTTGCCATTCACACCTATGAGGGCACATTTGCTGTGAATATTGCATTGGCACTACACAACTTAGCATTACCTACAATCCAACATCAAACAATGTTGAAGCCATTGACAATTCATCTCAGAATCAATCCATCTCTAGCTGCACTTCCAATTGTGGAAGTTTTGAATACCATTAGACTCCTTTTAAGTGTTGCTCTTGGCCCTGATTCCATCCAGAAGATATATACAAGGCAGGAGTTCATGACTCATACAAAATCTGATAGAAATCTAGGTTATATGACAAAAGGATGTTACCTCCTAAGAGGTCAAGGATGTCTCCATTGTCCATCATTAGAAAAGCAAAGGAAAAAGTTGTCCTGTGACAATCTTGGAGGGGAAGAGATGAGTCTGTGTCTTTATTATTGTTGGGAATATTCTTGCAGGAGACCATCTTAATTGTTTGATCTTTCTCCTAGAAGATGATGATCATATAACCAAGAACCAAAGTGATTTTTGCTGCCTAACATCTCTGGAAGGTATTCCAGGAACAGAACAGAAGTGTATACACAATGTTAATTTTCAAGGCCTTTGACACTATCAATCACAAGGGTTTGTGGAAGATCATGGGAAAATTAAGTTGCTCAGAGAAATTCATCATTATTGTAAGTCAGTTTCACGATGGCATTCTTGCATGGATTCTGGATAATGGATTACGCTAATGCACTTTCTCACTAAGTGGATGAAGCTGGGTTGTGTGCTTGTTCTCATGTGTTTTACAATGATGCTTTCAGCAATATAATAGGCATCATCAATAAGGATGAAAACAACATCAAGGTCAAACTAGTGTAACAATGATAACTTAACATGATTTAACCCAAGAAGGCTACAAGTCAAGACTAAAATGGAGGGATAATTTCTATGTTCACAAAATTTCTCACAGTGAAGCCTCTGAGACTGAATACAACAAAGTATGGATCAAATCTCTTCAGTTTGTGATAATTGTGTCCTGATAATCAACACCCAGGAAAACAGAGGTTCTACACCAGTCAAGGTAAATGAAATTTCTACAGCCTTCAAAATTTCTCCATTCGCCGTAGCCTAGGGTTCCATTTAATTTTGAATCTTGTGGATAAGTCCAATTAACTTGGCAATATAATTTCCAGAGATGGACATGTAGACATTAAGGTTGATGCATTCATTGTCACAGCTAGCCCAGAGTTTGGGCGGGTCTGAAAGAAAGTATTCCAGAAAAGATATATTATGCTGCTTACCAAACTAAAGATTTACAAAGCTATTGTCCTGAGCTTGTTGCGTTTATTCCTATTCCTAGGAAATGTGGACAGTCTGCCAGCTCCATGGCAGAAAATTGAACTAATTCCATTTGAATTATCTTGGGAAGATCTGATGACAAGATAATGTCCTGGACACTGAAGTCCTTTCTCATGCTGAATTGCCAAACATTCAAATTCTACTGCAGAGGGCACAATTGTGATGGACTCACCACATTGTTTGCATACAAATATATATTTGCCTAAAATATTATTTTATGGATAATTCACATGAGACAGACACTCACATGTTGAAGCAATGCAAGGACCTTCACAAGGTCTTTCTTAAAAAATTTGGTATTGAAGTTTCAGGAGCCAAGGCGACAGTGTAGTTGGTAATTCCCTCTCACTCTCCTTACTGACCTTGAAAAAAAACACAGAAAATACTGCCCAAGAAAAAATTCTGGAACAGTGGGAGCCAGCAGAAAGACAGGGTGCAGAAGTTTTTTAGCTTAGAAAGCTACTGGGATTCAGAGGATAGGTCCCTCTTTCTGTGACTGAAGGATGGGAGGCAACCAGTCAAGCCAGCAGCAAGCCCCATCTCAGCAAATCAACAGGAAACCCTGAGCCTCAGGGTGTTAGAGCCAGTAAGGAACAATAGCAGGACCCCCCATTAGGAGTCTTCACACAGTCAGGCAAATGGGCAGACATCAGTGCAGAGAACCACCACTTGTACTGTGGAGAGGTGTCAACCAGCAGCTGTACCTATCAGTGCTCTAGCACAACCCTCAGGGAGGAGGAGAATTCCAGCAGTGAAAACACCCCTCCCCCATATGCCACATCCCTGAAGCTGTGAACTTCCATGTAATCTTGGGGAAAGTCAGAAAGACTTCACCTGGCCTCAGCAAACACCAGTCAGTTCCAGCTCAGAGCAAGGTAAGGTACAGCATTATACAGCTTTCAGCTGCCAGGGCCTGAGTCTCCAGTACACAAAGTCAGTAACCAGGCTCATAGCCACCAGAAATAAGAAGTGTGGGACAGAACTCTTGCACCCCAGAAGCAGAGATCCACTTTAAAAGCCAGGAAAAAGGAAAATGCAATGAGCAAAATGCATCTTAGAAAAACAAAGATCTTAGATTCTTCCTATGGGGACAAATTCGAAGAGGACAGCATTGTAACTATACCCATACCTGACACCTTAAAGAGGAATATGAATTGGTCCCAAGCCCAAAAAGTCTTCTTGGAAGATCTCAGGTAGGATTTTAAAAGTCAAATTAGAGAGGCAATTGATAAAATGAAAAAATAATTCACTGAAGAAAATAACTCCTTAAAAAGTAAAATTGACCAAATGGAAAGGGAGGCACAAAGTTAACTGAAGAAAGCAACGTGTTAAAAATTAGAATGGGCTAAGTAGAAACTAATGACTCTATGAGGCATCAGAAATCAGTCAAACAAAATCAAAAGAACGAAAAAAAGAAGAAAATATAAAATGCCTCGTTGGAACACCTGACATGTACAATAGATCCAGGAGAGATAATTTAAAAATTATTGGTCTATTGGAAAGCCATGATGAAAAACAAAAGCATCTGGAAAGTATTTTCCAAGAAACCATCAAGGAAAACTGTCCCGAGGTTCTAGAACCAGAGGGCAAAATTGTCATTGAAACAATCAACTGATCACCCCTGAAAGAGATCCCAAATTGAAAGTGACAAGGAATATTGTAGCCAAATTTCATAATTATCAGGTTAAGGAGAAAATACAGCAAGCAGTGAGAAAGAAAAAAAAATTCAAATGTTACCAAACTGCAGTCAGGATCATGCATGATATTACATGTTCTACATTAAAAGATTAAAAGGCTTGGAATATGATATTCATTAAAGCAAAGAAACTTGGAGTGTAGCCAATAATCAACCACACAGCAAAACTGAGCATAATCTTTTAAGGGAGGAGATAGACATTCAATGAAATAATGGCCTTCTTGATCTTTCTGATGGAAAGAACCAGAGCTCTTAAGAAAATTTGATCTTCAAATAAAAGACTCAAGAGAGGCATAAAAAGGTAAACAGCAAAGAAAAAAGAACGTTATTCAATAAAATGTACTGTCTACATCTTTACATGGGAAGATTATACTTATAAACCTTAAGAACTGTATCTTTATAATGACCTTTAAAAGGATATACATAGAGGGTGTGGATATAAATTGACTGACGTGATGATAAACAACCTAATTAAAGGGTAGAAAAGGATTACAATGGGAGAAGAGAAAAGGAGAAATCAAAAAAGGGTAAATTATATCACATGAAAAGACACAGAAAACGTATTAGAGGGATAGAATAAGGGAGACGACCATGATTTGAACTTTGTGTTCAACATATTTGGTTCAAGGTAGGGACAACATACTCAGTTAGGTACCGAAATCTAACTTACCCTACAAGCAGTAGGAGGGGAAGGAAAGAGAAGAAAGAAAGAGAAGAAAGAAAGAAAGGAAGGAAGAAAGGAAGGAAGGAAGGAAGGAAGGAAGGAAGGAAGGAAGGAAGGAAGGAAGGAAGGAAGGAAGGAAGGAAGGAAGGAAGGAAGGAAGGAAGGAAGGAAGGAAGGAAGGAAGGAAGAAAAGAGAAAGAAAAAAGAAAGGAAGGAAAGAAGAAAGAAAGAGAAAAGAAAACAAAAGAAGAAAAAGAAAAAAGACTTCGTCATAAGCAGAAGAAATAAAACATCTCTGTGAAAAATTAATGGTTTTACTAAGTAGTAGGATACAAGAAAAATCCATTGAAATCATCACCATTTTTGATTGTTACTAGGCAAACAAGGGAGTTTAAGAAAAAAAATTACATTTGAAATAGATGAAATGTACTAATTATCTAAGTGGTTCATGCCAAGATACATGTAAACTTGTGTAAATACAACTAATAAAAAGTCATAAAAATAGAGGAGTTGAGGGAGGAACCAAGATGATGGAGTAGAAAGATGCACATATGCTAGCTCCTAACTCGCAACCCATAAAATACCTGTAAGGAAGAACTCCCAACAAATTCTGGAGCAGCAGAAGCCACACAGCAACAGAGTGGAAGAGATTTCTGTTCCAGAGAGCCCTGAAAAACTGACACCAAAGGTCTGTCGTGCACTGGACCCGGAGCAGAGCCCAGCCCTTCCTTGGCCGCAGGACACTGAGGGGAGCAGATCTGAGCAGGCTTCAGGGGACAGAATCTCCAGTGGCCACACAGTTCCCTCCACCCACAGGTGCCAAATGTCAGTGAGAGGGTCTTTCCAGCTTATCGAGCGGGGTGTCTCCAAAACTCAGGCCCCCTCTGGAGGCAGCAGAAGATAGGGGCTCCCAAAGCAGACAGGAGCTCAGATCCATTGTTGAAGATCTCCGCATAGACCCCCTGAGGGAACTAAGCCCTGTGTGGTGGCACTGCCCCTTGCTGAGCACCTGAACTTAATCACACACTGAACAGCAACCCCACACCCACTGAAAGTCCCTAAGGCTTGGGAGGAGCATTTGAATCTCAGCCACCAATCACTAGCTGGGAAGATCTGGAAGCAAGGTGGGTGTGGACAGGAAACTCAGAAGTCAAGTTGGGAAAAATGCCCAGAAAAAGGAAAAAAAAAATAGGACCATAGAAGGTTACTTTCTTGATGAACAGATATCTCCTCCCATCCTTTCTGATGAGGACGAACGATGCTTACCATCAGGGAAATACATAGAAGTCAAGGCTTCCATATCCCCAAACAGCTGAAATTGGGATCCAATGGGCTCAGACCATGGAAGAGCTCAAAAAGGATTTTGAAAATCAAGTTAGAGAGATGGAGGAAAAACTGGGAAGAGAAATGAGAGAGATGCAAAACAAGCATGAAAAGCAGGTCAACACCTTGCTAAAGGTGACCCAAAAAAATGCTGAAGAAAATAACACCTTGAAAAATAGGCTAGCTCAATTGGCAAAAGAGGTTCAAAAAGCCAATGAGGAGAAGAATGCTTTCAAAAGCAGAATTAGCCAAAAGGAAAAGGATGTTCAAAAGCTCACTGAAGAAAATAGTTATTTAAAAATTAGAATGGAACAGATGGAGGCCAATGACTTTATGAGAAACCAAGAAATTACAAAACAAAACCAAAAGAATGAAAAAATGGAGCATAATGTGAAATACCTCATTGGAAAAACAACTGCCCTGGAAAATAGATCCAGGAGAGACAATTTAAAAATTATGGGACTACCTGAAAGTCATGATCAAAAAAAGAACCTAGATATCATCTTCCATGAAATTATCAAGGAAAACTGCCCTGACATTCTACAACCAGAGGGCAGAATGAGTATTGAAAGAATCCATCGATCACCACCTGAAAGAGATCCAAAAAGAGAAACTCCTAGGAACATTGTGGCCAAATTCCAGAGTTCCCTGGTCAACGAGAAAATCTTACAAGCAACTAGAAAGAAACAATTCCAGTATTGTGGGAATACAAGCAGGATAACTCAAGATCTAGCAGCTTCTACATGAAGGGATCGAAGGGTTTGGAATATGATATCCCAGAAGTCAAAAGAACTAGCACTAAAACCCAGAATCACCTACCCAGCTAAACTGAGTATAATACTTCAGGGGAAAAAATGGTCTTTCAATGAAATAGAGGACTTTCAAGCACTCAATGAAAAGACCAGAGCTGAAAAGAAAATTTGACTTTCATACACAAGAATGAAGAGAAATATGAAAAGGTAAACAGTGAAGAGAAGTCATAAGGGACTTAAAGTTGAACTGTTTACATTCCTACATGCAAAGACAATATTTATAACTCTTGAAATTTTTCAGTATCTAGGTAGTTGGAGGGATTACACACACACACACACACACATGCATACACATGCACACGCACATGCCCACACATGCACACACGACCACACAGAGACAGAGAGCACAAAGTGAATTACATAGGATGGGATCATATCTTTAAAAAATGAAGCTAAGTGGTGAGAGAGAAATGTATTGGGAGAAGAAAGGGAGAAATGGAATGGGGTAAATTATCTCTCATAGAAGAGGCAGGCAGGAGACTTTTCATTGGAGGGAGAAAAAGGGGAGAAGCGAAAAACATGAAGTTTACTCTCATCACATTCGACTAAAGAAGGGAATTAAAATGCTCACTCATTTTGGTATGAAAACCTATCTTACAATGCAGTAAAGTGGAGGAGAAGGGGATAAGTAGGATGGGGAGGATGATGGAAGGGAGGGCAGTGGGAAGAGAGACCAATTTGAAATCAACACTCTTGGGGAGGGACAGAATCAAAAGAGAGAATAGAAGCAATGGGGAGCAGGATAGGATGGAGGGAAATATAGTTAGTCTTACACAACATGACTATTATCTAAGTCATTTGCAAAACTGTACTGATATGGCCTATAGTGAATTGCCTGCCTTCCCAAAGGAAATGGATGGGGAGCGAGGGATGGGGAGAAGTTGGAACTCAAAGTTGTAGGAACAACTGTTGAGTATTGTTCTTGCTACTAGGAAATAAGAAATACAGGTAATGGAGAACAGAAAAGTATCTGACCCTACAGGACAAACGAAGAGATGTGGACAAGAGAAGGGAGGGATGATAGAAGAGAGGGCAGATTGGTGATGGGGGAAATTAGAATGCTTGGTGTGTTTGAGTGGGGGAGGGGACAAATGCAGAGAAAATTTGGAACCCAACATTTTGTGAAAATGAATGTAAAAAAAAAGTTAAATAAATAAATTTTTAAAAAAAGAAAGAAATCTAGGAGTTGAAGAAAGAATTCAAGAGGACATGTGTAATGGTGGATGTGAAATCTCCCTGGAGCCATAGACATATGGGGAAGCTAATCCCATCCCTGCAACATATTCCTTGGCTTCCAGTATTGCATCCTTAGAGACTGCTCTATGTAGGCTCTGCCGTTCCCCACTCCATCTTTCTCTCTCCTTATTTAAACTGAGACCTCATCTCACTCCAAAAGAGTTCATTTACTTTTGCGTATTCATTTGTCTATGGTAATCTGTATAATTTCTCTTCATTTCTGTTCATTATTTGCTTTAATAAAGTGATTTGCTAGTTAAAACATTTCTGTTCATTATTTCCCTTAATAAAGTGATTTACTAGCTAAAAAAGTCATGGAAATACAGAGAAATGCAGATACTTATGCTACAAAATGGTTCACAAAATATAAAGAAGATGCCATACTACACTCCTTCCCTGAAATGAAAAATGTCAGATTGTTCAAGAGAAGTTAAAACATGAAAAGAAAAACACAGACTGCTACCACTAGTAAAAACTGATATTAAATCATTGTATAAAACGTTGAAGAGCAATGACAATGTATCAAAACTATTCACCATGATGAAATTGAGTGTTTTTCATCACCCTGGATATCAAACACCATGGAGCATATGAACAATAAAAATCACATAAAGCATGTGAGACTGACAGTAAAGAAAATAAATGAAAATGCATTTTTAAAAGTTATCGCACTCTTCTGTTAAAGACACTGAAAAGTTTAGGGATAAAATCACTTTCCCTTTCTGTCATCAAAAGTATCTACTGAAAACAAACATAGATAGACACATAGATACATAGATAGATACTTCGATAAAAAGAGATGACAGATAGAAGTTGTTGTTCAGTTGTTTGAATTGTGTCTGTTTCTTAGTCATCCCACTCTGCAGTTTTCTTGCCCAAGATACCGGAATGGTTTGATATTTCCTCATCCAGGTCATTTTACAAACGAGGAAACTGAGAAAAACAGGTTCAGTGACTTGCTCAGGGTAACACCAGTAGTAAATGTCTGAGACTGAATTTGGACTCAGGTCTTCCTGACTCTAGACCTAGTGCTCTATTTACTTCGCCACCTAGCTGCAAGATGCATACATGATACACGCACCTACATGCCCACATACAAAATATGCAATGCACATTTGTATGCATACCTATGTATATACATAAATACAGTAACGTATTTTTTAAAGTGACTAGACAACAGTAACTATTGGGGTATTTGAATGCTTTCATTCTTTTTGAAGGACCAAAGTTGTAATCTCGCTATTAAACGGAATATCTAGTGAGGAAACAACTGCCTCTTTGTAGATAAATCCTTGCTCTTCAATTCTTAGTATTGGAGAATTGTCTAGACTACTGAAAGGTTAAATGTGGGCAGTATGTTCAAGATCAGAACTTTATCTCACATCCTATTGACTCCAAGCCTAGATCTGATTTTATTTGTGTGAAAAGTGTTTTGTAATTGTGTTCATATAGTCCCTGGTTTGTTTTGGTAGATAGACTCCCAAATATTTTGTAATATCTACAGTAATTTTAACTGGAATTTCTCTTCCTATCTCTTGCTGTTCACCTTTGTTGGTAACATATACAAATGCAGATGGTTTACATGAGTTTATTTATATCCTTCAACTTGACTGAAATTGTGTATTTTTTCAAGTAATTTTTCACTTGATTCTCTGGGTTTCTCTAAGTATATCATCTTGTCATCTGCAAAGAATGATAACTAAGTTTCTTCTTTGCCTATTTCAATTTTTTCAATTTCTTCTTTCTTTTCTTATTGCTAAAACCAACATTTCTAGGACTACATTGAATAATTGTGGTGATAATGGATATTCTTGATTAACCCTGATTTATTGGAAATGCATTTAGCTTATCCCCATTACATATAATGCTTCCTGATGGTTTTATGTAGATGCTACTGTTGATTTTAAGGAAAGCTCCATTTATTCCTAAACTCTCCAGTGTTTTCAATAGGAATGAGTGTTGTGTTTTGTCAAAAGCTTTTTCTTCTGCATATTTTGGTATAATAGTGTTTTCTGTTGGTTTTATTGTTGATATTATGAAGTAGACTGATAGTTTTCCCCATATTGAACCAGTCCTACATTACTGATATAAATCTTGTATATAAATCCTGGCATAAATATAAATATTTAATGCATATTAAAACATTTTTTTCTGAGAAGACTTCACTGGATGATCAAAGTGGGCCCATAATACACAGAGAAGATTCAGAATCTCTGATTGTAGGGATTTTTGATGATAGGCTTTCACAGATAATTTTCTACATCATAATGACAGAAATGACAAAAATGGTGTAAAGAATCTTTGTTTCTTGTATATATCTGTATGTAGTTTCTATATATACACACATATATACATACATATATATTGTATGTGTGTATATATAGTGTACATATGTATATGTATGTGTTTATAAAAGCACTTGATTCTAAAGAGCAAAGCAGTCTTAAAAATTTTTCCTCCAACAAAGTAGCTCATATGATACCCCTAATATCACACAGGATTCTTTTAAATGAAAAGATGGCTGTTCAATTTTCACCTAAGTTTTAGGATGAAATGAAGTATAAAACAGGGAAACACATCATCACCCGTATGTCTCGTATTTTCATGAAATATACCTTGAGAAAGCCCACATATAACAGAGATTTCTTTAACATACTGAGGCTACTCAGATGGTCATACTTTGGAAAGATACTGCACTAACTGAATCAATGTCAGAATCACCTCTCAATGAGGTTCTCTTCAAATGATATTGATCTCATAATCCATAATAAATGGAAAAAGGTGAATAATGACATGAAATGATATGCTACTGAAACATGACCCCACTTTCACACAAGTGTATGGCAACGTTCAAAACATAGCCCTATGGGCCAACTCCCTACATGTTGGCAGTTCCAGAAATATATCCTGTCTCTGTCTCTTCTTTTTTATGTTTCTTTTTTATCTCTGCCATTTCCCTCCCTCACATTTTATAAAGAAAGCATTCTTATAAATTTTCTTAAATCAAGAATATGATTATATTATACCCCCTTCCACTTTCCATTCTCTATTGCTCTCATATTTGATTCTGAAATGTATATATATATACATATATATATATGTTTAAATATCTACATCAATGAATCTACATATGTCTCATCTAATGTTGCCTATGTGTTTCTGTCTACAAACGAAAAGAAAGATGAGCAGATAGATAGTTGATAGATAGAAAAAATATTCTTTATAAGTAAGTGAATTACTGACATCCCTGTCTAACATTCAAAAGCTTTCTTCCCTATTTCTTCCCACTCTTTTCCTGAAATAAAGTTTTATACTTAAAAAAATATATGTGGTAATTCTGTTCACCAAATATAAATTTTATAGAGTTACAGAGAAGTTATGTATTATGCTATAAAAAGACAAATAAAAAGAACAGAGAGAGCAAATTTTAGTGATCAAATGTAACCACATTTTCCTTAAACATTACTTGACACCTACAATGAAAATTAATTCAGATTTAGTAACAAACTCATGTCTTTCTCTTTGTATCTAAAGAATTCTAAGTGTAAAAATGCTTTATGCATAATGACTCACTTTTAATAGTTACAAAATATTCATTTATACACATGTGTGTATATATATGTAAATATACACATATATGAATGTATGTACTTACATACATATATGCCTAAATATCCAGAATAAAAGATAAAGTTGTCCCAGATGTTTTTCTACCTCCTTAGCATTTATAAAATAGGAAGAAATCATTTATATAATTTTTTTTAATATTCTCTGGAGATCTAGGACAGAAAGAAGTGACTTGTCCCCAGGGACAACCTATGCAAAGGTTTTTTTTAGTCTCTTATCTCCATGATATTCTTTCCAGAGGTACTTTGGAGTCAGATTTTAAATGACTCAAGAGACTCAATTGTCAGATTTTCAGCATGAGCGCTTATACCTTAGAAATTGGAAAATGCTAGAAATTGGAAATTTTTAATATGATTTTTGATTGTCTAGACTTTTAAAAAAGACAATAGGGAAAATGTTGATAATAGAGATTATTCTTTAACAGTATCTTGAATGTATTTTGCCCCAGAGGGTCAATTTAACATTTACAGGACAGTATTTTTTAATTGGATTATTTTTATTTTATTATTGTTTTCAGTGTTTGCCAATCACATGTATCTTAGATTTTTTTTCCACTCCCTCCCCTTCATTCCCCCTCCCTCTCTGAGATGGCATACAATCTCATATAGATCTTACACATACATTCCTATTAAATTCATGTTGCATAGAAGAATTAGAATAAATCGGAGAAGCCATAAAACAAAACAAAACATAATACAAAAGGAAATGATCTGTTTTTATCTGCGATCCAAATCCATAGTTCTTTGTCTGGATATGGAAGGCATTTTGGCTCAAGAATCCATTGGAAATTTTTTAAGTCCATGCATTTCAATGAAGTCCTAAGTCTACCATAAAAATTCTAAGCACACTGTGGTTGTTGCTGTGTACAAAGTTCCCCTGTTTCTTTCACTCAGTATCAGTTCATATACATCTTTCTAGGTTTCTCTGAAGTCTTTCTGTTCATTATTTCTCATAGCACGATTATATTCCATTACATTCATATACCACAACTTGTTCAGCTATTGCTCAATTGATGGGTATTCCCTTAATTTCCAGATTTTGGCCACCACAGAGAGAGGCTATAAATATTTTTGTACGTATGGGACCCTTTCCCATTTCTATGATCTCTTTGGGGTAGAGATACAGAAGCAATATTGCTGAGTCAAAGGGTATTTACATTTTTGTAGCCCTTTGGTCATAGTTCCAAATTGCTATCCACAATGGTTGGATCAGCTCACAGCTCCACCAACAAAGAATTGGTGTTCCAACTCATTCATATCTTCTCCAACATTTATCATCTCCCTGTTTTGTCATGTAAGCCAATCTGATAGGTGTGATGTGATTTGTCAGCTTTGTTTCCATTTGCATCTCTCTAAGTAATAGTGAGTTAGAGCATTTTTTCATATGATTATGGAAGGCTTAATTTCTTCCTCTGAAAATTCCCTGTTCATATCCTTTGACCATTTAGCAACTGGGGAATGACTTGCATAATTGTACATTTGACTCACTTCTCTACATATTTTAGAAATGAGGCCTTTATCACAGATACAAGTTGTGAAAATTCTTTCCCACTTTTCTTCTTCCCTCTTAATCTTGATTGCATTGGGTTTGTTTGTGCAAAAGCTTTTCAATATAATGAAATCAAAATTATCCATGTCATGTTTCATAATGATTTCTGCCTAATGTTTACTTAAAAATTTCTCCATTCTCCATAAATCTGACAAATACACTATTCCTCACTCCACTAATTTGTCTGTAGTATCAATCTTTATACCTAGATCATGTACCCATTTGGACTTTATTTATTGGACAAGTAAGGTGTCAGAAATTGGTCTATGCCTAATTTCTGCTTCACTGTTACCCAGTTTTTTCCAGCAATTTTTGTCAAATAGTGTATTCTTTTCCCAGAAACTAGGGCTCTTGGGTTTATCAAACTGTAGACTTCTATATTCATTGAATATCAGTACCTACTGATCCCACTGATGTCCCCTTCTGTTTCTTAGCCAGTAGTTTTGATGATTGCTGCTTTATAATACAATATGAGATCTGGTAGAGCTAGGCCACCTTCCCTAGCATTTCTTTTCATTAGTTCCCTTGATATTCTGGACCATTTGTTTTTCCAGATGAATTTTGATATCATTTTTTCAAGCTCTGCAAAACAATTGCCTGATAGTTTGATTGGTATGGTACTGACTAATCAAGTTAAATCAGGAAAAATTGTCATTTTTATTATATTGGCTCAGCCCAGCCACGACCAATTGATATTTTTTCCACTTACTTAGATATGACTTTGTGCAAAAAGTGTTTGGTAATTGTGCTCATATAGTCCCTGGATTAGTTTTGGCAAGTAGACTGCCAGATATTTTATAGAGTTTACCAAAGCATTTAATGGGATTTCTCTTTCTATCACTTGCTGTTGGTTTTTGTTAGCAACATATAGAAATACAGAAGATTTGTGTGGGCATATTTTTTAACCTGCAATCTTGCCAAAGTTGGTTATTGTTTCAAGTAATTTTTTTTTGTCTTTTTTTTTTTTTTTTTTTTTTTTTTTTTACTGAGTCTCTGGGATTCTCCAAGTATAACATCATATCATCTGTGAAGAATTAGTAATGACATTGCTTTGTTGCCTATGGTCCCTTTCAGCAGGATATAGTTCCCTACCTTATCTCTTTCAATTGAATCTATTTCTGCTTTTGCTTTGTCTAAGATTAGGATTGCTACCCTGCTATTTTTACATCAGTTGAAGCACAAAATATTCTGCTCCAACCTTTGACTTTCACCCTGTGTGTATGCCCCTGTTTCAAATGTATTTCTTGTATGCTGTTGGATGTTTTTGTAATCCATTCTACTATCCATCTCTGTTTTATTGGAGAGTTCATCCTATGCACATTCACATTTATGAGTACTTTCTGTGTCTTTCCCCCCATCTCCCTTCCCCTTGTTTATGCTTTTAGTTCTCCCTTATCCCTTCCTCGCTACAATAGTTTTAATTTTTGACCACTGCCTCCCTCAGTCTTCCCTCCCTTCTTTCAACCTCTCTCCCTTTTAATTCCATTTTCCCTTGCTACTTCTTTCCTCTCTGTTAGCCTCCCCATCCTTTTCCCCACTTCTCCTCCTCTGCCAATAGAACTTGTTATATTTCTATACTTAACTGAGTTTGCTGTACCCTCCTTGAATCCAATCAGATGAGAGTACCTCTCAAACAATGCTCAAATGCCTCCTTTTTTCCCTCTACCTTAATATATATTTTTTATCTCTTCTTGTGGTAGAATTTATTTTTTTATGTCTTCTCCTTTTCATATCTCCCATTACAATCCCTTTTCATTCTTTTATTTATTTATTTATTTGTTTGTTTGTTTAATTTTTACATTCATTTTCACAAAATTTTGGGTTCCAAATTTTCTCCCTTTTTATCCCCTCCCCCAACTCCAATACCCCAAGCAATCTGATTTCCCTGTCTCCAATCTGCCCTCTCTTCTGTCATCCCTCCATTCTCTTGTCTCCATTTTATTTTTTCTCCTGTAGGGCCAGATGACTTTCTATTCCTCATTAACTGTATGTCTTCTTTCCTAGTAGCAACAACAGTATTAAACAGTTGTTCCTAAAACTTTGAGTTCCAAATTCTCCCCATCCCTCCCTCCCCACCCATTCCCTTTGGGAAGGCAGGCAATTCCATATAGGCCATTTCTGTGTAGTTTTGCAAATGATTTCCCTGATAGTCATGTTGTGTAAGACTAACTGAATTACCCTCCATCTTAACCTGCCCCTCATTGTTTCTCTTCTGTCTTTTGATCCTGTCCCTCCCCAAGTGTTGACTTCAAATTGCTCCCTCCTCCCTTTGCCCTCCCTTACATCATCCCCTCCCCTTGCTTATCTCCTTCTCCCCCACTTTCCTATACTGTAAGATAGGTTTTCATACCAAAATGAGTGTGCATTTTATTCCTTCCTTTAGTCAAATGTGATGAGGGTAAACTTCTTGTTTTTTCTTTTCTGTTTTTTTTTTCTCAGCTCTCCTCTTTTTTCCTCCACTAAAAAGTCTCCTACTTGCCTCTTAAATGATATATAATTACCCCATTCCATTTCACCCTCTTTCCTCCTACTACATTTCTCTCTCACCATTTACCTTAATTTCTTTTAAGATATGGTCCCATCCTATTCAATTCAATATGTGCTCTCTGTCTCTGTATGTGTGTGCATGTGTGTATGTGTGTGTGCATGCATGTGTATACATGTGTTAATGGACCCACCAACTACCCAGGCACTGAAAAGTTTTAAGAGTTACAAATATTGTCTTTCCCTGTAGGAATGTAAACAATTCACTTCTGGTAAGTCCCTTAAGACTTCTCTTTACTGTTTACTTTTTCATGCTTCTTCTCATTCTTGTGTTTGAAAGTCAAATTTTCTTTTCAGCTCTGGTCTTTTCATCAAGAATGATTGAAAGTCCTCTGTTTGATTGAAAGACCATATTTTCCCCGAAGTATTATACTCAGTTTAGCTGGGTAGGTGATTCTTGGTTTAAGTCCTACTTCCTTTGACTTCTGGAATATCCTATTCCATGCCCTTTGATCCCATAAGGTAGAAGCTGCTAGATCTTGAGTTATCCTGATTGTATTTCCACAATACTGGAATTGTTTCTTTCTAGCTGCTTGTAAGATTTTCTCCTTGAGCTGGGAGTTCTGAAATTTGGCCACAATGTTCCTAGGAGTTTCTCTTTTTGGATCTCTTTCAGGTGGTGATCGATGGATTCTTTCAATACTTATTTTGCCCTCTGGTTGTAGAATGTCAGGGCAGTTTTCTTTGATAATTTCATGGAAGATGATATCTAGGCTCTTTTTTTGATCATGACTTTCAGGTAGTCCCATAATTTTTAAATTGTCTCTCCTGGATCTATTTTCCAGGTCAGTTGTTTTTCCCATGAGATGTTTCACATTCTCTTCCATTTTTTCATTCTTTTGGTTTTGTTTTATGATTTCTTGGTTTCTCATAAAGTCATTAGACTCCATCTGTTCCATTCTAATTTTGAGAGAACTATTATCTTCAGTGAGCTTTTGAACCTCTTTTTCCATTTGGCTAATTCTGCTTTTGAAAGCATTCTTCTCCTCATTGGCTTTTTGAACCTCTTTTGCCAATTGAGTGAGCCTATTCTTCAAGGTGTTATTTTCTTCAGCATTTTTTGGGTCTCCTTTACCAAGGTATTGACCCTTTTTTCATACTTTTCTTGCATCTCTCTCATTTCTCTTTCCAGTTTTTCCTCCATCTCTCTAACTTGCTTTTCAAAATCCTTTTTGAGCTCTTCCAAAGCCTGAGCCCACCCGACATCCCCCTGGGATGTCTGGGGTACCGAGGCCCCGCCCTCCACGTCTTTCCCTGAGGGCAAGAATATGTCCTCCTCGTCAGATCCGAAAGTCAGGATCATTTGCATCTGTTCGAAAAAACTCTCTATAGTCTTATTTTTCATCCCTTTTCTAGGCATTTTCCCAGCCAGTTACTTGACTTCTGAGATTCCTGTCCACCCCTGCCTAGATCCGCCCAGCTAGTTCTTGGGGTCTGAGATTGAAATGGGCTTTCCGCGGCAAAAGGCTGCTGATCAATGTGAGCTTAAGTTCTGGTGCTGGGGTGGGGGCAGGGCTGCCTCCCAGGCTCAGCTCCCTCAGGGTTTTTATGCAGAGACCTTCAGAAATGGAGCGGGTGGGGCAGGGTCATCTCCCTGGCTCAGCTCCCTCAGGGGGTTTATGCAGAGACTTTCAGTAATGAAGATCCTGCCTGTTTCTGGGGGAGTCCCGGGCCGCTGCAGCTGCTGCCTCCACCACGGCCCCTGCCCCTGCCTCTGCCACCGCCCCCGCCCCTGCCTCTGCCTCTGCCTCTGCCGCTTCCTCCCAAGGGGGCCCAAGTCACGGAGACACTCCGCTCCCCCTCTCGGCCAGGCCAGGCATCTCTCTCACTGACCTGTAGCTTCTGTGGGCGGAGGGACTTTCCCGGCCGCTGGAGCTTCCATCCCTGAAGCCTGCTTGGATCAGCTTCTCTGGGGCCATGGCCAGGGCAGCGCTGGGGTGGGGTCCACTTTCCGGGGCGTGACGGACCCTGGAGACGGCTCTCCAGGGCTCTCTGGAACGGAAATCTCTTCCATTCTGTTTCTGCACACCTTACAGTAAACAAGAACTTATGGGGACCTCTTTTTACATTAATTCTATGGGCTGTGGGTTCGGAGCTTGTAAACGTGCATCTTTCTACTCCGCCATCTTGACTCCACCCCCCCCCCTTTTCATTCTTAAATTACATTTGTTATTATCACATCATTTACTTTTAACCCACTCCCTCTATCTATGTATATCCTTTTTATATGTCGTAATAAACATACAATTCTCAAGATTAACAAGTATTTTCCTCCCTCATTGGCATGTGAACAGTTTGCCCATATCGACTTACCAAGGTTTTGTTTTGTTTTGTTTTGTTTTGTTTTTCCTTCTTACCTTTTTATGCCTCTCTTGGGACCTGCGTTTGAAGATGGAAGTTTCCACTAAGTTCTAGGCTTTTCAATTTAGCATTTACAAGGCAGTGGTCTTTAAGACACCAGGTAACAGGATGGATTCCCCATTAACTCCAACATCCTCCTCATAATTTTTCTTCTACTGAGGATGATTTCCATTTGAAAGGATTCATCTGACACCATGAAGAGCCTCTCCTCTCCTAGAAACTAAGCAGCTTAAAAGTCTGCAGTGAGGACCCTCAAATCTATTTATATTATATACGTTTTTATTGATATTTTTGTTTTACATCACCATGATGTCATTTATATATGTCCATGCACTCCCCCAAAATTATCCCATATCGCAAATACTATTTTTAAAGAAAAAAATGAAGTATCCACAAACTATCAATGCATTGAAAAAAATCCAAAAATATGTACAATTTGTCACACCTATGCATCACTCACCTCCATAAGGGGACAGATTGGAGGTGTCTTATCATATATCTTGATTTATATCTCACTTAATCTCTGCAATTTTGTTATGCTTACTTTTTATTTTTTTGTTGATGTCATGGTTCTTTTGATTTACATTATCTTATTTATTGTGTATATTATTTTCCTGGTTCTGCTCACTTCTGAATCAGTTCATGTGGATATTTTTATGCACCATGAACATCCTTTTATATATTACATTATTATTCCATCATATTTATGTACCACAATCAGTTTTTGATTAACAGCTATTTACTTAGTTTCCAATTTTTATTTCTCACTGAAATTGTTGCCATAAATATTTTAGAGTAAATGAGGACTTTATTTTCTTTCAGATGATGGCTTTCTTCACATATAAGCCTAGCCATATAATCTCTGGTTCAAAGTTAATGGACATTGTAGTCATCTTTTTCATAATTCTAAATTGTTTTCCAAAATGGTGGTACAACTTCAAAGCTCCATCAACAAGAGATTAGTAAGCATCTCTTCCAACAACCATTCCAACAGTGATTCTTGCCATTTTTGTTATTTTACAAATTTTTGGAGTATGGTATTGCTTTTATTTTCATTTCTCTTAATGATTTGACACATTTTTTCATGTGGTTGCGAAAATTTTGATCTTCTTTGGGAACTGCTTATTCATATTCCTTGACCACTTATTTAGACTCATATTTATTTGGTGACTTTCTTATATCTTGGTTTCTAAACATTTATAGAAATTTGATACAGTTTTTCCCATTCACCTGCTTTCTTTCATACTTTAAATTTCTTAATATTGTCTGTGCACAAGTTTTCTCCATATGAAGCAATCTAAGTTTTCTATTTTATCTTTTATAGTTGCCTCTATCTCCTGTTTAGTTAAGAAAATCCTCAAAATTGTGGGAAGTATATGATGTTTTGCTTTTAATTTTTTTTCAAATAATATAATCTTTGTTATTAAGTTCATGCATCCATTTAGAATGCCTTATAATCTAGTTTCTTCTGGACATATTTCCAGTTTTTCCAGCAGTATTTTTTTAATGAGATAGACTATGCTGCTAGGGAGTTTATCATTAGGTATTATGCTTTCTATTTTATCAAACACTGGGCTATTGAGGCTAATTGTTAAAGAATCTCCCTTATCTATTTTGTTCTATTGATTTATTTACCCAGTACCAGATGGTTTTGATGACTGCTACTTTACAATATAGTTTGAAGTTTGAAAGTGCTGTTTCCCTTTTTGGCCTTACATCTTTTCATTATTTTCTTTGATATCCTAAACCTTTTTTTTTTAAATTGAATTTTGTTGTGTGCTTTGCAGGATCAATTTCAAGATAGTTTATGCATTTTTAGTTACATGGCATAGGATTTCACTGGCTTATTGCTGCTTCTTGTATTTTATTATTATTATCTTAATGTCAAATTTTGATAATTCATTTTGTAAACCACAACATTGCTGAAGGTAACAATCATATCAGTTTTAATCTTTGCTGGTTCCCATAACTTTTCCAAGTAAAATACAATATACTCAAGAATAAGGGAAAGTTTTATCTTCCCATTACCTATTTATTTATTCCTTTAATTGTTTTCTATTTTCTTATCGCAGTTACTAGCATTTTCAGACCTATATTAAATAGTCATAGGGACAGTGAGCATTCTTGTTTAACTTCTTTCTTTAATGGAAAAAGTTCTTGTATATTCCCATTGTATATCATTCTTGTTTTTTTATTTTATGCACACATATGTACATGTACACACAACTCACATATATATGTACATATGTACGTGCAAAGTGGGATCTTTGGCTGTTTTTGTTTTAGTATAATAAAATGCCTCTGATTGAATCTTGCCTTTATCAGCCACAAGTCTTTACTAGGAGTAAAGTACAGGAACAAGAGCTTCTTTAACTAGAAACAGTATATGTATTTTTATTGTCAATGTGATTAAGGATCTTCCCCATCCATTAATGGAGCTGTTCAATAAGGGTAGTTTGATTAGGGAGGATTTATAAGCAGGCCCACACCTTTTGATACTGAGACACTGGTTCTCAGGGGTTGGGATGACTTCTGGCTCTACAAAAGATTTAAACACTCTGAGGGTGAGGTTTTACTTGGGTGTTTAATTACTAGAAGTGTTTGTTTGGTCAGACATAGAACTGTGGGAATCTACAAAGGAGCCCTGGCTTGGAGAACCCAGTTGTTGGTGCTACCCTTTCTGGTAAGTACGATTATATAGTTGGACCTGTCTGTTGATGGTCAAATAGAGGAAGCCATGTCGGTTGATCTTTGATTTTTCTGTATTTTCTTTGAAGTTCAGGGTGCTAACTCCTCTGAACTAGTTGAATGAAATATGGGCTTAGTTAAAGGAATGATATCTGTGCTTGATTAAAGCAATTGTTAACCCCCCAAAGTTGCCTTTCCTTTTATGAATGCAGATATAAGAACCAGTGATAACAGGACCCCCTGTGTATTCTGGAGTGCACACACACACACACACACACACACACATGTATATTGTATATATGGACATGTCTATGTATATGTGTATATATATGTATATTTGTTTGTGTATTTTTGTATATATATGTACTTGTGTATGTATGTAAAATGTTAGAAAGGTTCCTCTCTGGATACACATTATAGAGTTTTTAGCATAAAAATGTGCTGTACTTTATCAAAGAATTTTTCTGTATGAATTGATATCTCATATTCTATAGCAGATATTTGAGTTTTTGAAATAGTTAATTAAGTTGACTGTTTCTTGATATTGAATTATCTTTTTGTATCCCTGGTATAAATCCCACTTGATCATAATGACTGATTACTTGGATAAATCATTGTAGTTTGATAGGATTTGTTTTTTGGACTCAGTTATCTTTACATGTATTTTTCTAAGACTGGCAAAGAAAAACAAAGATCTTTCTTAAACAATGCCTCAGAAAAGAATATATGACGATCAACTGGAATTCCATAATTTGTTTTATATACATACATTCATACATATTTCCACACACACCAAATATTGAGATCCATCTTCTGTGTTAGTATGAAACTATAGAATTAGGTGGTGATATGATTCTCTAAGCATAATTTTTATCAGTCACTATAACTTATACACAAGGAGGATATAGAGTACTTGATCATCCATGGCTCTGACAAATCAGGTGTTTGGGCAAGTGTAGAAAGAGATAGTTCCACATGAAATCACTTCTACAGAATACAAGGAATCATGAGCTTGTTAAATCGCACAGCCTGTAACAAAATAAGAGCAACTATTCATATGATTTCACTAGTGAAATAGCAATAGGGAAAGCTGTCAGTACACATACACATGAGACTTGACAAGTATAACTGCTCCTCACTCCCCTCAGGATAGAACCAGCAAAACAATGAAGCTCCAAAACAAGAATCATAAGGCACAGTGTCAGTGAGTTTCATTTGAATTCAACTAACAATATGTTAACCAAGAAGCACCAAACACAGTGTTTGTAGAAATGGATGGATTTATGGTAACAATTCAGGATAGTGTCGCCACTACCAGCAACCATAAAATAGCTATCTTTATGGAACTTTACTTACTAGAAGACAATAAGCCATAAACTACTGCAACTCTCCCATGCAATCATGAGCCCCAAATCAAACCCTGGAAGAGCAGAATCAGCAAAGAGATGGAATGAAAGAATCTTTTAGGATTAGCAAGATAGACCCCATTCCATTCAGGTGCAAGAAGAGCAACGACAAGAATAGGAAGCATCCCAGCAAGTCAGTAGTAAGCCCCACTTCAGCAAAGCAATGGGAAATCCTGAGCCCCATTGTGGTGGAGTAGGCAAATGCCAGCACCAGTATCCCCCACATACTTTAACATAGCAAAGGGGACTGGCAGACTCTAGCTTTGAGAACCACCTTGTGATTCAGCATATCCCTGGACAAAAACATAGACATCTGCCCTAAGGGTGCCTAAACAAACAGGCAGCAACCAGCCCAAGAAGCTTCAGCGTAACTCCAGCCAAACAGGAAAATCCTGGAGGCCTGACTGTCATGTTTCAGACCATGACGTAATGCAGAAACACCGCACTAGACATCAGCATATGCCAGAAATCATGAATAAGATCCCTGCTCTGTACCAGGTAAACTGTCAGAACACTATAAGCTCCAGCATGGCAAGGCAATCCCCACAACACCCTCTCATCAAAGCACCACACATGAAAGTTCCTCATGGACCTCAGGGAAACATCAGTGCAGAATCAGATAAACAACAAGGGTATGCAGTCCCTGGTACAAGAAGCCAGAGTCAGTGCCCCTGCCATTCTGGGAGCAAAACTCAAATTTAAAAGAAAATTAAAATAAAAAACATGAGCAGAAAATTACAACAAAAAAAGAATTGAAACATACAAAGTCATTATAATGAACAGAAAGACCAAGACCAAACTCAGAAGAGAACAACAATGCCAAAACACAGATAGGCAAAACCTACTATGTGTATGACGTAAGATCTGAATCCAGGTCTTCCTGATTGCAAGTTCAACCCTCTAGCCAATATAAAATGTGAAGTGATCTCAAACCCAGAAATAACTCATTGAATAGCTCAAAAAGTAGATTAAAAATCGATGAGAGGGAGAAGAAAAATTAACAAAAGAAATGAGTGTGACGAAAGAGAATTTTGAAAAAAGTCAACAGCTTGGAAAACTGCTTAAAAAGTAAATTTGGCCAAATGGAAAGGGAGATACAAAAATACAATGAAGTAAACAATTCATTAAAGAATAAAATTGGCCAATTTTTTTATTAAAAAGTACAAAAGCTAATTGAGGAAAACAACATCTTTAATCGTTAGAACTGAGCAAATGAAAGCTAATGACTTCATGAGCCATGAATCAATCAAACAAATTCTGAAGAATGAAAAAATGTTGCCTCTCAATTACTGGGGGATACCAAATACAGCAACATTTAGAAGCATTCAATCTTCAAAACGTCATGGAAAAAACTTTTAGTTTTCAGTGCATAAGTGTGAAAAAAGTGTTTTTATTTAAATGACTATACTGGTATGAAACAAACTGTTATCTTTATACTTTAACTTAGTATATACAAAGTTTTCTCCAGAGATAAGATAGAAGTTCTGAAGTTAGTATCTGCTGAATAAATGGTTCTCAATGGGAAGAAAAAGAAAGCCATGCACTGTTATAGATTTCACCAGAATCTTATGGGGGCCTGGTCAAATTTTTAAAAATCCTTAAATTACTAATGCATCAAATGTTTATCAGTGCCTGCTTTAAATCAGGCACTATGGAAGCCACAAGCAGCAAAATAAAACAAGCAAACAAAAACCAAGACATTTAAGAATCTGCATTTTGGGGGCAAAGCCAAAATGGAGGAGGTGAAAGATGCATATACTCTAGCACTTCCCCCACAGCCCACAAAATACCTATAAAAAATGGCTCTCAACAAATTCTAGAGCAGCAGAGGCTACACAACAATAGAGTGAAAGAAGTTTCCAGCTAAAGGTAACCTGGAAGGCCAGTAGGAAAAGTCTATCCCACAGGACTCTGAGCGAAGCAGAGTCCAGCCCTAGCTGCATTGCACTGGGAGGAACAGGACCTGAACAGATGTCTGAGGAAAAGTTCCCAGCAGGGAGGGTCCCAGATCCCTCAACCCACAAGCGACAAGGAAAGCTCCAAAAGTCAGTATGGGAGGACTTTCCCAGTTTGGGGATAGGAGAACAGGGTTCCTCCAACAATAGCCCCAGGCAGTAGCAACAGCAGCAGGCTACAGGCAGCTACAGGGGCTGGGAAGCAACCAGGGTCCATTGTCCAGGCAGCTCAGCTTAAAGCCTCTGTTGGTAAAGAACAGTTAAAATAAACCTCAGCCCTCAGTGATGACCACACCCCCACCCCAAAGCCCTGGGGGGATACAGAATTTGAGCAGCTGAGTCAAATCTCAGCCTTGAACACTGTACTAGGGAGAGGAGGGGTAAAAGACCATCCTCTTGACAAAGGATTCAGAAGCCAAGTAACTGGTTGGGAAAAGGCCCATAAAAGGGAAAAAAATAAGACTAGAGAAGGTTACTTTCTTGGTGAACAGGTGTCTCCTCCCACCTTTTCAGATTAGGAAGAACATGGCATACTGTCACAGGAAGGCAAGACCCCTGCCTCCAGGGCCTCCAAAATAAACTTAAATTGCATTCAGGCAATAGAAGGGATTGAAAAGTGAGTTAGCAGCTTCCTAAAGGAGAACCAAAAAATGCTGAGGAAAATAACACCTTTAAAAGATGCTAATTCAATTGGAAAAAGAGGTCCAAAAAGTCAATGAGGAGAAACAGGCTTTAAAAAGCAGAATTAGCCAAATGAAGAAGAAGGTTCAAAAGCTCACTGAAGAAAATAATTCTCTTTTGGGATCTCTTTCAGGCGGTGATCAATGGGTTCCTTCAATACTTATTTTCCCCTCTGGTTCTAGAATATCAGGGGAGTTTTCCTTGATAATTTCATGAAAGATGATGTCTAGGCTCTCTTTTTGATCATGGCTTTCAGGTAGTCCCATAATTTTTAAATTGTCTCTCCTGGATCTATTTTCCAGGTCAGTTGTTTTTCCAGTGAGATATTTCACATTATCTTCCATTTTTTTTCATCCTTTTGGTTTTGTTTTATGATTTCTTGGTTTCTCAGAAAGTCATTAGCCTCCATCTGTTCCATTTGAATTTTGAGAGAACTATTTTCTTCAGTGAACTTTTGAACCTCTTTTTCCATTTGGCTAATTCTGCTTTTGAAAGCATTCTTCTCCTCATTGGCTTTTTGAACCTCTTTTGCCAATTGAGTTAATCCATTTTTCAAGGTGTTATTTTCTTCAGCATTTTTTGGGATCTCTTTTAACAAGGTATTGACCTGTTTTTCATGCTTTTCTTGCATCTCTCTCATTTCTCTTCCCAGTTTTTCCTCCACCTGTCTAACTTGATTTTCAAAATCTTTTTGAGCTCTTCCATGGCCTGAGCCCACCAGACATCCACCTCGGATGTCTGGGGTACATAGGCCTCAACCTACATGTCTTTCCCTGATGGCAAGCATTGTACTTCCTCATCAAAAATGAAAGGCGGGAACATCTGTTCCCCAAGAAAGTAGCTTTCTATGATCTTATTTTTCTTCCCTTTCCTGGGCATTTTCCCAGCCAGTTAGTTACTTGATTTCTGAGATTCCTCTCCCCCCTGCCTACATCAGTCCAGCTAGTGCTTGGGGTCTGAGATTCAAATGCTGCTCCCCAGCCTCAGGGTTATCCACAGCTGGTGTGGCTGCTCTTCAATGTGAACTTAAGTTCTGGTGCTCAGGTGGGGGCAGGGCAGCCTCCCAGGCTCAGTTCCCTCAGGGGGTTTATGCAGAGACCTTTGGTAATGGCCCTGAGCTCCTACCTGCTCCAGGAGCCCCTAGCCACCACTGCCTCTGCCGCTGCCTCCCGACGGGGCCCGAGTCACGGAGACACCCCGCTGCCCTCTCGGCCAGCCCAGAAGTCTCTCTCACTGACTTGCAGTGCCTGTGGGTGGAGCGACCTTTGTGGCTGCCAGAGGTTCCTTTCCTGCAGCGTACTCGGATCTGCTCCCCTGGGGCCCTGCGGCCAGGGCAGTTCAAGGGTGGGCTCCATGTCCAGAGCACAACGCAACTTTGGGGTTGGTTTTTCAGGGCTTCCTGGAAAGGAAATCTCTTCCACTGCATTCCTGCGCGGCTTGTGTTGCTCCAGAATTTGTGGGGAGTTCTTTTTACAGGAAATTTATGGGCTGTGGGTTCGGAGCTAGCATACTCCACCATCTTGGCTCCTCCCCCAAAATAGTTCTTTAAAAGAGATAATTCAGTTCAGGGAAGCTAATGATTATAACAAAAATCAGCCAGTTAAAAAACAAAACCAAAAGTTTGAAAAGGAAGAAGATAATGTGAATATCTCATTGGAAAAACAACTGACCTGGAAAATAGATCCAGGAGAGACAATTTAAAAATTATGGGAGTACCTAAAAACCATGGTTAAAAAAAGAGCCTAGGTATGATCTTACATGAAATTATTAAGGAAAATTGTCCTGATATTCTAGAACCAGAAGGTAAAATAAATATTGAAAGAATCCACCAATCACCTCCTGAAAGAGATCCAAAGAGAGAAACTCCTAGGAATATTGTGGCCAAATTTCAGAGTTCCCAGGTCAAGGAGAAAATATTGCAAGCAACTAGAAAGAAACAATTCCAGTACTGTGGAAATACAATCAGAATAACACAGGATCTGTCAGCTTCTACATTAAGGGATCAGAGGACTTGAAATACAATATTCCAGAAGTCAAAGAAACTGGGATTAAAACCAAGAATCACCTACCCAGCAAAACTGAGTATAATACTTCAAGGGAATAAATGGTCATTCAATGACATAGAGGACTTTCAAGCATTCGTAGTAAAAAGATAAGAACGGAAGAGAAAATTTGCCTTTGAAACACAAGAATCAAGAGAAGCATGAAAAGGTAAACAGGAAAGAGAAATCATAAGACTTTCTAAAGTTGGACTGTTTGCATTCCTACATGGATAGATAATATTTGTAGCTCTTGAGATTTTTTCTAGTACTTGAGTAGGTGGATGGATTGTACACACACACACACACACACACACACACACATACACACACACACACATAGACAGAGAGTACAGGTTGAGTTGAATCAGAAGAAATGATATCCATAAAAAAAAAATAAAAATTAAGTGATGAGTGAGGAAAATACTGGGAGGAGAAAGGGGAAAAGGGAATAGGGCAGGCTATAACTCATGAAAGAGATAAGAGAAATCTTGTTCAATGGAGGAGAAAATGGAGAAAGGGAGAGGGGAAAAGTGAAGCTTACTCTCTTCACATATGGCTTAAGGAGGAATAACGTTCATTAAAATTGGTATGAAAATCTATCTTACACTACAGAAAAGAAGGGGACTAGGCAACAACTGAGGTAAGGGGAATGATAGAAGGGAAGGCAACTAGGAGAAGGGAATAACTAGAAATAAATACTTTTGGGAGAGGACAAGATAAAATGGGAGAATAAAAATATAAGGGGGAATAGGGTAGGATAGAGAGTCATATAGATAGTATTACACAACATGATTATTATGGTAGTCTTTTGCAAAAAGACACATATTTAGTCTGCATTGAATTTGCTTCTCTTCTCAGTGGGAATAGGGAGGTAAGGAAAGAGGGAGAGAAGTTGAAATTCAAAGTATTAGAAACGAACATTGAGAATTATTATTGCATATGACTGGGAAATAAGAAACACAGGTAATGGGGTATAGAAATTTATCTTTCCCTACAAAAAAAAGAGAAAATATGAGGATAGTCAAAGGGGAGGAGTGTCATAGAAGGGAGGGTACATTGAGGGAGGGGGAAATCAGAACGCAAGGTATTAGGATGTAGGAGGAGGGGAGAGATGAAGAGAAAAATTGGACACGTTACAAAGTGATGTAAAAGCAATTAGTATTAAAACAATTGACTGAATTAACTACTGAGATTAAATCAGAGACATCTTTTGTTCAGGGAAAAGAATTTCAGTCTACGTTTCCTAGAAGCAAGTAACTTTGGGTAAACTTTGGCATCAATGGAAAAGTTAATGTTTTAATGGTAAATTTGATTTTATGATTGTTATTTAATCAGAAACTATAACATATATAGAAAGGCATGTAAGCCACTTAAGACGTCTCAAAAGATGTTCCTTAGCCAATGTGAAAGTATAGTCATATCTGAAACCTGGTTATTGGAACTTGCTATTTTAAGATTCTATGAGACTATGAACTGAGTGTTCTTCTGAGTCTAACTCCAGGTATGGATAGCAAGAAACATGGTCTGAGCCTCCAATCCATGATGCCAGTAAGCCTGTGAGATGCTGGTAACTGAAAAAGGTGATCTCATGGGAAGGGTGGGAGAGCAGCCATTCAGCCTGGGCTGAGGTAGGATTCTCCTGACTCAGTTTCCCTGCTGACACTTGGCAGACATTAAGCCTAACTGAATGCAAGTTGACAATCTATTGCCTGGAACTGACATGAAGTTGGGATGATATTATTTTCCTGCAACATCCCTACTCTTCATGGCAATTTCCTATAATCAAAAGGTTTGTAAGCTTAATACCAGATCTATTAAATTATAGATTGTTAATAGGGAAACATCTGAGATTAAGTCTAAAATTAAACTATTAGGCTTAGGCCTTTAGGTCAAAAACAATAAGTTAGGGTCCTTTAATTCTTAGTATAGTGTAGAGACAATTAGGTCAAGGGCTTGTGAAGTTAGTATACACAGTTGATATTTGTGTCTCAGTTGATTAATGTTAAAAAAAATTGTTTTTTCTCTGTATTGTAAATGCTTTAAAAGAGATATCACCTAACCAAAAGTTGGAATTATTTTATGTGATATGAACTGGTTAAAAATGAAAAATAAAAATAAAAAATAAGTAAAAGATTTTTCTGAGAAAAAAAAGTTGCATTTTTTTGCATAAAATTAGCATTGCATTGCAAAATATAAAACAGAATTTTAAATTATATTCAAAGAAGATGCAGCATAATTTCTTAGGAAAGGGTACTAGAGAATAGAATTTGGGGATGAGTATATGTTTCCAATGGGAAGTGGAAATAGAGATGATCTTTGAAAGAAGTCACATTGTGTAGGGTTTGCATTATATTAGGGTTAGAAAGGAGACTACAGCAAGCATACATGTGTCATACAAGAACAATTAGATAAGATTTACTGGCATGTATGTGGAATTAACCTGGAAAGAGACTCAAGCTAGACTGTGAAGAACTTCATAAGCCAGAAACCTAAGAAACTGGATACTGGGAGGACAACCAGGATGTTTTATTTTTGCAGTAGTCCAAGTGAGAATTGGTGAGAGACATCAGTATGTGGATGACTTCATTAGTAGAGAGGAGACAGATATGAAACAATATTGCAGAGACAATATAAGAATTATCAACTAATTAGATACAAGGGATGGGGGAGTAGGAAGAGTCATGATGAGTAGGAGAGTTATGAAAATTTCAAATGTATCAGTATAATGAGGGAAGAGGGAGGGCCTATGAGGAATATTGAATATTGTTTTTGACATACTGAGTTTGAGATACCTGCAGGAAATTTAAGTAGTGATGTTCAAAAAGCAGTTGATTATACAAGAGAATGGGACAAGAGTAAAAAAAAAATGAGAGCAATAAGTAAATACTGATAGTTCTTTCAAATGGCCAATATAATTAGATATTTCATTTTTAACAGAATTGGGAATAGACTCTATAATAAAATGTATTAATCACTTCATAAAGTGTATAGCTAAAAGGGGTTCTATTAATGCTAAAATGACTTAAGTATCTACTTCCCTCTAAATAATTTTTACCTAATACCCTCCAAGCTTCAGACTGATTATTAATAGTAACTGTTGCTGTTTCCCACCCAGCCTGATGTCTTTCTTTTTTCTTGACCTCATTAAAGGGGCCATGCCTTAGCTACTTCTTAAATAGGCCTATTCATATAGGCATTGCCTCACCCTAAGTGAGTGCCTGCAAAGGCCTTGGCCTAAAGGGTCCAAGGTCTCCCAGTGCATCCTGGGTCATCTCCAGTCATCCTGAGGAACATCAAGTCTCTGGATTCAGATGGAGAAGTGAGACTGGTGACCCACACAGCCCTCCCTCACTCAAAACACAGTCAAGTGCAAGTCATGTCATCATTTCTCTGATGGCACAGTCTTTTTCAGCAACAAAGGACAAACACACCTAATAACATATGAAATATCATATGCGAACTATTTCACAAATATTTGGACAATGGAAGTCTGAATACTTCCTGCCATAATCTAAAGTGAGAGAGAGATTCCTACAATATTACAAAAAAACTATTCAACCTGAAATGACACATTAATAAATTAGGATGAATATATTCTTTGCTGATTGACTGTAACATTACCTTTTTTTGATGTATTTATTTCTTTTTCGTTTTCAACATTCATTTCCACAAGATTTTTACTTTCAAATTTTCTCACCATCACTCCCCTCCCCCCACCTCAGAATGCCTTGCATTCTGATTACCACTTCCCCTAATCTACCCTCCCTTCTATCACACCCCTCCCTTCCCTTATCCCTGTCTTCTCTCTTTTCTTGTAGGGCAAGATAGTTTTCTATATCCCATTACTTGTATTTCTTTTTCCTAGTTGCATGCACAAACAATTCTCAACATTTGTTCCTAAAACTTTGAGTTCCAACTTTTCTCCCTTCCTCCCTCCCCACTCATCCCTACTGAAAAGGAAAACAATTCAATATAAAATAATATGCAGACGTTTGCAAAAGGCTTCCATAATAGTCATGTTGTGAAAGATTATGTTTCCCTCTATACTATTCTGCTCCTCATTTATTCTGTTCTTTCTTTTGACCTTGTCCTTCCCCTAAAGTGTTTACTTCTAACTGCTCCCTCCTCCCATTTGCCCTCCCTTCTAACATACCCCCCACCCTACATATACCTTTCTTCCCTACTTTCTTGTAGTGAAAGATAGATTTTCATACCAAATTGAGTGTGTATGTTATTCCCTCCTTAAGCCAAATCTGATGAGAGTAAGATTCATTTTTTCCCTCTCACTTCTTCCCTTTTCCCTCCATTGGAAAAGCTTTTTTCTTGCCTCTTTCATGAGAAATAATTAGCCCTGTTCCATTTCTCCCTTTCTCCTCCTGATATATTCCTCTCTCTCACCCTTTAATTTTATTTTTTTTAGATACCATCCCTTCCTATTCAATTCACCCTGTGCCCTCTGTATATATATATATATATATATATATATATATATATATATATATATATATATATATATATATATATATATATATATATACACACACACACACATACACACACACACGTGTTTGTGTTTGTGTGTGTCTGTGTGTGTGCGTGTAATCCCTCCAACTACCCAGATATTGAGAAAAGTTTCAAGAGTTACAAATATTATCTTTCCATGTAGGAATATAAACAGTTCAACTTTAGTAAGTCCCTTATGATTTTTTCTTCCTGTTTACTTTTTCATGCTTCTGCTAATTCTTGTGTTTGATAGTCAAATTTTCTATTCAGTTCTGGTCTTTTCATCAAGAGTACTTGAAAGTCCTCTCATTGAATGATCATTTGTTCTCCTCAAGTATTATACTCAGTTTTGCTGAGTAGGAAATTACTGGTTTTAATCCTAGTTCCTTTCTACAATATCATATTCCAAGCCCTTCAATCCCTTGATGTAGAAGATGATAGATCTTGTGTTATTTTGATTGTATTTCTACAATATTTCAATTATTTCTTTCTAGCTGCTTGCAATATTTTCTCCTTGACCTGGGAACACTAGAATTTGGCTACAATATTCCTAGGAGTTTTTCTTTTTGGATATTTTTCCAGAGGTGTTTGGTGGATTCTTCCAGTATTTGTTTTACCCTGTGGTTCAAGAATATCAGAGCAGTTTTTCTTGATAATTTCATTATAGATTATGTGTAGGCTCTTTTTTCATCATAGCTTTCAGTTAGTCCCATAATTTTAAAACTATCTCTCCTGGATCTATTTTCCAGGCCAGTTGTTTTTCCACCAAGATGTTTTACATTTTCTTCTATTTTTTCATTCTTCTGGTTTTGTTTTTAATTTCTTGGTTTTTCATAAAGTTATTAAGTTTCATCTACTCCATTCTAATTTTCAAAAAACTATTTTCTTCAGTGAAACCTCCTTTTGAACCTCCTTTTCCATTTGGCTAATTCTGCTTTTTAAAGAATTCTTCTCTTCTTTGGCTTTTTTGGTCTCTTTTACCATTTGAGTTAATCTATTTTTAAAGGTGTTATTTCCTTCAGCATTTTTTTGGGTTTCCTTTAGCAAGTTATTGAGTCGCTTTTCATGATTTTCTTGCATCTCTCTCATTTCTCTTCCCAATTTTTCCTCCACCTATCTTATTTGATTTCCAAAATACTTTTTGAGCTCTTCCATGGCCTGAAACTATTGCATATTTAATTTTGACATTTTGGGTGTAGAAACCTTGACTTTTATGTCTTCCTCTGATGATATGCATTGTTCTTCCTCATATTAAAGGATGGAAGAAAATACCTGTTCACCAATATAGTAACCTTCCATTGTTTTATTTTTTTTCCTTCTCTGAGCATTTTCCCAGCCAGTTACTTGACTTTTAATTCCTTTGTCAAGTGGAGGGTATACTCTAGGGACCTGTAAACTCTCAGTTCCTCTAAGGTGGCACAATCAAGAGAGAGGGTTTTCTTCCTCTCCTGGCCTGACCTCTGGTCTGGAAGCAATCACAAGCTTTTGTGCCCAGGAATACAAGTAGGGCTCCCTCTTCACAACAGTCTCCAGCTCCATCATACCAGTGCTCCTCCTCAGCCCAGGGCTGCCACTAAGTGCTGAGATTCAGATCAGCAGCTTGACTCTCTTTCAAAAATTTAAATTTTTTTAAAAAAAAAAAGACAATAAAAGGTTACTATCTTGGTGAACTGGTATTTTCTTCCATCTTTTAATATGAGGCTTTAGGCAGAGGGCTCCAAAAATGGACTCTGGCACTGCTTGGGGCCAAGGTCAGGCAGTGTTTCCTTCTCACCTAGCTGAAACAGTTCTGTCATTGACTTTTGAAGCTGTCTTTGGCATTTGTGGGTTGAGGAATCTGGGAAGTACAGGTGCTGTGGGGGATTCCATCCCCTGAGGCTTGCTCTAATTTTGTCCCTGCTGTGTTGTGTGGCCAAGTCTGGGCTGCACTCAGCAGGCTGTGCTCTGCTCTGTGTCCAGTGTGATAGACCTTTCCTGTTGGCCTTCAAGGCTGCCTCTTTTACTCTGTCATTTTATGGCTTCTGCTGCTTAAAAATTTGTTTAGAGTCATTTTTTTAAGTTATTTTATGGGCTGTGTGGGGAGAGCTTCCACAGATCTGTCCTTCTACTCAGCCATCTTGGCTCCAGGCCCTTGTAAAATTTTCTTTAATAATTAATGGTAAAAAGTTTGTCTGCTTAGGTTATAGTGTTGTTGTGAGAATAAGATGAAAGAATGTATTTGCCAAGCTCTTTCTAAAGAATGATAATAATTAATATTTACAGAGTGCTCAAGGTTTGCAAAGTGATTTACAAATTTTATCTATTTTCTCATAATCATTGGAATGTAAGTGTTTTTATTATTACCCCCATTTTACAGATGAGATATCTGAAGTATTCAGACTATAAGCGATTTCTAATAAATGCTTAAACCTGATTTTAATATAGGTCTCATTGTCTCCACTCCAGAGGAAACTCTCTAGCTACCTCTACCTTTTGGGTTGTAAAATTATACACTAATATGTAGTATACAATTAATTAGGAAATATAATGATCTTATACCCAAAGGCTTAAAAAAATCCAGAAAATGAATTGTCTTGCATTTTAAACAACAAAAATTCTTATGAAATCAAGAATACAGTTTTTTTTTTTTTTTTTGGTGCATTTGGAAGATTTAGATTCATGTTTTGTGCACCTACTACATTCCAGATATCCTGCTAAGCAATGGAGATACAAAAAGAGGCAAAGAAAAGATAGTCATTGTCATCAAGGTCCTCATTATCTAGGCAGGTAGATTCCTAAGTATTTTATATTGTCAATAATTATTTTAAATGTATTTTCTCTTTCTGTCTCTTGCTGCTGTATTTGGTTGGTCATACATAAAAATGCTGATGATTTACATGAGTTTATTTTATATCTGAACTTCACTAAAGTTAATAATTTCAAGTACTTATTGAGTTGATTTATCTAGGATTTGCTAAGTATAACAACAACATGTCATCTGCAAAGGTTTATAGTTTTGTTTCTTCATTGCTATTCTAATCCTTTAATTCCTTTTTCTTCTCTTATTGCTAAAATTTCTAGTACAATAGTAAATAGTAGAGGTGATAATTGACATCGTTGATTCCCTCCTTATTGTACTGGACAGGTTTTTAGTTTATCCCCATCAGAGTTGATGCTTGCTGATGATTTTAAATAAATAGTGCTTATTATTTTAACGAAAAGCTCCATTTTTTTCCTATGCTCTCTAGTGCTTTTGTAAAACATAGGAATGGGTGCCGTGGTTTTTTTAAAACATATTTCTACATATGTTGAGATAATAATATAATTTCTGTTAATTTTGTTGTTGATATGGCTCATTATGCTGATAGTTTTCCTAATGGTATTCCCTAGTGCCTGAATCCCTGGCATAAATCCTACCTGGCCATAGTGTATACAATAAATTGCTGTAATCTCTTTACTAATAGTTTACTAAAAATTTTTGCATCTATATTCATTAGGGAAATTAGTGTATAATTTGCTCCTGATTTGGTATCAGCAACATATTTGTGTAATAAAAAGGAATTTGGTAGGATTTCTTTGCCTATTTTTCCAAATAACTTGTATATCATTGAGATTAATTGTTCTTTAAATGATTGTTAGAATTTGCTTTTGAAACCATGTAGTCCTGGGGACTTTTTTTTCTTAGGAAGTACATTGATGGTTTGTTTCATTTCCAAGATTGGGGTTATTTAAGTATTTTATTTCTTCTCTTGTTAATTTGGATAACTCATATTTTTGTAGATATATACCTATTTTATTTGCATGTGATTGAGCCAAATATTTCCTAAAATGTTCTTACTTTCCTCTTTCATTTTTGATACTAGTAATCTTATTTTCTTCTTTTCTTTTTTAAGTCAAATGAACTAATGGTTTATCTACTTTTTTCTCTTAAAATATGCTAGCTTTATTTATTAGTTTAATTGGTTTTTACTTTCATTTTTTTTTATCTCTTTTTTGATTATCAGGATTTCCAACTTAGAGCTTAATTGGGAATTTTTAGTTTACTCTTTTCATAGTTTTTTTTAGCTTCATGCCCAATTCCATGACCTACTTTTCCTTTATTTTACTGATTAAGCAATTAGATATATAAATTTTCACCTAAGTACTTTTTTAGCTTCATTTCATAAATTTTGAGATATTTGTCTCATCATCATTTTCTTTAATGAAATTATTAATGGTTTCTGTTATTTGTTCTATGACACACTTTTCTTTTAGCATTAGATTGTTTGATTTCCAATAAATGTTTATTCTTTCTTTATGTTTTCCATTACTGAAAGTAACCTTATTGCATTATGATCTGAAAAGGGTACATGTACTATTTCTGCTTTTCTGCATTTGCTTGTGGAATCTCACAGTCTTATGGAAGAAATAGCAAGCAATCAAATATTTACAGAACAACTATATACAGGATAAAATGAAATAATTAAATGAGGGAAGACACTAAGACAAAAGAGGGATAGGAAATGATTCTTGTAGAAGATGGGCTTTTCACTGAAACTTTCAAGAAATCTCGAAAGGTAACTGAAAGAAAACAGAAGGGAGAGCATTACAGATATTGGGGACCACCAGAGAAAAGGATCTTGATCATGGAATACCAAGGACACCAGTGTCACTGGATCAAATCTCATTTGATAAGGTTTAAGGTATAAAAGCACTAGAAAGATATGATGGAGCTAGAATATGAAGAACTTCGAATGCCAAACAGAGGATTTTGCATTCCAGGCTGCACTTGATAGCTACATCAGACTGTCCTTTCATTCATCCATTCAAGGAATTTAATTGCTAGCATACCTAAACTTCCAAACTATTTCCTGTCTAGCAGAATTTAGAGGGAAATAAAAATAGCACTTCACTGCAAAAGAAGGGAGTATATTTGTCTAATAAAAAGAAAAAGAATAATTTGTTGCACTTTTATGTATAAAATAGCCTTTGCAAATAAAAAAAAATAATCATATCGAATCGTTATTACAGAGATACCTTTTCACTCATGAGTAATCAAGGGAAAATTCATCTATATTATTGAAAAATATGACAGAATATTTTAAACAAATTTCCACACTTCCACAAATCTAAATACATTCTCTCTCCCTCTTTCTTTCTCTCTGTCTTTCTCTCTCCCTCTCTCTCTGTCTTTGTCTCTATCTCTATCTCTCTCTCTCTTGCTTTCTCCAACATGTACATATATAGGCACATATATGTACATACATATATGTATATGCATGTATGTATATATTCTCTGAATATTTTAATAATTTTCATATCGGTAAAGTATGTTAGAAAGCAAACTTTGTTGGAAGCATAATCATTTCTGAATTTATTGAACTTCAATCAATTTAATTTTACTAGATTATTAAGGTACATGCTGACCATCCACTTATTACTACTGTGCATTTTTAACACTGTGTTTTGTTTTCTGTTGTAGAATAATGTCGATGAATTGCATGAGAATTTAAGGATGAAATATAAAATATTTACTGACTTTAAGGAGGCTGAAGAAACGTTTGCCTCAGTTTATCTAGGAAGCAAGTGCAATATCACAATTGTTTTCCTTTAAAATGACAGTTTTCAGTGACAAAGTCCTAATTCTACAAGTGTAATTTACTAATGATTTCTTTTTAATATTGCACATTCCTCTTTCTTTCTCTACACTATATGACACACATAAACTATACTTAATCCTCCATAAATTCTTCTTTCTTTTTTCTTGGTTCTTCTTCATGCATGCATATTCAAGCTAATCCTCTCTTCCTTCCATTCATTTTGTCTTCTAAAAATATTTTGATTGCTTTTCCCAAATCTCTAGCTACACGTGTATTCAGTAGCTTGTAATCCAAAAAACAATAATAATGTGCTTCTCCCTAGAGAGCCTACACTAAGTGTACATTAAAAGACACTAAAACGTTGACTTCCAACTTCTCTTCATCCCTCTTTCCCTACCCATTCCCTTTGGGAAGGTAGGCAATTCAATATAGGAGATATCTGTGTAGTTTTGCAAATTACTTCCATAATAGTCGTGTTGTGTAAGACTAACTGTATTTCCCTCCATCCTATCCTGCCTCCCATTGCTTCTGTTCTTTCTTTGGATCCTGTCCCTCCCCAAGAGTGCTGACTCAAATTGCTCCGTCCTCCCACTGCCCTCCCTTCCATCATCCCCCCCACTCTGCTTATCCCCTTCTCCCCCAAAGTTTTAGGAACAACTGTCAAGTATTGTTCTTACTACTAGGAAATAAGAAATACAGGTAATGAGGTATAGAAAGTTATCTGGCCCTACAGGACAAAAGAGAAGATGGGGACAAGGGAAGAGAGGGATGCTAAAAGATAGGGCAGATCGGTGATAGGGGAAATTAGAATGTTCAGCGTTTTAGGGTGGGGGGAGGGGAGAAATGGGGATAAAATTTGGAACCTAAAATTTTGTGAAAATGAATGTCACAAGTTAAATAAATTTTTTTCAAAAGACATTATTTTGTATGTTTTGTTATGCTTTTATAGAATTTATGTAGTCAGCAACAAGTGATTCATATTTAAACATTTCCTTAGATTTACATTGAGCATCTCCTGGTAGATTTGTATATAAAAAGACTTGATCTTGAAACCTTCAATTCCTAGCATTCTCATATTGACTTCCGTTAAACTCTTTTGTCATTAAGACACATGATCACTTGAGTATTTGGAAATGATCTGAGGATGAATCCTGATACCTTATGATTTTTAGTACTGAGTTCTAGCTTTTCTTAACTTCTATTCAAAAGTCCATATGATTAGATTGGTGAACTTTAAGCATAAATTATTTTCTTTTTGAATCCTGTAAAAAATAATTGTCTTAATCAATTGTTGAAACTTGATGACAAAGTGTCGGACTGATTTGAGTCTAGAGCTTATCCTGTGGATGTAGCATGTTGTGGATTGTTTGTCTTTTGGGTTTTGTTTTTTTTTTTTGTTTTGTTGTTTTTTGCAATCTCCCTATTGCTTTAAATAATTTTCTATGAATTTTCCAAAATAGTTTCTTAAGTTGTCATGGTCAAAAATTCTTCACATTTTGTGTGTGTTCCATTAATTCGTGTTTTCTCTCTGACATCAGTTGGCTAATTTTATCACCTTTGTTTGGCAGGTTATCACGTACTTATCAGTGGTGTTGAATAGGGAAGGAGCATTTTGTCTTTTTTTTGCCACTTTAGCTATTTTGTCTCCAATCAAAATAATAATTTTTTTCCTAGTGATTTACTTGTCTGACTATATTTTCCTTTGATACTTCATGTTGTTAGGATTAAGTTGATATTTTTGTTCATTCTTTATCAGTGTGACTCATTACTATATTTCACGGCCCATAAACGTCTATAGAGTTTGTTTGGAAAGAGTTTTGTATCAATTATCGAACTACTGGGGTTAATGATGTTTGTTAAACATATTTACTTATTTAGAACATTATATTCTTTTAATATTTTGGCTTCCAAATTCTCTCCCTTGTCCCACAACCTCTACTCCGGCCATTGAATATATAAGTAGCATTATAGCAATTACATATTTGGAATCATGCAAAATATATTTCCCTATTAGTAATATTTCAGAAGGAGCAAGAAAAATAAAGTGAGAAAGTTATACTTAAATTTTCTCTCATCTTGACTCCACAGGATAGTAGCTATTGCAGCAAGTAGAGTATCTGTTACTGGAGAAGTACTGCAGCCAATCCAGTAGTGTAGTACAATGTTTTTCTCTGCTTCATCTGTTCTGTCTGGCCTGGGCCTGCTCAGCTTCCAGGAGCATGTGCTCAATGTGTGAACTTGAAGGCCTTCATGATGGGCAAGGAGTTAGTAGGCAAGATCAGCCTTATGAAAAGATATGATTTTTTTTCTTTCTTTGAGACACCTCCAGAATACCATTAGGATAATATTTGCAGACAAGATAATGTCAATGAATGACATGTGACACAAGGCATTTGAACCACAACTAGCGGTAAGCATTAGGAGGCAATGAATAGAACCTACTAAAATTAAACAAAGGCAGCTATTGTCTGACATGATCTCTTTGATAGTTGCAGTTTTGAGTGATGCAAGTTCTGGTGGAAGACTATAGAGGATAGTCCTTATAGATAATTATTTGGCACCAAGAACATAAAGAAAGCTTGAAAACTGTGTGGAGTTGTGCCAGATGTATCCTCAGAATATGTGAATGACAGCCTGAGCTGATTGAGATAGGCCAGTAAGAGCTAAAGTATGACTATCTCTTCCATAAGGTGGCAGAGAATTAGGTTATTGTGACTGCCTTTCAAATGATGACAAAGAATAAAGCCTTTGATTTGGTTCAGAAAGGAAGCACTTTTTAGTTGCTGTCCTGGAAGTTGCTGTCACTCTAAGCTGTCCTGGAAGGGGCCCTCTGACCTCTGAGTGCTTTGTTTTAGAAGAGGCTATCTGATCTGCCCACAGTGCCAGAAATGAAAGGGTTGCCATACTGTGTCCTTTCTTAATAATAGAAGCAATAGAAGACTGAATGGTAAAAGGAGGGGACACTTCTGACCTTGGATGTCCACTCGGTTATGGACACTTGTATCTGTACATAAATTAAATGAATTTTGATGTGTAAATAAGTATTTTACCTCCTACACACACACACACACACACACACACACACACACACACGTACACACACACTTGGAGGAGAGGAACTTACAAACAAGAGAGCAATCCTGTTTTGGGAGTACACTTGATAGCAATAAGACCTGGATTCAAATTCAACTTCAGATACTTACTAGTTTTATGACTTGGAAATTTGTAGTGGACAAGATCATTATGGTTTCACGATTTCTATTACTAGCATAAAGATACTTCAGAGCAAGAGCAGAGGAGGTAGATAACAAGAAGTATTCAGACTTTATCCTTAGCAGGACAATGGCAAAAAATTTTAAAAGCTAATGGAATAAGTAAAAGATAAGTGGGATAAGATCAAAGGTGGGATAAACACATTAAAGTGTATCCGAGAATATCAAAGTAGTTGATCATGGGATAATACTGAGTAGGTCAGGAAATGGAATCAGAACTTGGTCAGTAACACAATGTAAGTTTCCTATCATCAGGACCTGTTTAACTTTTTGCATTGCTAATAACCCCATTCATTACACAATGAATAGCACATAGAATTGCTTAATAAATGCAGAAATTTGTGTAACAAATGTCATTATGATAAGGAGGAACATAGGAAAGATATTTGGAGTGGAAGGACAAGAGATCAAAATTATGTCTTCTGAGTAGAGAATTAAAAAAAAATCGTTGAGGGGATTTCCTGTTCTGGGAACCAAGATGGTAGAGTGATCAGTAATTGCTGTCACCCTCCCCTTGTTGACCTTGTTGATCCCAGAAAATATCCCCCCAGGAAAAAATCCTGCAACAGTGGGAACAGAAGAAGGGGTAAACTGTCTCTTACCCCATGAGACTAGGAAGATCGCTAAGGAAGATCTCTCTTGCTGTGGCAGAGGGCTACCAGTGCAGGATTAGAACTATCCCAGACAGCCCCACCTCAGCAAACTTGGAGAAGATCCTGACCCCCAGGGTGGTGAAGTCAACACCTGCCAACAGCACCCCAGGGGAATAAAGAAGATGCTAGGACAGATGGGATCACCAACTGCTGAGTTTGCCTATGCTCTAGCTCAGCAGAGGAGACCTCCTGTGGCCACACCACTCCTCCCCCACTTAACAAGGCACTTAACAAGGTAGCTCCAGGGTAACTTCAGGGAAACCCAGAAAGACCTCACCTGACCACTGCTTTCCAACATCAGCCAGCTCAGCACCAGGTAAGCTTACAGCATTTCAGTTTCTAGTTGAAAGAACCAGAGGCCACAGCACACAAAGTCTCAAGTTTTAGGCACAAGAACTGTGGGACATAGCCCCCTATACCCCAGATCTACTTTAAAAGTCAGGAAAAAATTGCTCATCATGAGTAACAACAAAGGAAAAAAGAAAAGACCATAGAATCTTTCTATAGGGACAAGGACCAAAACATGAATACTAAAGAGGTAAGCATTGAAACTGTAGTCCCAACTGAAACTGTCTGAAGCACAAAGAGCATTCTTAGTAGAGCACAGGAAGGATTTTAAAAGCCAAATTAGAGACATAGAAGAAAAATTAACTAATGATTTTTAAAATATGAAAAAAGAAATCACAGAAGAATTTAAAAGGAAAACTGGACATATGGAAAAGAAAGTACAAAACCTAACTGGAGAAAAAACTCTTTAAAAAGAACAGTAGGACAGATGCAGAAGGAAATGTGAAAGTTAACTGAAGAAAATAATTTGATAAAAATTAGAATCCGGCAAGTAGAAACTAATGAATCTATGAGACATCAAGAATCAGTCAAACAGAACCTGAAAAATGAAAAGAAAGGAGAAAATGCAAAATCTAATTGGAAAAACAACTTACCTGGAAAATAGATCCAGGACAGAAAAATCTAAGGATTATTGGTCTACCAGAAGGCAATGATGAAAAAAGGAGCCTGGGGAATATCAACCAAGAAATCATCAAGGAAAATTGCCCAGAAGTCCTAGGTCCAGGGGCAAAATAATCATCAGAAGAATCCCACGTTCACCTCCTGAAAAGGATTCCAAACTAAAATCACTAAGGAATATCATTGCCAAATTCAGAACTATCAAGCAAGGGAGAAAATACTGCAAGCAACAAGAAAAAAACAATTCAAATATTGATGAGCTACAGTCAGGACCCCACAAGACTTTGCAACTTCTACATTAAAAGATCGAAGCAACTGGAGTATTATATTATGTAAAACAAAGAAGCTGGAACTACAATTAAAGATTAATTGCCCAGCAAATATAAGCATAATATTTCAAGCAAAGAGATGGACATTCAGTGAAATAAGAGATTTACAGTCCTTCCGAATGAAAAGGCCAGAACTCAATAGAAAATTCAATCTTCACATATAGGTCTCAAGAGAGGTATAGAAAGGTAAATAGGGAAAAATTAAAAAAAAAAATCTTGCAACCAATATGAGCAAACTTTTCACATCCCTATAATGAAATATGATACATGTTAATCTTGACAATTATAGATGTGTTAAGATATATAAAAGGTATTATAGATAGATAGATAGATAGATAGATAGATAGATAGATAGATAGATAGATAGATAGATAGATAGATAGATAGAGGGAGTGGGTATAACTTAAATGATATGATGAAAATATGTGATTTAAGGATGGGAAGGGATTATCATGGGACATGTGTAAAGGAGGAGGGAAAAAAATAAATTACATCACAGGGAGAGGCATAAAAATATGTTACAGTAGTGGGAAAGAGGGGAGGGAGATGACCATTCTTTTATATGTAATCTCATCTGATTGGGTTCAAGGAGGGATCAATACTCAGTTAAGTATAGAAATACCACTAGTTCTATAGGCAATAGAGAGGAAGAGGAAAGAAAAGGGAAAGGAGATTAAAGGGAGGGAAGAAGTAGTAAGGGAAAAGAGGATTAAAGGGGAGCTAAAAGAATGGAAGGAAGACTGAGTGAAGCAGTGGTAAAAAATTAAAAGTCTGTTGTGGAGGGGAAGGGAGAAGGGAGAACTAAAAGCATAAATAAGGGGAAAGAGGATGGAGGGAATAATACAGATAGTAATCATAACTGTGAATGTGAATAGGATGAAATCTCCCATAAAATGGAGAAGGATAGCAAAATGGATTAAAAACCATAATTCAACAATATGTTGTTTACAAGAAACACATTTGAAATGGGGACATACACACAGGGTAAAGGTCAAAAGTTGGAGCAGAATATATTGTGCTTCAGCTGATGTAAAAAAGCAGGGGTAGCAATTCTATTCTCAGACAAAGCAAAAGCAGAAATAGATCTAATCAAAAGAGTTAAGGAAGGAAACTATATCCTGCTAAAATATGCTCAAAGTGGGATAACATAAAAATTTTTAGAGGAGAAATTAAAGGTGTTACAGGAAAAAATAGAGAGCAAAACTATACTCATGGGGTATCTCAACCTTCTCCTCCCTGAATTTGATAAATCTAACATCAAAATAAGCAAGAAAGCAGTTAAAGAGGTGAATAAAACTCTGGATAGCATAGATATGATAGATCTCTGGAGAAAATTGAATGGGGATAGAAAGAAATATACCTTTTTTTCAGTGGTATAAGACACATATGCAAAAATTGACCATGTACTAGGCTAGAAAAATCCTCACAATGTAGTGCAGAATGTCAGAGATAGCAAATGCATCTTTCTCAGATGACAATGCGATAAAATTATTGTAATAAAAGGCCATGGAAATATAAATCAAAAATTAATTGGAAACTAAACAATCTGATCCTAAAGAAATTAGTAGATTAAGCAAAAAAATTATAGAAACTATCAACAATTTAACTCAAGAGAATGACAATAATGAGACAAACTACCAAATCTTATGGGATAGTGTAAAAGTAGTTCTTAGGGGAAGTTTTATATCTTTGAAAGCCTACATGAATAAGATAAAGAAAGAGGAGATCAATGAGTTAGGCATGCAGGTGAAATAGCTAGAAGAAGAACAAATTGAAAATCCCCAAGCAAATATCGAATTAGAAATACTGAAAACTAAAGGAGAGATTAGTAAAACTGAAATTAAGAAAACTATTGAATTAATACATAATACTAAAAGTTGGTTTTATGAAAAAAACAATAAAAGGTATAAAACTTTGGTCAATCTGACTAAAGAAAAGAAAGAGGCAAACCAAATTACCAATATCAAAAATGGAAAGGGTGAACTAATCTCCAACGAGAAGGAAATTAAAAAATAATTAGAAATTACTTTGCCCAACTATACGCCCAGAAATTCAACAATATAAATGATATGGATGATTATTTTAAAAAATGCCAATTGCCCTGATTAACAGAAGAGGAAGGTGAGTACTTAAATAACTCCATTTCAGAAAACGAAATTGAACAAGTCATCATTGACCTCCCTAGGAAAAAAAACCTCAGGGTCAGATGGATTTGCAAGTGAATGCTGCCAAACATTTAAAGAACAGTTAATTTCCATATTATATAGACTATGTGGGAAAACTGAGGAAGAAGGAGTCCTACCAAATTCTTTTTATGATGCAAATATCGTTTTGGTACCTAAACTGGGAAGAGACAAAACTGAGAAAGAAAATTATAGGCAAATTTCCCTAATGAATATAGATGCAAAACTTTTAAATAAGATACAGCAAAAAGAATACAGCAGCTTGTCATGAGAATAACACATTATGACCAGATAGGATTTATACCAGGAATGCAGGGCTGGTTCAGTATTAGAGAAACTATTAGCATTATTTATCATATCGACAACAAAACTAACGGAAACCACATGATTATCTCAACAGATGCAGAAAAAGCCTTTGATGCAATACAACCCCACTTCCTATTGAACACACTGGAAAGCACAGGAATAAATGGAAGTTTTCATAAAATAATAAGCAGTATCTACCCAGAACTGTCAGGAAGCATTATATGACCCTCCCAGTTTTTGTTTTCTCTTTGTTTTATTAAAAGGATCAGCCCCTGACTCACTTCTTAAAGATGACTATTCTGAATGGATGTTACCTCACTCAAAGTGAGAACCTGAAAAGACCTTAGCCTAACAGGGCCAAGGTCTCCCATTATATCCTGTGCCATGTCCCTCCTTTCTGATGAATATCTGGTCACAGGATCTAGATGGCTATAGAGGAGAAAGTTAAGTTGGTGACTTTGCATAGCCCTCCCTCACTGCAATCAAAGTCAACTGCAAGTCATGCCATCATCTCCACGATATCATAGCTCTCTTCAAGAACGAAGGACAAACACAACAACCAAATTGATGGAGAATTATAAATAATCATCAAGGAATTCAGTAGATAAAATCAAGAAAGTTCAAGGAAAAGATGGTGGAGTAAGTAGTAAATCATTGTACCTCTCCCATATTCACTTCCAGTCAACCATAAAAAATGCCCACAAACAAATTCAGGAATAGCAGAACTATCAAAAAAGATGAAGTGAAACAAATTTTAGCCCAAGATGCTCAGGAATTGACAAGAAAGGTTCATCTCATTTGAGTAAAAAAGGAAGTGCAATCCAGAAAAGGAAGCATCTCAAAAAAGTCAGCAACAAGCCCCACCTCTACAAACCAGTGGGACATCTTGAGCTCTAGTGTGGTGGAGCAGGCAAACCAGCAACACCAGGACCCCCTCTTTGCCTTAGCATAGCCAGGGAAGCCAGTAAACTGCATCCCCAAGAATGAGCACATGTTTTAGTGTAGCCCTAGTTGAACAGGCATCCTCCAATGACCAGACCTGTGAAAACAGGTAAATGCTAACCCTACATGCTCCTAAGCAAACAGGGAGCCAACAGGTTTATGCATAGCCCTAGGCACACAGGCTGCCTCCAGAGACCAGACCACCATGTGCTTCAGTGAAACCCTAGGGAAATTCAGAAACATACCACTGGGCCTCAACACATGCCAGACACCACCAGTAGGATCCCAACTCAAGACCAGGCAAGCTGCTAGACCTTTACAACCTCTAGCAGTATTAGCCAACCCCCTCTACTTACACCCCTCTCCCACTCCCTCAGGAGAGCATCTCAAATGAGGATCCTCCAAGGGCATCAGGGCTTCATCAGTGCAATACCAGGTAAACAAGTCAGGGCTACAGTTACTCTCATAAGAAGCCAGAGGCAGTACTCCTTCCACCCCAAGAGAAGAGCTCAAATTTAAAAGAAAGCAAAAAGAAAAAAAAGAGAAGCAAGAAAGAACAAAAAAATAATGATATGACCATAGAAAGTCATTGTTTTGACACAAAGACCAAGACACACATTCAGAAGAGGACAAAGTATTAAAACAGCTATGGGCAAAACCCTAAAGAAAAAAGTGGGAAGTGGCTTCAAGCTCAGAAAGAAAACATGGAAGAGCTCAAAAAGGAACTTTAAAATAATATAAGATCAGTGGAAGAAAAATTTGGATAAGAAATGAGTGTGATAGAAGGGAATTATAAAAGAGTCAATAGCTTGGAAAACAGCTTAAAAGGCAGAATTGGCCAATTGGAGAAGAAGATACAAAAATCCAGTGAAGAAAACTAATGCTTAAAGAGTACAATTGACCAAATGGAAAAGAAAGTACAAATGCTAATTGAGGGGAAAAACAACTTAAACATTAGAACTGGGCAAGTAGAAGCTAATGAAAACATTTAATCAAACAGATTCAAAAGAATGAAAAAATAGAAGGAAATGTAAAATAGTTCATGGGGGAAAAAAACCTGAAAAATAGAACCAGTAGAAATGATATCAGAATCATTGGTCTATCTGAAAGACAAAATCAAGATGACCTGGGAAGCATCTTTCAACAAATTATCAAGGAAAACTGCTTTGAGGACAAAATAGACATTGAAAGAATCTACTAATCACCTCAGGAAAGAGGTAACAGAACAAAAACTCCAAGGAACATTATAGTCTAATTTCAGAACTATAAAGTCAAGGAAAAAGTTCTAAAAGTGGCCAGAAGAAAACATTTCAAATATTGGGAACTCACAATCAGGATTACATAGGACTCGGCAGCTGCAACATTTAGGGATCAAAGGTGAGAGAACATGATATTCTGGAAGACAAAGGAGCTTGGACAGCAAGTAAGAATCACTTACCTGAAAAGTATGAATGTAACAGAAAGTCAGAATTTGAGCTGGAAGTGTGTGTTTGCCATGAAGAAGGGAGAATAATCATGTAAGCAGAAATGATGAATAGCTAATGAGTATGATGGTGTTTAGACTACTCTTATTTAAGAATTTCATAGTCATATTAAACATTAATTAGAGTATTGATTAATTATATATAATATATTATTAATCTTAATACTATAATTACTAAGATTAATTATTTATAAATGTTTATCAATTAATAGGAAATTAATTAAATGGATTAAACGGTTTTTTTTTAATTTTAAAGAATACCCTAAATATAAAATGCACACATTTAGTTTTCAAGAAGATGTAATTAATAATTATTTTGGTCACATAAAAGAAAATGTAAAGCTTAATTTAGAAGACCTTATAAAACAATATATCTATCCCCTCAGTACTTGGATGATTGTCTTTTAAACTGCTACTCCTGCATAAGGAAGATACGACATAGATATGACTTAAGTTTGTTTCAGTTCATTTACTGGCTTACTGTTTGATTTTGGTCAAGTAAAATGATTTTACTTTTCCTGTCTGTGAAGTGATTCTAATAACAATTATTCCTCTTGTCTCTAGAATGAAGTAAAGAAAAATTAGAAGATACTTGTTAAAGATTTCAAAATACTTGGATGTAGTCTATGAAAACCTCATAGTAAGATGATGATTTTCTCTTTTGTTTCATAAGGGCATATTCATATGTAACCAATGCAATGTTCTCAAAAAATGCACTTATTTGAGCCAATAAAGAGGATATGTCTTAGAGAAGACTACATAAACTCTCAGAGCTAAAGGGGAAAAAAAAGCAAAAGAAAAAACTGTGTTTTAGTTCAACCAGGATATCTTCATTACTAGCAACCAAAAAGATTAGTAAGGCATACAGTTTTGCATCTTCTATCAGAGATGTTTAAGAGGGGAACTATAAAACAGAAGAATGACTTTTGGTAGTGATGAACTATGACCATACATATCCTGTACCTGAAGAAAGGCAGCTGGAATAGGAGACTACATGTAAGTATATAAGTGTATGGACATTGATAAGGGGGAAAATAACAATTCCCCAATAGACACTTATGATCTAGATCTTTAAAGAATAATTGTCACAAATAAGTTCGTATATATGCATCACTTTCCTCTTGCTTTCATATATTGGAGTTAAAGCATTGCTAGTGGAAGGAAAACGTCAGAGGGAATGTACAATTCAGTATGTGGAGGCATTTTTCTAAATTATTTACCAAAAGTATTGGGACAATCCACAGCATGGCAACTGGTGATTAATATTACTGATTGGCCACAGTTTTGTTTCCTTATGTTGTTTATGTAACTAACAATTCTAAAAGTACATAAAAGATTAGTGATAATGGGAATCTTGATTTTATCACTCATTTTATTGGTGATTTTATGCTCTTTCCATAACCTTGGTTTTAGATAAATACAAGTCAACCATATCAAGGAAAGGTCCATTTCCTCTTATTTTTCATAGTGTTGAACGGAATTGGGTATTGTATCTTGATAAAAGTTTTGTCCACATCTACTGATAGATTCACATGATTTTTGCTTTTATCTAATTATTAATATAATGAATTGTTTATACTTTTACTAATGTTGAGTCAAATCTAAATTCTAAAAATAAATTCCGCCTAGTAACAGTGCAATCTTTCTGATAAGATACTGAAACCTCTTAATAATATTTTGAAACATTTGAAATTATTTGTATTAATGCTAATTAAGGATATTGACTTATGGTTTTATTACATTTTTGCAGCTTCCTGGCTTAGGCATCAAAAATATATGTATATCAAAGAATGGAATTGATAGGAAGGCTCTCTTTTGCTTTTTTAAAGGAAATAAGATAAGTATTATCGTAAGATAAGATAATTTGTAAGATAAGAATTAATTTCCCACTAGTCCCAGGGATTTTTCTTTGAGAGTTCATTTATGACCTTTGGAATTTCCTTTTCCTGAGGCTGCATAATTTTATTGACTTTTCATTTTGACAAATTAGCTTTTGGGTATTTGTTGCAACTATTGGCGTATTTTTTGATGCTTGTTTTAATGATAAATAATTGGGCAAAATAGTCTCCAATGATTTCCTTTATTCTCAGTTCATTATGAAGTTATCTATTGCATTTTTACTGGTAATATCCTCTCATAAAAATCAAATTAGTTTATCCATCATGCATATTATTTTAAATATTTCACTGGTCTATTAAGAAATTTTGTTTTAATGTTATTCATCATATTTTTGTGATATTTGGAATTTTACTTTGGCATTTAATTGTGGAGTTTTTATGCATTTAGTATCTCTTTAAAGTTGCGCTCATAATTTGTTGATCTATTTTTCTTTAATTTTTGCTGATAAAATCTTTAGAGATATAAGTTTTCTTCTAAATATTGCTTTGTCTACATCTCCCAAATTTTGATATTTTGTCTAATTGGTATGTTTATCTTTTTCATTATCTGCTTTATCTTCAATGACATTGTTTAATATTTCTATGATTTTTACTTTGACTCATAAGTTCGTTAAGATTAGGATATTGAGTTAAATTAATTGTCATTTTTTTCTTTCATGGATATTTATTAAATGTAATTTTATTACACTTTGGTCGACAAAAGTATATTTATTATTCCTACATTTCTGATTCATTTTTGAGGGTTTTACAAATAGAACATAGAGTATTTTTGCAACTGTGGCTTAAAATGTGAAAAATATTCATACTTCTTTCTATTTCCATTCAATAATCACCAGAAATCTATTTTTTAAAATTCTCTCTGCTAGTTTGTTATTTTTGTTCAGTTGTTTATTTTTATTAAGTTGATGACTTAAATATATATATATGTGTACCATTATCTGCAAGGTACAGATTGAGATACTTTACTATTATATTTTTGCTATTTTTTGCTGTTAACTAGTTTTAAGTTTTCTTTTAATTTTACTTTTAGATAAAAGGCTATTAATTGAAAACGTTTTACGTATTGACATTGATTCATTGTCAATAGAATCTTTCACCAAAATGTGGGATCAATATCAGCTTAATTAAGAAAATTTCTTAACAATCAAAATTCCAAAATGGAATTATCTTATAAGGTTGCATCTCTCCCCAATAGTAATTGCCAAATAAATATCCCATAGATACTTAGGTACAAAATGCTAATTAAGGTATTAGATAGATGGTCTTTGATATCTGTTCTGAGTCCATGAAAATTTCTTTAAAATCAAGACTAACAAATAATAATGTCAATAAAACTAAAAATATGCCTAAAATGCTGGTAATTTGAAACTTAAAACCAAATTCACATATTTTATAGAACTCTAAAGAGATCCTTTATAACACTTGCAAAGCATATTTACAATGACTTGATGAATTCTGAAGAATCCGCGTGTGTATGAAAAAGTTGAATGAAAGGAGAATGTTAACTGTTGTAAATTTTAAAAAGTTATTCATGGATTTTTAATTTCTTGATGTTGCTTTGTAGTCCTACTAATGTCTGCTGGATGATTCTAAAGTGTGTAGAGATAAGCTCCAAGTTATTTTGCATTGTTTTTAAAAAAAAATCTTCCTACATCCTAAGCTACTTTGTTTCAATAACAGTGATGATCTTCAGAAAAATTAGACTTTTATTTAGCATTCAGATGGGATTTTAGACTGTGGATCAATCCAGAACATACCACAAAGATGATGCTCAGTAAGTATATTAAATGCAATAGTCTTTATTCATTCTACATTGCATCAAGATGTACAGAGGCATTTCCTCCTCATTTTAATCTCAGCCAGGGTTGAATATCTAAATAGAATTGGGATTTTAATAAGTAGTGTAGATGTAATTAATCTTAATGAGCACAGTAATGAGATATAGAATTTTGGGAGTTCAGTAAAATATTGTTTTTATAGGAATTATTCATTTCTATCTACTCTTGGGATTTATCCTTAGAATATTATTCTTTTTTTCATTTGGTGATAGCTTTATCTGATTATTGATTGTTATAAATTTTCTTCAAAATTCTTACTACCAGATAAAATCTGATTGTTCTAAATTTGACCATGAATAGTGTAATTGTAAAGTATTGACTACCCTAATTCCACATATCATATGTTGTTTGTAATCACTACAGACTTTTGAGTTGATAGATCCATATATATATATATATATATATATATATATATATATATGTATATATATATATATACATATATATATATGCTCATGATAACTACAAATCAGCAAAATATAAGGTGTTTCTTATCCACTTAGAAATCCACAATACATAGTATTAAAAAAGACAAAAACAGTTACTAAGTATCTACTATGTGTCACACCATGTGCTAAGTACTGAGGATACAAAGAATGGCAAAAGACAACGCCTTTGAAGAGCTCATAATCTAATTATTTCTTCACTATTTTAAATAAATACAATCATGTCCAGAAAGAAAGAATTATCCACATCTTTCATAACTGATGTAAGTATAAAAAAAGAATAGCTTTTTAAAAACCTTTTAAATAATGTCATTTAACGTATTAGTTGAAATTCAAACCATAGCCATATAAGGGAGACATATAAGTGTGTACATACATGTTTATGTTTAACTCTTTCCTCGGTTACATGTACAAACAATTTTAACGTTCATTTTTAACATTTTGAGTTCCAAATTCTTTCCCTCCTTGAGAAGACAAGAAATTTTAAAATGATTATACATGTGTAGTCATGCAAAACGTATTTCCATATTAGTCATGTTATAAAAGGAAACATAGGACAAATTTAAAAATAATAGAATATAATATGTATATTTTTAAAAATGTATGCTTCAATATGTATTCAGAATGCATCAATTCTTTCTCTGGACATGGATAGAATTTTTTTTTAATAAGTCCTTCAGAATTGTCTTGGATCACTGTATTGCCAAGAATCTCTGAATCATTCACAGACGATTAGATGGTTATCTTACAATATTGTTGTACTCTGAACTATTTTCTCCTGATTCTGCTCATTTTACTTTTGCATCAGTTCATGTATGTCTTTCCGGGCTTTTCTGAGAGGCAGTAACTCATCCTTTCTCAAAGCATAATGGTATTCCATCACACTCATATACCACAATTTATTCAGCCATTTCCCAACTAATGGGCATACCCTCAATTCCCAATTCTTCACTACCAGAAAGGAGAATATAGAAGATATACTAAAAGCATGAAAATTAGTAAAGGGAAATTAAATTATCTCCATTTGCAGATAGCATGCTGATATCTACAGAAAAACTAAGAGAATGTGTGAAAAAACTTAGATAGCTAATAGCTTCAGTAAAAGCAGCAGGATGTGAAATTAATTCATAAAGTCATTAATACTTTCATGTCCCACTAACAAAATAAAAGAAGGAAATGCTATGAATTCCCATGAAAAAATAGTTACAATTTATATAAAATATTTGGCAATGAATCTATCAAGATATGATATGATGATATACATAAAGAACCCTGAGGAATAAACTAAAAACAAGTTGAAAAATTAACAATTTTAGCAAAGTTGCAGGACATAAAATAAACTCATATAAATGATCATCATTTCTATATGTTATCAATAAAACCTGGAAGCAAGAGATTGAGAAAATTCATTTAAAGTAACCATAGATAATATAAAATGCTTGCAAGTCTTCTTTCCAAGACAAAGCCAGGGACTGTATGAACACAATACAAAACATTACTCAAACGAATAAAGATCTATATAAACAATCGGAGAAATATTATTTGCTCATGGGTACACCAAGCCAATATGATAGAAATGAAAATCTAAGTTATTTCACTTATTAAGTCTCATATCAAACAAACTACCAAGAATTTTTGATAGAACTAGAAAAAGGTAATAACGAAATTCACCTGGAAGAACAAAAATCAATAACATCAAAGGAATCAATTACTTTTTAAAAAGTGTGAGGCAAGGTGGTCAAATAGTACCAGATTTCAAACTATTCTACAAAATAGAAAGCATCAAAATAATCTGGCACTAGCTAAGAAACATAGTGGTAGATTAGTGGAATGGTTTAGGTACACAATGCACACATAATATTAAATGACCATAGTAATCTCATGTTAGATAAATCCAAAGAATCAAGTCTTTAGGACAGGAAGTTATCATTGGACAAAAATTGCGAGGAAACTGGAAAGTAGTTTGGAAGAAATTAGGCATAGACCTATATGTCACCTACATTCTAATATAAGACCAAAATGGATAAATGATTTAAACATGAAGGATGATGTAAATAAATTAGGAGAACATAGAGCAATATACCTGTCATAACTATGGATAAAGGAAGAGTTTATAATAGAATGAGACATAGAGTGGAAGATGGGAAGTACATGATTACATGAACGTAAAGATTTTGCACCAACAATCCTTAAGCACCCAAATTTGAAAGAAAATAGGGAACTGAGGGATTTTTTGGGCAACTTTCTCATTTCTGAAATATATAGGGAATTGAGCAAAATTTACAAAAGTTAGTATTCATTCTCCACCTGAGAAACAGACAAAGAATTGGAAGAGGTTGTTTTGAGAAAAAGGAATCAAAGTTTTCAATAGTCACATGAAAAATATTCTAAATTACTACTAATTAGAGAAATGCAAATTAAAAAAATTTTGAGATATTATTTCACATTTATCAGATTGGCTAACATGACAGAAAAGGCAACTGACAAATATTGGAGGGAATGTGGAAAAATTGGGATACTGAAGCACTTTTGGTGGAATTTTGAAGTGTTGCAACCATTTTGAAGAAAAATCTGAAACTACACTGAATGTTTTATAAAACTACGTACCCTGTTGACCCAGCAATAATAGATATATATCCTAATGTGATCAAAGAAAAGGGACAAAGATCAATTTGTACAATTTATACATATTCCATAAAGTTTTTTTTTGAAATTTGAAACAAAATTTTTTTATTTAACTTTTTACATTCATTTTCACAAAATTTTGGCTTCCAAATTTTCTCTCCTTTTATCCTCTCCCCCCACCCCAATACAGCGAGCAATCTAATTTTCTCTATCACCAGTCTGCCCTCTCTTCTATCATCCCTCCCTTCTCTTGTCCCCATCTTCTCTTTTGTCCTATAGGGCCAGATGACTTTCTATTCCTCACTAACTGTATGTCTTATTTCCTAGTAGCAATAACAATACTAAACAGTTGTTCCTAAAACTTTGAGTTCCAAATTCTCCCCATCCCTCCCTCCCCAACCATTCCCTTTGAGAAGGCAGGCAATTCAATACAGGCCCTATCTGTGTAGTTTTGCAAATGAGATCCATAATAGTCGTGTTGTGAAAGACTAACTGAATTACCCTCCATCCTATCCTGCCCCTCATTGTTTCTATTCTGTCTTTTGATCCTGTCCCTCCCCAAGTGTTAACTTCAAATTGCTCCCTCCTAACATTACCCTCCCCTCCATCATTCCCCCCCCCCTTGCTTATCTCCTTCTCCCCCACTTTCCTGTGTTGTAAGATAGGTTTTCATACCAAAATGAGTGTGCATTTTATTCCTTCCTTTAGTCAAATGTGATGAGGGTAAACTTCTTGTTTTTTTCTCAACTCTCTTCTTTTTCCCTCCACTAAAACGTCTCCTGCTTGCCTCTGGAATGACATATAATTTACCCCATTCCATTTCACCCTCTTTCCTCACTCTACCTTTCTCTCTCACCATTTACCTTAATTTCTTTTAAGATATGTTCCCATCCTATTCAATTCACTCTGTGCTCTCTGTCTCTGTATGTGCGTGCATGTGTGTATGTGTCTGTGTGCATGCGTGTACATATGTGTGTGTATGTGTGTGTGTGATCCCACCAACTACCCAGATACTGAAAAGTTTTAAGAGTTACTAATATTGTCTTTCCATGTAGTGATGTAAGCAGTTCAACTTTAGTAAGTCCCTTATGACTTCTCTTTGCTGTTTACTTTTTCATGCTTCTTCTCATTCTTGTGTTTGAAAGTCAAATTTTCTTTTCAGCTCTGGTCTTTTCATCAAGAATGATTGAAAGTCCTCTGTTTCATTGAAAGACCATATTTTTCCCTGAAGTATTATACTCAGTTTTGCTGGGTAGGTGATTCTTGGTTTGAGTCCTAGTTCCTTTGACTTCTGGAATATCCTATTCCATGCCCTTCAATCCCTTAATGTAGAAGCTGCTAGATCTTGAGTTATCCTGATTGTATTTCCACAATCCTGGAATTGTTTCTTTCTAGCTGCTTGTAAGATTTTCTCCTTGACCTGGGAGTTCTGGAATTTTGCCACAATGTTCCTAGGAGTTTCTATTTTTGGATCTCTTTCAGGTGGTGATCGATGGATTCTTTCAATACTTATTTTGTCCTCTGGTTGTAGAATGTCAGGGCAGTTTTCCTTGATAATTTCATGGAAGATGATGTCTAGGATCTTTTTTTGATTATGACTTTCAAGTAGGCCTATAATTTTTAAATTGTCTTTCCTGGATCTCTTTTCCAGGTCAGTTGTTTTTCCCATGAGTTATTTCACATTCTCTTCCATTTTTTCATTCTTTTGGTTTTGTTTGGCGATTTCTTGGTTTCTCAGAAAGACATTAGACTCCATCTGTTCCATTCTAATTTTGAGAGAACTTTTTTCTTAAGTGAGCTTTTGAACCTCTTTTTCCATTTGGCTAATTCTGCTTTTGAAAGCATTCTTCTCCTCATTGGCTTTTTGAACCTCTTTTGCCAATTGAGTGAGCCTATTTTTCAAAGTATTATTTTCTTCAGCATTTTTTTGGGTCTCCTTTACCAAGGTATTGACCCGTTTTTCATACTTTTCTTGCATCTCTCTCATTTCTCTTTCCAGTTTTTCCCCCCACCTGTCTAACTTGCTTTTCAAAATCCTTTTTGAGCTCTTCCAAGGCCTGAGCCCACTTGACATCCCCCTGGGATGTCTGGGATACAGAGGCCCCAACCTCCACGTGTTTCACTGATGGTAAGAATATTTCCTCATCATCAGAATTGAATGGTGGGAACATTTGCACCTACTCAAAGAAGCTCTCTATAGTCTTATTTTTCTTCCCTTTTCTGGGCATTTTCCCAGCCAGTTACTTGACTTCTGAGATTCCTGTCCACCCCTGCCTAGATTCGCCCAGCTAGTGCTTGGGGTCTGAGATTCAAATGGGCTTTCCCTGGCAGGCACGGCTGCTATTCAATGTGAGCTTAAATTCTGGTGCTGGGGTGGGGGCAGGGCTGCCTCCCAGGCTCAGTTCCCTCAGGGGCTTTATGCAGAGACCTTCATGAATGGAGCGGGTGGGGGCACGGCCACCTCCCAGTCTCAGCTCCTTCAGGTGGTTTATGCAGAGACCTTCAGTAATGAAGATCCTGCCTGCTCGGGGCATCCCAGGGGGCTGCCACTGCTGCCCCTGCCTCTGCCTCCCCCCCGCTTCCTCCCGAGGGAGCCCGAGCCACGGAGACACCCAGTTCACCTCTCGGTCAGCCCAGACGTCTCTCTCACTGACCTGTAGTGTCTGTGGGCGGAGGGACCTTCCTGGCCGCCGGAGGTTCCGTCCCTGAAGCCCGCTTGGATCCGCTCCTCTGGGGCTGCGGCGAGGGCAGGGGTCGACTCTGCTTTCCGGGGCGTGATGGACCCTGGGGACGGCTCTCCAGGGCTCTCTGGAATGGAAATCTTTTCCACTGTGTTTCTGCATGCCCTGCAGTGATCCAGAACCTGTGGGGAGTTCTTCCTACAGGAAATCCATGGGCTGTGGGTTCGGAGCTAGCACATGTGAGTCTTCCTACTCTGCCATCTTCAAGACTCTTCTTAAAAAGGATAAAGTTTTTTTTAATGTTTTATTTTGTGTCTTTGAGGATATGACTAACAGTGGGATCACTGGGTCAAAGAGGACGTGCAATTTAGTAACTTTGGAGACATAATTTCAAACTGGTTTCCAGAATGAGTACATCAATTCACAGTTCTAACATTTGTAATAGGAATATCCATCTCACATTTTGCATTCCAGACAAACTACCTTTCTCTCATTTCAGTATCTATGATTTTGAACTAGCTATTGCACATGCCCAGAATTTACTTCTTTCTTAATTCTGTTCCATAAAGTCCCTCTGTTATCTTAAGATGTAGCACCATGTTTAGCATGACCTCTCTTCCAACTGCTTAGCATTTAAATCCTTTTCATATGTAACTAAACATATGAAATGTATAAACATTTCTCTCATATATATGTATGTAAATATATACACATATACATAAGTTTCCCTCTATCTAGATATAAGTATATGGTTATATACACATACACTCATTTATACACATACACAAACATACATGCTAGCATATTTATTCAGCATTGTGTTTATATGTACTTGTTTCTCATTACAACATAAGTTGTTTACAATTACAGATGTCGTTGGATGTCATTCTGTATATTTTTATCTCAACATTTAACATAATGTCTAGAAAATATAAGAGATTTAATAAATGATTGATTTGAGGACATTGCCTTCTACAAAGTACAGAAGATGTGGTTGATTCAAAGAACAGTACAAGGATTTATGTATCTATTTCCAAAGTCTTCCAGTGTAAGTGTATGTGTGCATGTGTGTATGTATCCACCTACATTTTCAACTCTCTGATCCATCAATCTCTATATTTGAGGGGTGGAAGTGTTTTTCACATCTTATTTCTTTATTTTTTAAGTTCCTCTTTTTATAAATGTTGAATCACACATTTTGATCTTTGTACTAATTTGATTTTTTATATGACCTTAACCTTCAGAAGAGGTGTTATACAGTACAAAATATAATGATTCTAAAGGCAGAAGAGAGGTTTTCAAAACTTGTCTCCTAAAAGATTACTACTCATGACCTTGAGAACATCATCAAACTGCCTTGGACTTTGGTTTTCACATATTCAATCAGTCAGTCAAAAAACATTTATTAACTGCCTACTGTGTGGTCAGGCACTGTGATAAGTGCTGAAAAACAAGGCAATTGGACTCCATGGCTTTTCAAATGCCTTCTGGATCTAGATTGATAATCTTATGATCCTTTTTGAATTTTGCTCTAAATTATTAAATGAATTGCTTTTTAAAATATTTTCTTGTTTTATAGATTCCTTTCTAATTGTTTCTTTTTGGGTGTCTCTAATTAGACAATATGGAATTAAAGTTTTCTACTTACTAGCTAGATATTGATTTAATTAATCTTCCATCTCCCCTCCATAAGTTAGAAAGAGTTTCCACAAGTATGATACATTTTTCTTTGACATTTATCTTTGGTAATATTCTTTGACAGTTCCACCATTCTTATTATGGCTTTTACCATGGAAATAGTTGCCTTTTTATATCACCAAGGCAATATTCACAGCACTAATGGTGACTATGAATATGCCAGTGAAGTTCTGAATTGAAAAGTATAACAGACTCTCCATATAGAAGACAGAAGAAAACATTTATTCAGACACCAGAAAGCCAAATCCCAACCCCAGGAAGCCAAATCCCAATACCAGAAAACCAAATCCATCATAGCAACAAAGAAGTTAATACACATTATCACTGAAAGGGACACCTCCACTCCTAAGCCTCCCCTGACAATTGATGAGTCCTTCCCACAAACACTCACAATCCTAGCTCTCTGCCTGCCTGTATCCTCTCTCTCCCTCTGCTCTAACTCCTCCTCACTCATTTCCTCCTAGCTCTGCCCCACCCTTCTTGTTCCTTTTTCAACAAGCTCCTCCCATTACACATGACTTAAGCTTCCATGTGATTTAAGCAGGTCACATGGACCTATTAATGGATGGGGAAGATCTTCGAATTAAGCAAAAATACATTAGTAATACACTTGTATATTGGTGTACACAAAGTGCTTTAGCCTTTCTATTAGATATGTTGGGAGAATACATTTGTTTTCAGTGGTTACAGGAGGTATCAGTTTTTTAGTTACTTCTGTTTACCTTAATCATTCTATTACTTGAATTAATAATTTCAAATGTAAAAGGAACTTTTGAGAATTTGAGCTTAAGTGTAACCTCTTTTCTGAATCAGTTGAGATATTAGACCTGCTTCTTTTTGGTATTTTTTCCCTATAAGGTGTCACTTTTCGATTGTTCATTAAATAAATATTTTCAAGTTTTCAGAAGACGTCAAGTTCTTCATTTTTTAATCTTACATTTTAGTTGCTCTTCAATTCATCTCTCACCTTACATAATCTAGAGCTTTGATTAGTGAAATTATTTCTTTAGATTGCCCTGCATTTGGTGTGAATGTGTTTTTTAATGACTTGTAGTTAGTAAAACAAAAATGAACAGACAAAACTATAAAGTCCTTGCTTATGACAGGTGCAATTTGTTTCCAATTTTGTTATAACATAGTACTAGCACAAAACAAAAGTAGATGTGTCTTCAATCCATTTCAAGAACACTCATTGTTCCCTGCTTTAGTTCTTAGTGACATCTGCACCAAGGAATTCCAATAAGTGGAGGTTTTATTATTTCTAATTACTTCCAATGTGTTTTTCTTCCTATGGTAATAGAACAAGAAAGGGAGTCCCATACTCTGTACCAACTTATTCATCACAATGAATTTAAAAATAAAGAAATAATGACCTCTAAAATTATTTATTTTATTTATTTCTTAAATTCATAAAAATAACTTCATCACAATGACCAGGTCGTTAATCCAATTAAAAGTATTGACATAAGGCCATTGGTCATAATTTAATGGGTTCTTCCAGGCCTCAGTAGTTGCTGTTGTAGTCTTAGGGAACACATAGTCCCTGCTGAGAATCTACCGCCAAGAATTCCTTTACTTTTCTATCTCTTACCCTGCAATAATATGACATGGATGATAAATTGGACGTTCAGTGAGTTATTATCATTATTGTCTTTAATAAAATATGTATTAATATATCAAATCTATTTCAAAACAGTGAAATAGAATTTTACTTAAAGTTATCACTATAGATGGCTCAGGTACAAAAGGCCAGTCAGAAATGTGGGGAAGACTTGATTTCTTGCACTTGCTGGCCATTCCTCAGAATCATTTAGGTTAAAGCACTGCTTAAAGTAAATTGACCTTACTTAAGAGAAAAGACATTTTATTGACTCTGTTTTAATAAAGTAGTGAGACTCTCCAGGCTATTCATTGGATCTTCATTATCAAATGTCAGGCCAAGGGTCACAAAACCCTGTTATCCTCTACAAATGAAATGTTCACTGTGACTTGCCATTATGGAAGGGGGGAAAAAGAACATAACTGAACCTCAGGCATTTTGACTTTTATAGGCCTTTTTATGGAATGAAATAATTTAAAGCAAAGGTTAGCAATTGCTTCAATAGGCAGAGAAGAAGGCTATCACCCAAGAACATTAGAATCAGTCATCAAGTTGACATTGTGTGGACCATCCAAAGACTTTGTTAAAGTGTTCATTTTCTACAGAATTGCAGTAAGAGAGTTGGCAGGATCCCAAGAAAAGTGAACATTTTTGTGCTTTTTTTGTTTTGTTTTGTTTTGATTTGTTTTTTGCTATGCATTCTATAATCTGGTTTAGAATATGCCAAGGACACATGGAATCAGGGAACAAACATCTTTAAGTATTTATACGGAGCAAGGGGACCTTACATTCCATTAAGTCTGATTTTTTGCTCAAAGAATTGATGAACAACTGACAGTAAGGGAAGAAGCAATATTCCCAAATCTCACAGAATTTCAGTAAGTGACAGTAAGTAAAATTAGGATTTTAATCCCGGTAATCAGACTTCAAAGCCAATGGCACTTTCCTTTATGACAGACTGCCTCCTCCCTTACAAAAAAGCAAATAAATGGGCAAATTAGAAGTGTTGTCCAAATTAAAATGTATTGAATGGATGTGGACTGAAGGTAATATTAGAACAATGCGTTATGAACATTACAGTTTTTATGTAATTTGAGAAAGTTTTGGAAAATGTTCCCTCCAGTACTCTAGGAGGAAAAGAATTTATAATGTTGAAGGGGAAAAAAAAAAGTAAAGACTAGTGAAAGTAAGTACTGCCCCCTCCCCCAAATCAGGAATCCCTTGTTGGGAGTGGTCCACTTAGTCTAAGCAGTTGAATGTTTACCAAAGCAAGATAGTGTATCTCTTAAAGCTCGAAAAGAGATGAAATTGCAACTCCCTCCATAGGTGGTGTTTGCTTTTGTCAGTTCATGAGCATAAATTGTGTTTGTGTAAGAGTCTGTATAATTGATTAAATGGTTCATACTTACTTTTACTTCTCCAAAGGCAGGGGGTGGCTTAGTATAGACTGGAAATATAATCAGGAAAACCTCAATTAAAATATGGCTTCAGAAGCATATTAGTTGTATGCACCCAAGATATATACCACTTAACTTCTTTCTGTCTCATTTTCTGCAGCTGTAAAATAGGGTAATAATAACACCACCCTTGCAGGGTTTTGTGAGATTCAAATGAGATATTTGTTTTAAAAACGTGCTTAGAAGAGCTTAGCACATAGTAAGTGATATATAATGATTCCTTCTCTTCTTCTCTTCATCCCCCTTTCAAACTATTCAGGATGAAAATGGAGTCCTTGAAAAGTTAATTTTTGCTTGAAGAGATTAAATGCCTCTTCCCCAGGCTAAAAAGCTTTTGAATTCTTTATCTTCCCTTGCAGATCCCTGAACATGGGGCTAGGAATCAGAAAGTTTAGATTTTATTCTTAGATCTAGCTCCTTATATCTGGGTGACTTGGGGCCAGTCATTCCACCTTTATGGGCCTGATTTCCTTGATTCATAACATGAAGTAGATGAAATAGACGAAATACTATGGAATGTTATATATCATTCATGTTTATAAGTCCTTTCCTCACAAGAGCTCTAGGAGAGAAACACTATGAGTTTTATAATTCCCATTCTACAAATGAAGAAACTAATATGTACATATTCCCAGAGTCATACAGCTAGCAAGAATTGAAGGCAAGATTTAAGCCACGTCTACTCCTATTTCAGGCCCTTTACCCTTTCCTCTATAACACATTAACCTTTAAGTCCCCTTTCAAATATAAATTCTGTGATCCTTACATCTATAATATAAAGGAGCTTGACTGAATCACCTGTAAGGTTCCTTTCAGATTTATATTCTGTTTCTATTCCTTTTTATTTAAAAAAAGAATGAAAAAGAATTAACCAAACACTTACTATTTGCAAAGCAACATGCTAACCACCTGGTATACAAATAGCAAAGGAAGGCAGTCCTTGCTTAGTTTTGGTTCTATGAGGAAGACAACATAGAATATTTCAGCTACAAGTTAGACGAAAATGTCCAGTCTTTAGAATATAGTATCAAAGAAGATTGTAATTACTTTTAATTAATACCATTCCTGTTGATACAATTTTCTTATGCTGAACCATAGGACAGTGCCAAAGACTTTGGTAACAAAACTTTCTTTCCTGGGTCTTCGGTAGCTGTGATTGTAGCATATGTAGGAGTAACTTCCAAGTTGTATCTCTGTGGGGATGCATCCCAGGATGTTTCAATAGGGCACCAGGCTAGAGATAATACTAGTCCAATAGTATTTGATTTCACAGTACTGGAATAGTTCCATCACTATCTGTGGGAAGATGATGGTCAAGATGTTGATGGTCATTTGACTTTATCACAGGTTATTGTTTTCAATATCCTCATTTTTTGGTTCAACACCATCCATTTATTTCATATTCAAAAAAGAATCTATGATTTAAAAAAAGTATCAATATGGCAAAAGATCAAAGTCTCTCAAAATCTTAGCAGACGGTACTTATGCCTTCCAAAGGCTGAAAATAATTCATCACATGCACATTTAAACTTAAAAAATACTGTCCTCTCATGTGCTGCTCCAATCTTTGCCAGGCTAGTTCCTGGAAAACCCCTCAGTTTCTAAGCCTGTTCTTGAAGGCTTTTTTTGGCTTGGTAGCAATTTGCCAGGAGCTGTATTTATAGACTTGTATGTAGACTTGGCTGAGTCTACAGCAAACAAAAGTTGCATCTATGCTGCAATGAAATAGCAAAATAAATTTGAAAGTTTTCCCCTTCTTTTGCAAATAATGACATCAAAGCTCCAAGAAATAATAGAATTTCAGTCACATTAAAACATTCTGGTAATTTTCAGGCCATTTAAAGTACTATCTCAGTAAGCAGTCTCCACTGAAGTCTTCTCATATATTTATCTTGGCAAAGAAATATTCTGGGGTTCTAAAAAGCTAAACCAACCAATCATCAGCAAACATTTTTAAGTTCTTATGATGCTCCAGAAAAGACAATATGTACACCTCTCTATATATATATATGCTAGATATTTACAGGGTAGAGTGGAGGCAATCCTACAATAACAAGATTAGCAGTATTTGTGTGTGATGTTTGGAGGATGGGGATAGAGTGGGGAAAAGGCTAAGAAAAGTCCACTACAAAGGTGGGATTTGAGGTAAGTCTTGAAAAAAGCCAGGGAATCTGATTTCCCTAAGAGGTGGAAGGAAGGAGAGAGATCATTACAAGTATCAGGCACACTCAATGCAAAGATACAAAGAGGGGAGAGGCAGTGGCATATGTGAGGAACAAAGGGACAATGTTACTACACTATAATTTACGTACAGAGAATTATAGTGTAAGAAGACTGGAAAGATGTCTACTATAGTCTTTCAAGTTGGAAAGTCTTGAGGTAGAAGTCTGATCATGGACTATATTATATCTAGCTAAGGTGAGAGAGGTTGGTTCATCAATGGGCTGACTGTAGGCAGATGGATTTTTCAGCTGTACCATCTTTGGCAAACCATCCACTAAACCATAGAGGTGTTAACTGGCCAACGCCAGTTGTTGGAGATGTAGCTGTGATGTCATCCCTCTCTTGCTTCAGATTTGATATTGGGACAAAATGAGAAACTCATGCTTGAACAGCTAATAAAAAGAGGTTTATTTTGCCCTGATACAGGAAGGATTTGCTAATGGATAGATGATTGGACCATTATACTGTATGGATGGACCAGAAGTCAGGAAGATGAGCTCAAATCCAGCTTCAGACAATTACTAGCTCTATGACTCATAGCAAGTCACTTAATCTCTACTTGTTTCATTTTCCTCATTTGTAAAATAGTGATAATCATAGCATCTACCTCTTAGGATTGTTGTAGATATCAAATGATATAGAATTTGTAAAGCACATAGCACAGATCCTGCCACAAAATAGAAATTATATAAATTATTTATTATTACTATTATTGTTAAAGGTACAGTGTCACTTAATATCTCTGGATATGACTTCTTATTTCCATCTGAAAATGCATCTCATCATCAGGGCAGGATGTAAGAGACAGCAAGACATGTAATCTTCAAAACTTCACCAAAGCCTGGAGTTTGAGATTATATGTGCTTGAGACTTTTTATGATTTTTAGAAAACCAGAAAGCTGAATCAAGGAAACTAGGGCCTTGCTTCAGAGCTCTGACCCAGCACTTTCTGATTTTAGGTGAAATGTCCCTATGTTATAGATGAGAAGGAAGAATTGATATCAGAAAAATTCTGGTTCTATCACACTAACATTCATGAACTAACTGAGACTTGAAGTACCAAATACTGCTAAATAGAATATACACTGGTTTAAGTTTGAAAGTCATAGACTCAGTGTAATATTCTCCACTACTTTCTTGGCAAGAAATGTGTTGTGTTTCATCGGATTGTAAACTCCTTGAAATTAGGGACTGGGTTTTTTTGCTTCTTTTTGTATCTCCAGTGCTTAGTACAGTGCTGGCACATAGTTTAGTGATTGATTGGACATAAAAGTAAAATTGTATTATTGTAAAATCGTATTTATTAATCCTGTTAAATTCAGGGCTTACAAAATCCTTTGGAAAATTACTTGACTTCCTTAAGCCTTAGTTCTTTCATCTTTGGAATGAGGAAAATAAATGAGTACCTCCTACTTTGCAGGATTATTATAAAGAAAGCATTGTGTAATCTTAAAAGTACTATAAAAAAGGATACAACAAAATGATGGCTGCACTTATTTCAAATGTCATTTATTATCTAGGGCATCTACTCAGAGATATGTTTTTAAGTGGGGGGGCTTTTTTCACTAAAATGTAGCATAGTGTGGGGTATTGAAAATCAATTAATCATGTTTTATTAAATGTATATTTTGTGCAAAGCAGTATGCTTGGCACTGGAAGGAATACAAATTTCAGATATGAAACAATTCCTGCCCTGAAGAGACTACAGTATTATAATGATACGACATGAACACAGGTTCCTATATCCTCATATGCAATATTATGTAATACATATTCATTAGACAGTTACAAAACAAATTGCTACATGAAATCTGATGGGGAGAAAGGGACAGTATAAATGAGAAAATTTGAGAAAACTTTCCAGATACAGTGATATTTGAACTGGGCAGTAAAATCTGAAGAGGAATTCAACAAAGGCATTCAACCATAAAGAGAGGATATTAAAAAATAGAGTTCCATTACAGAGGCTGGGACTCAAACTTTAATGCAAGTAACTGAAAAGAAAATGAGTCATGAGGAAGCAGCAGCAGTAGATGGAAACTCATTGTTCAGATATTTAACAGAGTTAGGAAGGAAAGAAAAGGGAAGGTTGCAGGGTCAACTAGGAGTGTTATAGATTGAGAATTAGAAGATTTGACCTCAAATTCCCATGCTGCAACTTAACTAGTTCTATCACTTTAGGCAAATCACTTTAGGTCTCAGAGCTTCCTTTCCCCCATTTGTAAAATCAAGAGGTTGCACTACATGGTTCCTTCTGGTTCTACCATCACATGCTCTGAAAGCAAAACAAAACAATACATTTCCTCTGTTTTCACAGAGCTGAATGTTTTTGTCCACTTCATTGATGGTGACACTACTGTCTCCTGATGGGAACATAAAATGTCTGGCAAATGACTAGCTAAGTGGCTAACTTCTCCCCAGGACAAAAGGTCAACTCAACATCTGCCTTGACTGGAGATATATGGAGAGATGGTCAGATGAACTGTGTCAGATAGATAAGGTCAACAACATCCCCTTCAGTTAAACAGTTAGTGAATTACAGATTTTGTCTGCCTTGGGTACAGAAATCTGTTTCTCTCAATTTGAAACAAGTTGCCTCAAAAATCTTAGGAATATGTTCTGTCTGTCTGTCTGTCTGTCTGTCTGTCTGTCTCTCTCTCTCTCTCTCTCTCTCTCTCATTCCCATTCTATCTCTTTAACAGAAATATGTAAGTGCAACCAAACAAAAGAAAAAGATCACAAAATTGGAGGGGCACATGGTGGCACAGTGATATGATACAATTCCTATGCCAGCTATTAACATGAGATATTGAAATTATACCCAACCTTTCTAAAAAACTGAGATAATACAATGCATTGGTAGAATGTGGCTGATACAGAGATATTCAAATGAGCCCATGAATCTTCAGTCTCACAAAAAGCAAATTATGTCAAAACATAAGCTGGAATATGAGCTCTTTCTTTCTCCTAAACAAGCCTCACATATATCTCCAACAATCTCTGTCTTTGTCTCTCTGTTTTTCTTCTGTACTCCTCATCTCATTCTCTTTTTTTCTTATTCTTTCTTTTTTTTTCCATCTCTATCTCATCCTATATGTTTTTATTTCTCTTTTTCTCTGAACTGGTAATTAATTCTTGAGATTTTAAAATAGTGAGAGGTATGCCCACTTTTTTTGGCATGGGGATGAGATGATGGAGGAAGGCAAGCAGTGTAGGGAAGAGAATGGAGAAGAGAAAGTCACAGAGAGTAAGTCATGCAGCTATGGATTAATGGAGAGCATTTGGGCAGCAAGGACCTTGATGGAAATGAAGGAGTGCTCTGGAGACAGGAGTTTGGGGTCTCATGTTAAAAGGGTTTGGTGGAAAACAGACTGATCCTTACGTCACCTTGGTGTTAGTTTGTGAACATATCCACATCACCTCACAGTCAACAGTATCATTTGGTATTCTTGTTGATCTTAACTGAAAATGTTTGAAATTAATCTGAGATCACAAGGCCAAAAGAGCTTGATGACTTCCCTTGACTTAGCACATAATCTCAGAAGGTGATTTTGGTTTATCAAATATAGTATGATTTATAAATTATACTCCTTTATTTTTCAGGAAAGTAGGCACATGGCTTCGAAATTTGCCTTTTCAGTCTTACTTCCTGCTATTGTTACTTCAAACTGGCTACTTAAAAACTTGCTTATTAAACTGACTAGAAAAGGAGAAGGGTCATCAGGGGGACCTGTACAAGATATAACTCAAACACAGTCTCCCTCTGTCTTCTCCTTGCTCTGCCTCTATCTTTCTCTGTCTGAGTATCTCTGGATTTCTCTATACCTAGGTAGTTCTGTCTACTTCTCTCTATTTCTCGGTCACTCTCTTAATTTCCAGATTAATTGCCCCACCTTTATTTGATTTTTTTTGCTATTTTTTCAGACACCCATAGGATGAAAGTTCCTGAAATATCAGATTTGAATTCCTTCTTCCTTCTGATTTCTATGGTAATATCTTCATAAGTTTAAGTATATTTTGTCTTTCTTTTTTTTACCATGCCTAGAAATACTATTTGCTTTATTATATATGATGAAAAACCAATCTCTACAGCATTTTTTTTGGGCCTCTTTTAGCAAGGTATTGACCTGTTTTTCATGCTTTTCTTGCATCTCTCTCATTTCTCTTCCCAGTTTTTCCTCCACCTCTCTCACTTGATTTTCAAAATCCTTTTTGAGCTCTTCCATGGCCTGAGCCCACTGAATATTTATTTTGGATGTTTGGGATACAGAAGCCTTGACTTCTATGTCTTTCCCTGATGGTAAGCATTGTTCTTCTTCATCTGAAAGGAAAGGAGGAAATATCTGTTCAGTAAGAAAGCAACCTTCTATAGTCTTATTTTTTTTTCCCTTTTCTGGGCATTTTCCCAGCCAGTTACTTGATTTCTGAGGTTCCTCTCCACCCCTGCCACACCTCCAGATCCACCCAGCTAGTGCTTGGGGTCTGAGACTCAAATGCTGCTTCCCAGCCTCAGACTTTTCAGCAGAGGGTGGGGCTGCTATTCAATGTGAGATTAAATTCAGGTTCTCAGGTGGGGGCAGGGCTACCTCCCAGGCTCAGTTCCCTCAGGGGGTTTATTCAGAGTCCTTCAACAACAGATTCAGGCTCCTACCTGCTTTGGGAGCTCCTGTCCTCTGCTGCCTCCCGAGGGGGTCTGAGTTTTGGAGACACCCTGCTCCCCTCTCAGCCAGCCCAGAAGTCTCTCTCACTGACCTGTAGTGCCTGTGGGTTGAGGGACCTTCGTGGACACCAGAGATTCCATCCTTGAAGCCTGCTCGGATCTGCTTCTTTTGGGGCCACATGGCCAAGGCAGGGCTGGGCTCTGCTCCGAGTCTGGTGAGCAATGGACCTTTGGTGCTGGTTATTCAGGGCTCTCTGGAACAGAAATCTCCTCCACTCCATTGTTGTGTGGCTTTCACTGCTCCAGAATTTGTTGGGAGTTCCTCTTTACAGGTAGTTTATGGGCTGTGGGTTCAGAGCTAGCATATGTGAATCTTTCTACTCCGCCATCTTGGCTCCTCCCCCTCGAAAAACTAATCTCTAGACTAGTGGTCAAACAATTTGAGCAAATAGGTCACAAAAAAATGAAAACAATTAACAAGCATATGAAGGAATGTTTCAAATAATTAATAGTAAGAGAAATGCAAATCCAAAAAGCTCCAGAGGTTTCCCATCATGCTCAGAAAAATTTGCAAAAGAAACAAAAAAAAGAAGGCACTAGTCAATGTTAGTGGTGTTATAGAAAAAAGTGGAATATTGATACATTTTTAGTAGGTTGTGAATTAGTACAACCATGCTAGAAAACAAATTGGAATTACGAAAATAAAGTACCTAAAATGTCCATATACTTTCATCCAGAGATTACACTGCTAAGCATATACTCCAAGGAATGTACTGGTTTAAAAAAAAGTTCTCTATGTACAAAAATATTTCTAGTGGCACTATTTTTTTTTTCTTCTGGTAGCAAAGAATTGAAAACAGCAGATCTCTATAATTTAAGAGAAGAAAGAAAAAAATGCATTGTATGAATTTGATGTACAGCAAGAAGCAACAAATGTGATATTTCAGAGAAGAGTAGAATGACTTATGTGAACTGATTATAGGAAACATAGCTGGGGGCTGGGATGGAAGGGGAAGTTACACAATGACTAAAATGATGTAAATAGAAAGAACAGTAACAATAAAATAATTGAAAATGAATACTTCAAAAATACAAAGGATGTGTGGCTGGAAAGAAGGCATATAAAATAATATCCCATCCCTTGTCTTTGGGGAAGGAGGGAGAATAAGCATAAAACCTTGTACGTTTTAAGATTTTTTAGAAACATACTAGTCTTTTTTTCTATTGCATCATTACCACACCTTTAAAATCTTTATTATTAGGAAGAGCTGTTTCAAAAGAAGAGCAGGAAGGATGTACAAGATTGAGACATTTTAAAACAAAAGATATTACCAATATTTTATTTTAAAGTATATAAATCTCTATTGGAAGCAATGCAGGAGAGAAGTTGCACAGAACAACAGTAGCTACCCCATATTCAAACTTTTCAATAATCCTGATGAGTTCCTTTTCCAAAGCTCATCCCATCTCACCTCCAGTTTTCTTTCCATCTATATCCATTTTCACGATGCCCATAGGGACCTAATATGAACTCAGAGAATATATCCTGCCAGTGATGACATCCAGTTTCCCAATATAGGCACATATCTCCAAGACTGTCTCTTTAGAGTGCTTCCTCTTACCATTTTTGGCTTTAGGTTATCCCCTTATATACCCTATTTCATGCAAGCCATACACTTGCCTACTTTCAACAGTGACTGTGATTTTGTTATCTCCACTAAAATTTCATGAGATTTTTATAAAAATACCAAAATAAAATGTATGATAATTTTAAAAGAACTTTATTCATTTAAATGTTTTTTTTTTTTTTTACAGAGCACTTATTATATGCTATACTATGTTTTAAAGACTATATTCTTTTAGGAATATGGAGCTGAAGTAAGATAGACTGCTTGATTTTAAATAGATTATAAATTCATAGGAAAGATGAGACATATTACAAAAAATATAATTTCACGTATTCTAAATTTAAGGGATATCTAAAATGGAGAGGCCAATGGAGAAGTCTAATAGGCAAAATGGAGCCAGAGTACAGGAATATTTTGAGGAGCAAGAACATTTATTTGAGAGTCATTCCTATGTGTTTTAGAATTAATCTACTTGGTCATGATGGTACAGTTTATGTCGTTGAAGTGGGCTAAGAGAATGTAGAGAGAAACTACAACCTTGGGGATAGGTGTGCTTAAAAGAGGAGATATCAGTGAAAATATCCGAGTGACTGGAGAAGGAGATGGCAAGTTTTCATACATTTGAAGGAGAATCATTTGCACAAGGTATTGACCTTGCTTGATTTTTCCCTAGCCATTTTAAGCATTTACTGACACCATAGATTAAAAATATGGTTCTAAATGTTTTCAAGGTTTTTATTACTAATGTTATTTTGGGGTCATTCCTTTGTAGGTAACCTTAAATACTGGTTTGGTTCTAGCTTATTTTATTTGTTGAATTCTTAATGATGTCATGAATTCTTAATGAGGTCATTAATTGTATGACAGGAGTTTTTCAAATGCCAGTTCATGAAAGAGAACTCCTTGACAGTATGTCTTGTCTTGCTACATATTGATTTTTTTATGTTTTTCTCTTCTTTTTCAAGGGAGATAAAAACCAACCTGGGGTTAATCACTATCCTGTTATAAACTCCTTATAGTCAATATTCTATGGAATATGACATAACAATGGGGATGTTCAATGCTGTTTTATTGATAAATGATAGGGAAGAGTGGGAAAAGAGAAGAAGACAGAGGAAGAGAGAAAGGGGATCTGAAATACAACTCAAACATACACAGTTTAAAGGCACTACATTGGGGGCATAGAGTTAAAAGTTCATTCAGTTGGGATGACTTGGTCTTCTGGGGGTAGCATGCTCTTTGGAAGGGGAGATGCATTTGCTGAGGGAGTGTGTGCTCCTAGGGAGGGGAAATTTGCTCCTGCAGAAATAAATATTCCCAGGGAAGGGAGATGTACTCCAAAGTGACCTCTGGAAAATGGAACACAAATCCTTATTTTTGTGACCACCTGAAGCTGGCTAATTTGCATATAAAGGTTCAGGGCACACTTGGGACTTTTGAGGTACTCAGGTTCCGAGAAGAAAAATAAACTGGTAGTTGGCAAGGTATTATTTTTGGACACATAGCTGTATTAAACTTAAAAATATTATTGTTAGTGTTTTTCACGACCTAATTCTATCACAAAGGTTTCCATGCATAGATTGTATGAGGAAAACCTCCCTTAAGGGGAGACTGTCATAATAGTCTCAAAGCCATCAGTCCTAATCTTATAACACCATACTTAGAAGGTTTTTAATTTCACATATCTTGAAGATTGTGAGTATTCAAAATTGTGATATCTAGTTAAATATTCTAAAGATTTTTAGTTAAGAAATGTTATATCTGAACAATTTGGGGCAGCAGGTTCATGTGTGTGTGTGTGTGTGTGTGTGTGTGTGTGTGTGTGTGTGTGTATGTGTGTGTGTGTGAAGAGTCCAGTTGCAATTGAGATGCTTGGTTAAGTTCTTTGGAATATTTTAAGGTCTGTATTTATAATATGAGAATTATAACTTGGTTTATGAAAAGTGGTGAGCTTCTGTCTCATACTTCTAGACACTAGGTCATTTCTTGCTAATGATTCACTAAGTGATACAGTTTTAGAAAGAGGAATGAAATATTCTATGGTCTTCATTTTCTTTCATGGGGCCCAGGGTCTATATATTTATAATCCTTTGATTGTTTCAGCTGACCATGATCTGATGCTAAATTCATGAAACCCTTCATTTTATAAACAAAGGCCCACAATTCAGCCATATTTTTGATGCTTCTTTGTTGACTGAATTCATGTGAATGATGATCTTGGTGAGCCTTTGGATTCCATCCATAGTTCTCTGTCTTTTTAGACTTTATATCAGTAAGTAAGTCTTTTCTGGCATTATCATCATTACTTGTCATCATCATTATCACCAAGCACCCAATCATCATCCTTCTAATATTTTACAATGGGATTGAGATTGAAAAGGTCTTGGGACAAGTACCTATCTTTCCATATTCTCTATATTTAATAACCTATAGACAGTGGCAGGTAGGTGGCAGAGAGGAAACTGTGCTGTATTTAGAGTGAGAAGGACCTGAGTTCAAATTTGGCTTCATCTACTTACTAGCTATGTGATTCTGAGCAAGTCTTTTTGCCTCAGTTTCCTCATCTGTAAAATGAACTAGAGAAGAAAATGCCAAAACCATTCCAGTGTCTTTTCGATGATAACTCCAAATGAGTTCATGAAGAGCTGGACAGAACTAGTACACTAAATGACAGCCAGAAGAAGATTATGATGTAGGAGGACAAAGTGAACTAATTCTCTGTAGTCTCATGAAAAGAATCTTCAATAAATCTCCAGTAATAAGCATATCAACAGCAATGATAATATACCCCATGATGTTTCTATATGATTTTAATATTTTCTGTTAGATTCCTGCATTGCATGAAGTTTAGAAATCATGAATATTTGAGATGGAGGTATCTGATATTTATTTAATAATATGTGTTACTTTTTTTTTTAGAAAATTTTCTGAATCTGTTATGTTCCAATTTAGCTTTGAGAAAATATACATAAAGACTGATATTAAATGTATATTATTTCCATTCTTCATTGATTACAGTGTGTCAGAAAGTCTTTTAAAATGTTCAGCAACAGGGTTTTCTTTCGTAGTTTATGACCAATGTGACTTGCTTGAGGGAGACCAAGATATTTTTAGACATCAGCCACTGGTTTATTGTGAATTTCAGAGTCTATTTTAGGATTTTCTATATAACTTCCTTTTGTGTGAATTAAAACTTTTATGTCATTTTATTTAAATGACATCTTTAGAGATAAAAGATAAGATGTTTTGTTAACTTTGTCATCAATGCAATTGATAAGACATTTTAATTTGCAAATCATATTTAATAATCTTTAGTAGAGATTATTATCCTTTGATTTAGGGCCAGTCAGTACCATGCAGATCAGGAATAGGAACTGAACTTGTAAATTTATTGATATAGGGAACCCTTCCCTCAAACACACTGAGGAAACTGCTTCAGCCAAATTCATGGCAAAACAATCTCTGAAACTTATGGTTTAAAGAATTGCCTGAAATGCTCTGAGGGTGTCATGTGGTCCAGGTCACATAGCTCTTCAATGTCAGAGGCAAGACTTGAACCCAGGTCCTCTATACAGCATGCCACACTTTCCCTCAGAACTACAATAATTTTAAATTATCTTCCTAGAAAATTTCATATTTATATGACTTAGTTTTGATGCTATTGAGTCAGTGATATGTCTCAAATAGAAACAAATTTCCATGTGGGAATTCAATACTTTGCTGCTCTCTTTATACTTTGATGTATCATGTATTTGCAACACATGAATAAGCTATAACTATAGAAAGGATTCAAAAGCTTTGCAATAATATAAAAAATTAATACAAAGATTTTGATGGTTTCAAGTACTTTGTTTAATTGTTAGCAATTAAGTGAAAGTTGAAAACTAAAAGTTAACAAATTAAAAAACGTTATATAGGAATAAGGCACATGTGTGATGACACTGTCATCATCACTGATAATGCTATTAACTCTTTAATACTAATAAGTATACAATAATAATAAGTGCCCATGTCCCTGAGTGGAGTTTTTTTTACCTTTTATATACTGAATCAATTCCCTCCCAAAATGACATTTCCAAATATACATACACACACACACTATGTTTATTATATATATATATGTATATATATATATGTGTGTGTATGTATGTATGTGTGTGTATGTAAACACAGAAAGGGGATTCTATATGGAACTATGTATCTTCATTTTTTCTAATTTCATTTTTAAAAAATTATAATAAATTCCAGCTCATTATTTTAAAAATATTAGCAATTAATAATTAGTTGGCTTCAACACCTTGGAAACTGTTTGGCATACCATTTTTGCTCCTTAACCATTTTATTTTTTGTTGGGGTGGGAGGAAACATGAATTTGGAAGATCATAAATGTTCAAAGCATTTTTTTTTAAGTCAAACAGTCTGTGAATAGTTTGTGTAAAGTGCATAGTCACATGATTCATCTACATTCGGAGGAGACACTGGTATGTTTATCTTTGGGCAGTTGAGGTGTCTCTGTTAAGAAAGCTGGGAGGGGGAGGAGCCAAGATGGTGGAGTAGAAAGACTCACGTATGATAGCTCCAAAACCACAGCTCATAAATTTCCTGTAAAAAGAACTAACCACAAATTCTGAAGCAGAGCAAGCTGTGCACCAACGCAGTGGAGGAGATTTCCATTCCAGAGAGCCCTGAAAAACCGACCCCAAAGGTCATCTAGCTCTGGACAGTGGAGCCCACCCCTGCACTGCCCTGGCCACATGGCCCCAGAGGAGCAGATCCGAGTAGACTTCAAGGACTGAACCTCCGGCAGCCAGGAAGGTCCCTCCACCCACAGGTGCTACAGGTCAGTGAGAGAGACTTCTGGGCTGCCCGAGAGGGGAGCAGGGTGTCTCCATGACTCGGGCCCCCTTGGGAGGTGGTGGCAGAGGCAGCAGCAGAGGCAATGGTGGCCTGGGACTCCCAGAACAGCAGGCAGGAGCTCAGGGCCATTACTGAAGGTCTCTGAATAAACCCTCTGAGGGAACTGAGCCTAGTAGGCGGCCCTGCCCCTACCCAAGCACCAGAACTTAAGCTCACATTGACTAACAGCCAAGCTTGCCACTGAAAGCCATCAGGCTGGGGAGCAGCAGCATTTGAATCTCAGACACAAAGCACTAGCGGGGCTGATCTAGGTGGGGGTGGAGAGGAATCTCAGAAGTCAAGTAACTGGCTGGGAAAATGTGCAGAAAAGGGAAGAAAAATAAGACCATAGAGAGCTACTTTCTTGGGGAACAGATGTTACTTCCTCCTTTCATTTCTGATAAGGAAGTACAATGCTTGCCATCAGGGAAAGATGTGGAGGTTGGGGCCTCTGTATCCCAGACATCTGAGATGGATGTCCGGTGGGCTCAGGCCATGGAAGAGCTCAAAAAGGATTTTGAAAATCAAGTTAGACAGGTGGAGGAAAAACTGGGAAGAGAAATGAGAGAGATGCAAGAAAAACATGAAAAACAGGTCAATACCTTGGTAAAGGAGACCCAAAAAAATGGTGAAGAAAATAACACCTTGAAAAATTGAAAAATAGGCTCACTCAATTGGAAAAAGAGGTTCAAAAAGCCAATGAGGAGAAGAATGCTTTCAAAAGCAGAATTAGCCAAATGAAAAAAGAGGTTCAAAAGCTCACTGAAGAAAATAGTTCTCCCAAGATTAGAATGGAACAGATGGAGGCTAATGACTTTCTGAGAAACCAAGAAATCACCAAACAAAACCAAAAGAATGAACAAATGGAAGAGAATGTGAAATATCTCATGGGAAAAACAACTGACCTGGAAAATAGATCCAGGAGAGACAATTTTAAAATTATGGGACTACCTGGAAGCCATGATCAAAAAAAGAGCCTAGACATCATCTTTCATGAAATTATCAAGGATAACTGCCCTGATATTCTAGAACCAGAGGGCAAAATAAGTATTCAAGGAATCCACCGATCACCACCTGAAAGAGATCCAAAAAGAGAAACTCCTAGGAACATTGTGGCCAAATTCCAGAGTTCCCAGGTCAAGGAGAAAATATTGCAAGAAGCTAGAAAGAAACAATTCCAGTATTGTGGAAATACAATCAGGATAACACAAGACCTAGCAGCTTCTACATTAAGGGATCAAAGGGCATGGAATAGGATATTCCAGAAGTCCAAGGAACTAGGACTAAAACCAAGAATCACCTACCTAGCAAAACTGAGTATAATACTTCAGGGGAAAATATGGTCTTTCAATGAAACAGAGGACTTTCAAGCATTCTTGATGAAAAGACCAGATCTGAAAAGAAAATTTGTCTTTCAAACACAAGAATGAGAAGAAGCATGAAAAAGTAAACAGCAAAGAGAAGTCATAAGGGTTTTACCAAAGGTGAACTGTTTACATTCCTACATGGAAAGACAATATTTGTAACTCTTAAAATTTTTCAGTATCTGGGTAGTTGGTGGGACCACACACACACATACACACATGCACACACACGCAGAGACAGAGAGCACAGAGTGAATTGAATAGGATAGGACCATATCTTAAAAGAAATTAAGGTAAATGGTGAGAGAGAAATGTAGTGGGAGGAGAGAGGGTGAAATGGAATGGGGTAAATTATATCTCATTCAAGAGGCAAGCAGGAGACTTTTTAGTGGAGGGAAAAAGAGGAGAGCTGAGAAAAAAACATTAAGTTTACCCTCATCACATTCGACTAAAGGAAGGAGCAAAATGCACACTCATTTTGGTATGAAAACCTATGTTACAGTACAGGAAAGTGGGGGAGAAGGAGATAAGCAGGTTAGAGGAAATGATGAAAGGGAGGGCAATGGGAGGAGGGAGCAATTTGAAGTCAACACTCAGGGAGGGACAGGATCAAATGACAGAATAGAAACAATGGGGGGCAGGATAGGATGGAGGGAAATATAGTTAGTCTTACACAACATGACTATTATCTAAGTCATTTGCAAAACTACACAGATATGGCCCATACTGAATTGCCTGCCTTCCCAAAGGGAATGGGTGGGGAGGGAGGGATGGGGAGAAGTTGGAACTCAAAGTTTTAGGAACGACTGTTGAGTATTGTTCTTGCTACTAGGAAATAAAAAATACAGTTAATGGGGAATAGAAAGTCATCTGGCCCTACAGGACAAAAGAGAGGATGGGGACAAGAGAAGGGAGGGATGATAGAAGAGAGGGCAGATTGGTGATAGGGAAAATTAGAATGCTCGGTGTATTGGGGTGGGGGAGGGAATAAATGGGGAAAAAATTTGGAACCCAAATTTTTTGAAAATGAATGTAAAAAGTTAAATAAATAAATTTATATTATATTAAAAAAAAAAGAAAGATAGCTGGGAGTATCTTGCATCTGAGTGGTAGCTGATAAAATGTTTTGCTAGTAATTTATGCAGCAATGTATAGTAATCAATTAAGTACCATGTTCCTCCTTGACACTTTATTGCTTTGTAAAGAAGTTAGAGTTTTTCAACCCCTCCATCATAAGTATCTCGTCATTCATTACAGTAACGTTGCAAAAGTTTTACATTTTCATTTGAACCAATTTATGATTTTGTAGTGTTGGTTTTTCTGATACTATATAGATGATCAGAAATTTTCTGGATATATGTCTATAAATAATCACAAACTTCCTTCTTTAAGGGTTTTCTGTCTTTTCAATTTTTGAACTTATTTTACAAAAATACTTTTAAATTGATATTAGGTTATCTGTTTTATTCTTTGAACTGCATCAGCTTATTGTACTATCTTAACCTTCTAAGTTTGGTTTTCAATTACCTGATAAAGAAATCACGAATTACTGTTATCTATCTTTTTCTGGATTCATTTACATGTGTTTCCTTTATGTTGCCTTTAATTGGGCAAAAAGCATTTGAATATTCACCAGCATGTGCTGGCTAAATATTAAAGTAATCTTATGGTGCCTTTTCCTAGAGACCTTCAATAGTTAATGATTTCTATCCTTTTGGTCTTTGATACTCAACCCTAAGTACATTCATTAATAGCTCAATTTTTTTTATAGGTGTCTTACCATGACAGCTCCAAATTTTTTACACTTTCTATAAAACACTGTGGGATAATTCATTCAGTCCTGCTGGCTTGTAAAATTTCCATTCTTTTGATGTGTTTAGTCTGCTAGTTGGTCATGACTTCAGACTCAATTTAACTCTCTCAAATTCTAGTCTATCCCTATCTCAAATGCAAAATATATTGGGACATTGTTGCTCTTTTCCCTTCCACTTTGGTTTCACATATAATTTCAGGAAATTTCATTTAATGATAATTTTCAATGACTTCAAATTCATCAAGGTATTTTTTTTTTCTCTTCTGACTTTTATAGTTCTATGATTTCAAGTGTATCATATAGTCTAAGTTTAGGAATGAAGTTATGTCCTATGATTGATCTTCACTGGGCTACTCTGCACTGTTCTATATTTTGAAGTGGAGGGTATCAAGGATGCAGAGTAGAATGAAGTCTCACCTACTCTGACTGGTGAGATTCTTCCTCAACTTTGTTATAGTGGAATAGTGACATATAATGAAAGAATTCTCATCTTCCATCCATTTCATTCATACTCATTTTGCACACTTTGGTAGTTAATGCCATCTGTACTGAAACATTTCTAATAGGTTAGCTATTGGTATTTCTGATTTTACATTTTCTTACTGCTAAAGCTAATATTTCTAGTAAATATTGATTAATAGATGTGATAGTAGGCATCCTTATTTCACTCCTAATCTTACTGGGAAAGGTTCCAGCTTGCTCCCCATTACATATATTTGCTGCTGGTTTTAGATATATACTGATTAAATTTTGAGGAAGACTCCATTTATTCCTATGCTATCTAGTGTTTGTTTTTTTTTTTTAACAGAAATGGGTACTGTATTTTGTTAAAAGCTTTTTCTGCATCTACTTAGATAATAAATGATTTCTGTTAGTTTTGTTAGTGATATGATCAATTATGCTGATATTTTCTAATATTGAACCCATCTTATATTCCTGATATAAATCACATTCAAGCACAGTGTATTATCCTGGTGATAAATTACTTTAATCTCTTTGCTAATATATTATTTTAAATTTTTGCACCAGTATCTATTAGGGAAATTGATTTATAATTGTCCTTCTCTGTTCTGGGTTGTCCTGGTTTAGGTATCAGCACCATATTTCTGTCATAAAAGGAGTATGGTAGGACTCCTTCACCAATTTTTCCAATAATTAATTGTTCTTTATGAACCCCACCTGGCCTTGGAGATGTTTTCTTAGGGAGTTCATTAATGGCTTGTTCAATTTCTTTTTCTCCTTTTACTTCCTCCTCATGAGTATTTATCTTCTATCTATCAATCAACATCCCCAATCTGTGTTCCCTTCTGTCTGCTTCCCCCCACCCCCTTTTACTTAATCTCCATCCAATCTACTTCCTTATTAGGTAAGATAAATGTCTATATTCATCTGATTGTACAAATTATTTTTTCTTTGAGTCAATACTAATGACAGTAAGGTTCAAACAATGCTCATTGCACACCTTCCCCTCCACAGAAATAGGTTTTTCATGACCCTTCATGTGAAATAACTTACCTCATTCTACCTCTCTCTTTCTTCTGCACCTATTGTACTCCTCTTTCTCATTCCTTAATTATTTTTATATCATTTCCTCAAACTTACCTTATATCTGTACCCTCTACCTACTTATATTCCTTCTAGCAGTACTATTAGTGATACATTTTTTAAGAATTGCAAATATTAGGAGTAGATACTTCTACAAGTCCCCCACATAACCCATAAAATACCTGCAAAAATGACTCTAAACAAATTCTAGAGCAGTAGAAGCCACAAAACGACACAGTGAAGGAGATATCCAGCCCGGAGTTGGAAGGGAGTATCACACCAGGCGTGGTGTGGAATGCAGCCCAGTGTGGGTTGTGGGGCACAGCAGTGATAGAACCCTGAACAGGCTTCAGGGAGACACTGGAAGCAGCAGTGTCCAGATAACTCAAACCACAAATAACACATATAGTATAAAATATCAGTGGGAGGGTTCATTCACCCAGAAGACACAAGCACAGTCTGGAGGCAGCAGCTACTGGAGCAGCAGTGCAGCATCCATTGTTGGGGCCCTCCACCCAAAACCCCTGGGGAAATTGAGCAGATGATGTGAATCTCAGTCTTAATCCCAGCCCTAGGATGAGGAGGAAGAGCGCTGGCTTAATGGAATTGGATGTGGTTATGGAGTGAGAATACTACTACACATAGACTCTGGACAGAAAAGTTTTTGGTTACTCCCAGACCAGTGTGCAGGAGAGGGGTGAACTCCTCTCCCTTGATTGTGCCACCTTGGAGGAAATGAGAACTTGCAGGTGCCTAGAGTATACCCTCCTCTTGACAAAGGACTCAAAAGTCAAGTAACTGGCAGGGAAAATGCCCAAAAAAGGGAAAAAACCAGACTACTCAAAGTTACTTTCTTGGTGAACAAGTGCTTTATTCTATCCTTTCATATGAGGAAGAACAATGCATTACCCCAGGGGATTCTGCATCCAAAATCTCCAAAATGAATATATAGCAGTCTTAGGGCATGGAAGAACTCAAAAAGGATCTTGAAAATCAAGTAAGAGAGGTGGAGAAAAAATAGGAAGAGAAATGAGAGTGATGCAAGAAAATCATGAAAAGCGTGTCAACAGCTTGCTAAAGGAGACCAAAAAAAAGCTGAAGAAAAATAACACCTTTAAAAATAGGAAGCTCAAATGGAGAAAGAGGTTCAAAAAGCAAATGAGGAGAAGAAGGCTTTAAAAAGCAGAATTACTCAAATGGAAAAGGAGGTTCAAAACTCACTGAAGAAAATAGTTTTTTTGAAAATTAGAATGAAGCAGATGGAAGCCAATGACTTATTCAAAGACCAAGAAATTAAAAAAAAAATGGAAAAGAGAAGATAATGTGAAATATCTCATTCAAAAAACAATTGACCTGGAAAAGAGATACAAGAGAGACAATTTAAAAATTATGGAACTACCTGAAAGCCATAATCACAAAAAGAGCCTAGACATCACATTTCATCAAATTATCAAGGAAAACTGCCCTGATATTCTAGAACCAGAGGGCAAAATAAGTGTTCAAGGAATCCAATGATCACCACCAGAAAGAGATACAAAAATAGAAACTCCTAGGGTTATTGTAGTCAAATTCCAGAGTTCCCAGGTCAAGGAGAAAATATTGCAAACAATACAAAGAAAGAATGCGAGTATTGTGGAAACAGAATCAGGATAACACAAGATCTAGCAGCTTCTACATTAAGGTATCAAAGGGCTTTGAATATGATATTTTAGAAGTCAAAGGAACTAGAATTAAAAATCAATAATCACCTGCTGAGCAAAACTGAGTATAATGCTTCAGGGGAAAATATGGTCATTCAATGAAATAAAGGACTTTCAAGCACTCTTGATGAAAACACCAGAACTGAACAGAAAATTTGACTTTCAAACACAAGAATCAAGAGAAGTATGAAAAGGTAAACAACAAAGAGAAATCATAAGGGACTTTCTAAAGTTGAACTGTTTACATTCCTACATGGAAAGATAATATTTGTAACTCTTGAGGCTTTTCTCAGTATTTGGGTAGTTGGGCCTATACACATACACACACACACAAACACACACACACGTATATATGTGTGTGTGTGTGTGTACATATACACACACACAGATAGCATAGAGTGAGTGGAATAAGAAGGGATGATATCTAAAAAAATAAAATTAAGGGTTGAGAGGAATATATTGGGAGCGTAAAGGGAGAAATGAAATGGGGCAAATTATCTCTCATAAAAGAGGCAAGAAAAAGTTTTTTCAATGGAGGAGAAAAGGGAGGAGGTAAGAGAGAAAAAGTGAAACTTGCTCTCTCACATTTGGCTTAAGGAAGGAATAACATGCTCACTCAATTTGGTATGAAAATTTATCTTACAACACAGGAAAGTAGGGGAAAAGGGGAGAAGTGGGGTGGAGAGAATGATAGAAGGGAGGGCCAATGAAAGGAGGAAGCAATTAGAAGTAAACACTTTTGGGGAGAGACAAGTTCAAAAGAGAGAACAGAATAAATGGGGGCAAGATAGGATGGAGGGAAATATAATTAGTCTTATACAACATAACTATAATGGAAATCTTTCGCAAAACTATGCATGTATGGCCTATGTTGAATTGGTTGCCTTCTCAGTGCTGATGGGTGGGAAAGGAGGAAGGGAAAGAAGTTGGAACTCAGGGTTTTAGGAACGAGTGTTGAGAATTATTTTTACATTCAACTGGGAAATAAGAAATGTAGGTAAGGGTATCTATAAAAAAGAGAGAAGATGGGGATAAGGGAAGGGATGGGCGTGATAGAAGGGAGAGCAAATTGAGGTAAGGGGAAATAAGAATACAAGACATTATGGGATGGAGGAGGGGAGAGATGGGAAGAAAATTTGGAACTCAAAATTTTGTGGAAATAAATGTTGAAAACTAAAAATAAATAAATAAATAAATGTTAAAAAAAGAAAATAAGTGGGGAAAAGAATTACAAGTATCATCTTCCCATGTAGAGATGTAAACAGTTTACCTCTAGTGATCCCCTTATGTTTTCTTTTCCCTTTTTACTTTTTTATGCTTCTCATGGGTCTGTATTCCAAAATGAAATTTTGGTTTAATTCTGGTATTCATTGAATGATCATTTTGTTTTCCCTTGACGTATTATACTTAATTTTGCCAAGTAAGTAATGCTTAATAGTTCTCACTCCTTTTCCTTCTAGAAAATTCCATGATCTCTGATTGTTTAACATTGTAGCCCCCAAGTCCTGTGTAATCTTGATTATGACTTCCCAATATTTGAAGTGTTTCTTTCTGACCACTTGTAGCATTTTTCCCTTGATGTGATATTTCTGAATTTTGAAGGGGTATCCAAAGACAGCTCCGATATAGTTTGAGGAACTATTTGTATCTGCTTTTAAGTCCTTTCCTGCAACTTCCTTATTTCTCTTTCTAGGGTAACAGCAATTTGGGCTTCAGGTTGGAAATGAGTAGAGATTTCAAGAAAGACATCACATATCACCTGGATCTCAAAGGTTGGACAATATTTTAATAGATCAAAATGGGGAGAGGCACCCTATCAGAAAGACTAGCATAATCAAAAGTATGAAGGCAGTGAAATATTGGACATATTTGATGAAAGCTAAATATTCCGGTTTGGATGGAATATAGGACAAACCAAGAATGTACTCAGGAATTTTTTTGGCAACTTTCAGAAAATTAGGAGACCAACAGGTCTGTTTGGGGACTTTGGAATATGTCTTAAAGATGAAGAAAAGCCATAGAATATTTATTTGAAAACATAATCTAAGACAAGCCTTGGAATGATTATCCTGGCAGTTGTGTGCGAGATGGATTAGAAAGGAGCACAGAGATGGGGAAATAATTTAGTTCAGAATATTATTTGCAGCAGTCCAGGTTAGAAGTAAAGAGAACCCAGACTAGAGTGGTAGCAAGGTAGGTGCTAGGAAAAAGGAAGTCAATAGAAATGCCACGAGGTGAAATAAACAGAACTTGGGATCTGACTAGATAAAAGGTGCAACAGGACATGAGAAGATATCTTCCCATTAAGCAAGAATTCATAAATTCCTTGGTATCAGCAAAGTTTCATGCTATAAACTAGGGATGCAGAGATGAAAAGCAGCACAGTTGCTGACCTCAAAGAGCCTATAACTTAATAAAGGCTAATTTGTGCAGTCATAAGTATGATATAAGTAGAATGTGATAAATCCAAATGACAATTCCAGGCAAAATACTGGAAGAAATTGAAGGAAAAAAAGAAACAATTATCTCCTAAGAGCAACCAAAGATGTTAAGCAAAGCAGATTTCCATTGATGTAGATGAAATTTTTTCTTCTTCAAAGATATCACTTCTTCCATGGCTGACCCTGCTTCTAGAACTTTAAGACATCTGATCCTATCTGTTCATTCTCTGAACACTATGAAATCGGATATCCAAAAGCTAACAGAGACATTCCTATCATAATTTTTTAGAAGAGCCCAGGAAGGGACAGAATAAAACCTGCCTCAACTTACAGATACTTGGTAATGTCCATGAACTGCAGAAAAATTTTCAACAGGTACCTAGCCCCATGTGGGGGTTCAAACAAAATTAATGTGCAAAAGTTCCTTCAATGCAGAATGAAAAGAAAACAGAAAATACATGATTTTCACAGCTTTACCATTTTCATCTTCATAAATACAAACACAGTCCAATTAATTCTTGGATATTTTGAAAGATGGAAAAACATTCTCATAAAATTCCAAATGCCAGCAAGTTCATTTGTGTTAACATCTTAGTATTAAAATTGGGAGCTAGTGGAAATGCTGACAGATTATGATTATTTTAGTGGGTACTGTTTCAGAAATACTGATGTTTGAATGTTGACTTCCTTCATCATTAAAATTCATTTCTTATTTGCTGACATTTAGAGTACAGTCATAAAATAATTGATTTCTCCTGGAATTTTTGAAAAATAATTTTGAATAAGATAAATGTAAATTGATTCTTGCCTGGACCCCTGACATATCAATTTAAATTCAATTTATTGTACTGGCTTTTATTAAAGAGCAGGTCTCAAACTAAAAGTAAAAAGAATTTTTACCTTTCAATATTATTAAAATAAGTATAGGGCTCTTATTTAATTTTGTACTTTTCTTTTTTAATAATAAAAATTTTTAAATAGAATATTTTCTAAGTATTTTATTTTATTTTATTTTTAAATATTTATTTATTTATTTTACTTTTTACATTCATTTTCACAAAATTTTGGGTTCCAAATTTTCTCCCCTTTTATCCCCTCCCCCCCACCCCAATACACCAAGCATTCTAATTTTCCCTATCTCCAATCTGCCCTGTCTTCTGTCATCCCTCCCTTCTCTTGTCCCCATCTTCTCTGTTCTCCTGTAGGGCCAGATGACTTTCTATTCCTCATTAACTCTATGTCTTCTTTCCTAGTAGCAACAAAAATACTAAACAGTTCTTCCTAAAACTTTGAGTGCCAAATTCTCCCCATCCCTCCCTCCCCACCCATTCCCTTTGGGAAGGCAGGCGTGGAATAGGATATTCCAGAAGTCAAAGGAACTAGGACTCAAACCAAGAATCACCTACCCAGCAAAACTGAGTATAATACTTCAGGGGGAAATATGGTCTTTCTAAGTATTTTAAATGATATTTAATATTATTGCTATAATCACATAATAATTTATTTTTCACCACTTTGCCTTCATGAGGGAGCCTTCAATTCAACCCATTTTTTTCAACAGCTGATTCAAATTATAATAAATTCCCGACTTCTCATGAGCATACCTTTGCCAATGATAAATCTCAAGATTCCTCTTCATCAACTGACTTCTCTCAGCAAATATATATTAAATGTATACTATGTGCTCAGTTATGTTCAATTTTTTTTATTTTTATGATATAAGAGGAGTCTAAGATAAATTTTTTGCCATTAAGAATTCTGCAATTCAGTTGGAAAGATGAGTAGACAAGAGGTACATAAAATAATACCAACTCAACTTTTTTTAAAGTTGCTTTTTTCTAATGTAAGTCTTCAAAAGATACAGCTAAATATAGATATGGAACAAAATCAAAATGTAGATGAGTTGGAGATGGCTCCATGGATGCAAGGATTGGAAGATGGGAAAACTTTGTCTTAGCAAAAAAAGCATTGTTTTAAATTGTTAACCAGTAAGAGTATGGATTTCACAATGGAGGTAGAGGACAAAGAAAGTAGGAAGGATTGTTCTCTCTAGGGGTAAGAATTTTCATTAAGTATCTGGATGAAATAAAATTGTATGGGTGGTATAGGTCCAGTTTATAGACAATCTAAAATGTTAGACAGATGAATGTAGACTTGAAGCAATAAAAAAATAGCATTCTCCCAGATCTGCCTCCCCATAATGTGCTTAGGAGTGTGGAGCATGTGCACATACAGAAACAGACAGAAAAATTCATTATATTCTGTGCTCTTTAAACGAGATTAAATTAAATTAAAACTATAATTAAATTAAAACTATAGCTAAGAATTATTAAACTCGTATGTGAGACACTACTGCAAATGGAGAGCCAGACTGGCTGAGGAAGGTAGTGTCAACCAAAGCTTGATTTAATTTGCAACATCCTGGTGAGTTTAGAAGGGTTGAGCTTATCCTGGGAAGGGCATCCTGTTCCATAGAATTGAAGCCAGGCAGTTCAGCAGAAGAAAAGTGGAGATATTACTTTCTTAATAGGAAGTGGTTTTTTTTAGGCAAAAATAATCTTTCCCTTTTGGACTCTCTTGGAATGTTTATTATATCCTATTCTGTACTATATTTCTTTTTATGTATCTTTTTTTACTCTACTAAACTGCAACCTCTTTGAGGACAGAAAAGGTGTCATTCATTTTTATTTCTCCTCCAGTGCCTAGTACAGACTAGATACTTAATAAGGGGTGGTGAAATGAATAAATGAACTGGCTTAAAAATGTTTTTTAACAATATAGAAGTGATGCTATCTACATTTAGGGAAATAACTTATAAATAGTAGTGTCATAGAATGGTTTTATACACTCGCAAACATGTGTGTGTATGTGTGTGTGTATGTATGTGTGTGTGTGTGTGAAATGGTGGTCTTCTATAGCATGGGTTAAGGAGAAAGAGAGGGAGAGAGTTTAGAATTTAAAATGTAACAAAAAGAAGTAAAATTTAAATTTAAAAATATAGAAGTGAAGGTAATTTATTCTATTTCAACATGTTAAGATATGATAAGGCTTTCAACTCCTATAGGCTGATGGAATTAGGATAAGTGTATCATAGTTAAGAAGTCAAGTCTAAAGATGTAGATTTAAGAAGTTATCAACTGTGAAGAAATCATATTACATACAATTAGTGTGCCATAGGTCCTATTTGACAACATTCTGAATATTCATAAGATTATCTATTCAGGATAAAAACCCTATGTATGTGATAAATATGGGAGAGAAATCAGTCAGCATTCTAATTTTATAGGTATCATTAAGGAGTAATATAGGTTCTGGTTGAAATCAGGGGTATGTATGATCTCCCTAAAGTGTTTTTTGACAAGAACATAGCCTCGGGGATTATCTGTATCAGGGTGTGTGTGTGTGTGTGTGTGTGTGTGTGTGTGTGTGTGTTTGTGTGTGTTTTAGGGGAAGGGAATTAATAGAGGAAGAGATACTAAGGAAAATGAAAAAATATTAGAGGTCAAAGAGGTAGCTTTACAATATACAATGGTGGCATGGAATCAAGAGAAAATAGTTTAAAAAAAGGAAAGGATGATATATGTTGAATACCACAAAGATGCTAAAAATCATAAATGATGATTGAAAACTATAGTATTTAGGAAAAGCAGAAATAATGTAGGAAAAGTTAAGTGACCAGGGGGCACACAGGATCTAAGTGCCTTAGGCTGGACTTGAAGGCATGAAGATGAGTCTTCCTGACTATCCACTGTGCCACCTACCTCCCCTGATGAAGGGATAAGATCAAGTTTTCAGAGAAATAAATCTTCAGAGGTTGTTAATACATAGTATGACGGACTCAGAATTCCAAAATTATTCCGAAACAATCTGAAAAAAGAAGGGAAATCCAATAAGATGAAATGCAATGGGAATAAATACAAAGGAAGGTAATGTACAATCAATAATTAAGTCTTAAGTGTTGGGTATAGAAAGATAAAAAATATTTTATATCAATGAACTTATGGTCTAATGGGACAATGAGATGAATAACTAGATACACAAAAAGAGATCTATATTGGAAATATGGGGAATAAATTCAGAGAGAATTCTCTGAGATTAAAGAGGACTTGGCAAGGCTTCTTACAATAAGTGAAAATTTAGCAGAGACTTGAAGGAAGCCAGAGAAGCCAGGAGAAAGATACAAGAAGGGAGAGAGTTCCAGGGTTGAGGGACAGCCAGGGAAAATGCTCAAGACCCAGAGATCAGTCAGTCAGTAAACATTTCTTAAGAACCTAATATGTGTCAGACACAATGTGGTTAAGCCCTGGGGACACAAAGAAATTAAAAATATAATCCCTGCTTTCAAAGAGGTCACAGTATAACTGTTGGAGTGTTGGAACACCAAGAGGATAAGTGTCACTGTATTGCAGAGGATGTGGAAGGGGAGCAAGTTTTAAGAAGACTGGAAAAGTAAGAAATGTCTAGCTTATTAGCTTGAGAATTTTTATTTGATTCTGATGAATTTGATTTTCGTATAACAATGGAGATGCATAGAGGTTTAAAAAATAAAGGGTGACGGTGAAACTTGTACTTTAAAAAGGTCAACTTGGTAGTTGGGTGAAAGTTGGGCTGCAATGGAGAGAGACTTGAGGCAGGAAAAAAAACAGCAAGCTAATACAATAGAAGGTATGAAATAATAAGGGTTTATATCAGGGTGGTGGCAAAATCAGAGGAGAGAAACAAATGAAAGATGATATTAAGATAAAAATGACATGAATAGTGAGTAATAGGGTTGATCATTGTTTTCAAAGAACTGAAATAGGCACAGAGGTTCAGTTAATAGTATTTGGCCCCAGAAGGCAGAACTAATGATGCTGTTTGTATGTGTAAAATAAATTAGATATTGGCTTATTGTAGGGAAAAAATTCCTAACAATCAAAGTTATCAAAAATGAAATGAGGCAACTTCATGGCCATTTAGGACCTGTATCACTGCGGGTGCACAAGCTAAAGGTTAAATGACCACTTGCCAAAAATTTTGTAGGAGAGTCTCTGGCCAGCGGCAGTTATTTTTCCTAGATAGATGTCATTTTGAAACCTTGTGTTATCTGTGATTTTATGATAGTTCAAAGTTCTTTCTTTCTACTCTAGTATAATGAGTTGAGTTTTATTACAAGTTATCTCCTTCTTGCTATAATCTCTTAATGTCATTACCAAGCTCACTCTGAAAATTGAAACTTTTATAAGAAAATATTAAGGCCATCTCTTTACTCAATATTCCCTGCATGATTAAGTTTCTTTGACTTTAATGGAGATTTAAAATTCTTCCTGAGAAAGTTCATTTTGAAATGTTTTTTCATTATTTCCCAACCAATAGTTTCAAATCCCCATCCATCAATTTGAAAGCAAAAATTATCCATCCCATCTTGCTCCAAGGAGCTCATCTGTCCTTGGGTATAATCTGCACAACCCAGTTCGCCAAATGTTTTCTTATAACATGAGTGTCTATGACCATAACTCTTTTATGGTCTAATCTACTGAATTCCTTTTTATTTTAAGTGTTCATGAAATATTTGAAAACCTTGAAAATGGAACTAGTGTCCTAGTTTATCTTCAGATGCAGATAATAAAAAAAAGTGTTGTGCTCTTATATGACACCACCCTTCAAGAACCTGAAATGAATTCAGAATTTCACTAATCCATAAACCAACCCAGAAAAGCAGATAGAGAGATATTTCCATAAAAGATATCTGAATGCTAAATGTTTTCAAAGAATTTTATGAATCGAATTCTTGCTCCCCATTGCAATGTTTGCCATGGAGTAGGTTTGGCATCACTTACTGAATGTTAATAATCAATTCTCCGATATGTGAATGTAAAATGGAACCTCAGGTTCTGGACAAAAACAACCTATGTCTTAATTTTTCCACAGTGAAAACTGAAGACTGTTACCTGCCAAGAATGAAACTATTTTTAGTTACCATGAGGGTACACTTAGAGACAAGTAATCTCTAGAATTATCAGTACCTCTTCCTAAGTCTGTGAAAACTTAAATTTTACCTTTGAAGGTACAATAAGAAGTGAATTTTGAGGTTGGACACAGTATATAGTGGAGCTGATGAGTCATTACTGTTCAATACCTTGAAAAATGGAATCTAACTTGATTATTGAGATTCTAAAACTTCTTTCCAGGAGAGAAGTTATTTTGAGGATTGGGGCCAAGAGTAACACAAAAGGGAGTCTACCAGAGAAATTATTTTGTCCTTGTTTTTCAGTTGTTTCAGTAGTATCTGATTCTTCATGACCCCACTTGGGGTTCTCTTGGCAAAGATACTGGAGTGATTTGCCATTTCCTTTTCCAGCTCATTTTACAGATAAGGAAGCTGAGGTAAGCAGGGTTAAGTGAATTTCTCAAAGTCACAGAGGTAGTAAGTGACAGAGGCTAAATTTGAACTCAGCAAAATGAGTCTGTGGGCTGTTGCTGAACAAGTAGTTCCTTGCTATCATTAGGGTAATTATGAATCTCAAAAACCTTTTTATTATCATGAGTTGAAAAATTAAAATGTAGCCAGAAGAGTTTCTAAAGTCATCCTATGTCAGGGAAAACCAACCATAAAACGAAGTGATCTACAAATTAAGTATCTGGGGCAATTTTAAGTTATTAATTTTAATGTAACAACTACTTATATCTCTTATTTTGGACAAAGAACTACTTTTCCAGGATGTGTCAAGGTTCAAATCAACACTGTCCAACCTCTACTCAGAGGTCCTTAATCTTTTTTCTCTTTCTTTTTGATATCATGAACACCCGTGGCAGTCTGGTGAAACCTGTAGATTCTTTCATAGAAAGAGTGATAGTTTAAATGTACAAAATAAAATAAAAATGATTGCAAAGGAAATTAATTAAATTGAAATAAAGACTCTTTTTTCCCTGTCCAGTTTCAAGGACTCCATGAAATATTTCCATAGATTCAAGTTAAGAACCTCTGCTCTATATTTTATGAAATCATCCATGAAAAAATAGTGTATTTTGTTGTAGTCATATTTCACAGAGAAGGTACATGCAATATGAAGTAGGCTTAAACTGAGCCCTTATCTCTTCAGGTGGTGTTTGCATTGCAGTAGTTTTTTGTATTATATCCTGAATTTTGACAAATGAGTTTCATATTAGGAAAAGAAGTGAAATCAAATAATTTCTAATTAATGTGCAAAGGTATTCTGACCTCTCCCCAAAGGTATCTTGGTGTACCTTCTGGTCCTAGCCTGAATTGATGAATATCTGTTCCCCTTTAAGCTGCATTGATAACTTTTTTCGGATGGGTTCCTCAAAGGACCATCCTAACTGAAGCATTCTTACCTATGAGGGAGACTGCAATGTGAAGTCTGTCATTCAGGTCATTGATGAATTTGGATTTGGAGGTGGAAGAATCTAGGCCTGAAAAAACTTTGACTTTTTGCTCACCAAATTGTTTGAAATGTTTTATTTTAAATTCAATATTTGAAGTGAAGAAGGGGATATTTGACAAAAATTGAAAAAAAAATATTGTAGACATTCACTAGGTCATTCACAACACTGAGACATAATATGTTGTAGTAGATAGACAGCTATCCTTAAGGTCATAATGACCTAGGTCCAAGTCCTATTTTTGAAACATGCTTCTATTATAGTCCTGGCCAAATCATTCACTTCTCAGTGACTCAAGTAGCTATAAAAGAACAAAAGTGTCAGAGGAGGCACTCATCTTTCATTAAGGTTTCCTCCCAGGGAATTCCCTATACCAGTGAAATCGCAAGTTATCTCCAAAATGAACAAATAAATAAGCAACAAATAAATAGCAAATTCAGTTGCCTTCTTTGCTGGGATTTTCTAATGTATTGGCTATATTTAGGTCGGCTTTAGGAGATAGAAAAAAAAACCAAAAAACCTTGATACAATGATAATACCCTGGAGTCCTCAGGAGCTAAAAACATGGTGTTGAGACAAGATTTATTTTCTTATATAGTTTATTTTTTTTCATTAATTTCTACTTCTGCTATATTTATATTTCTGAAAAAAAAAAACAGAGCTTAATATAGTATCATCTTACTAAGTAGAAACGGAGAAGAGAAACTGAGGAAACAGCAGACCTTTTTCTTGCAGCTTCCATGTATCCTTGAATAGATGAGTACCACAAAAAGTTTAAAAATGAGACTTCTGCAAGAAAATGCCTGTAGACAAGCAATGGCCCTTCTCCATCTCTGTTTTCTCTGTTGTAATTGATCATTTCCTTTCAGTTTCTCCTTTGCCATGTTGCCTCTCTACCTCAAATTTTTCTGGTGAAGATCATTAAGTCCTGGAGGAAGCTGGTGGTATTGCCATCTCATTGGTACCCAGCTCTTACATTCTCCATTCCCCCCTGTCAGGTTTTTATTCCATGTTATGTGTCTTTTCAAAAACTCCTTGGCCTGGTTCAATTATACCTCCTCACTCAAAGATAACCATAATACAAAATTGCTCTAGAGCTGAGAAGTAATGTTTGCCCTTTGGAAATACAAGTCCCAGGGCATCAGTTAGTTTTCAACCCCCTTTTAAATAGGAAACAAATTTGGAAATATTGTCTGAAGCTATAATGTATTTATCCCAGAAAGAGGGGTTTGTACAGTCAGTGAAGGCAAATGGTCCCACAGATTTTTAAAACTGTAATACAAGAAAAATTAGATTTTTGTATAGGGGTAGTTGCTTGCTTTATTACAAATCTAGATTTATAATATATTATAATATTTATAATTTATAGATTACAAATCTATAAAGTTTGTTTATAAACAGCTAACTACCCTAAATCACTTAAGATAGGATAGTATTTTGAAAATATAGATTTAAATTTTAAATCTATTTAGATTTTAGATTTAAAACCTGGATTTTAAATCACTGATGCAGGCACTCTCCACCAGTGTGCACCTTCCACCCATGCTTGCTCATTTTGTACTCTATTTGCCTATGTCTTTCATGGTCATTTTGGCCTTATTCTTGTGCATGGTTTGTTTTATTACAGTTATATTTAAGTTAGAAGGTTTGATAAAGAAATCTTTACTTTCATCCATTTCTCATTTTTCCAAGATAAGAGCTCATTTAAATAGTTGACCTTGCAGCTTTTATAAATGTACTGTTTTTTATGTTTTTATTTATTTTATTTTTATATATTTTTATATATTTATTTTATATTTATCCTTATTTTTTAATTTGGTGCTAACTTGATATAAGCTGCTAAACTTTAATTAGCAAGTACATGTTCCCATAGAAATAGTTGATTCTGGAATAAATCAAACATTGCTTACCAATAATTGCCTGTCTAAAATTTGGAAAAAGGATATAAACCCAGGTCTCTCTTGACTCTACGCTCAGTATTCTTTCTTTTTTTATTAAACCACATGACCCATGTAAAGTTTATACATTTCCCTGGGCCAGTAAGAAAGCCTCTCTATCACTTCCATTATTTTCATCCATGAAAAGAGACTGAGCCACCATCTCTTAGCTTTAAATTTAGAGTATCTGGTTTCATTTATAATTGATGAGAATATCAAAATGGACATAGTTAATGAGTTCAATTTTGTTTCATCTTCAATTATTAGTCAAAGATTCCACACAGTATCAACTTTAAAACAATGATTGAATTTGTCTTAAAATTATGTTGCTATGGCTAATATGGAAATGTGTTTTGTATGACTGATATATATAATAAATATCAAAGTTTTTTGCCTTCTCAAGAAGTCAGGAAAGGAGGTAGAGAATTTAGAACTCAAAATTTTACAAAGAATGAATGTTATTTTTTTAATGCAATTGGGAAATGTTTAGTGAAAAAAATAAAATATATACTTAAAGTAACCAAATAAAAACTAGGTTGCTATTAACTTTTCCTGGACCCATTTTATCACAATCATAGAAGAAAACAGAAAAGGGTTACAAAAAACTGACAGTCACTTTGGATTTATAGAATAAAAAACGTTTCCATTACCACAAATTTCATCAGTCCCTCGAAAATTTGGTACTGATGAACATTTCCATACTTATTTTTTCTGATTCTTGGGGAGCAGATATAAATAGGACATATTTTATTTTTTTAAAAAATTCACTTTTTTAAAAGAAAAGTAGCACATCTCATATAAAGACACATAATTTTCTTAAATGTAGATGATAGCTATACACACATACATATGTATTTGTATATTTGTGTGCACGGATTTTGTGCTAAGGAACATCCAACAAATACTATTATGCTCTATCAGACCAATGGAATCCATAGAAAAATTCCATAATAATCCTGAAGACAGCAAAGCATGTTCTAGAATCTAGACATTTGTATTCAGTCCCAGAAAAAGATGCAAATTATTTCCCACAAATGTCAGCTCTTGAATAGAATTTTGCATTTTAGTAGATTTTTGTAGTTCTTAGGGTTCCTATGAAATAAGAATTTTTTTCATGAATGTTAGCCATGAAAAAACAAAACTTGATTATCTTTACCTTTTAAATTCTAATGACACATTGTTTTAAAAAACATATATTCAGTTAAAATGGTGCTTAAAGACTCTAAAACTTGTTTCTCCAAAGTCTACAAACTCAGATGTTGGTTTGGATATTTTTTTTTATTGGATCAGAAATAGATAATCAATAAAGAGGCAATATGGCATAAGGGGAAAAGTTCTAACTCTTGAGGTAAAACACCTGGGTTCATATCTTCTCTTTTTGCTTAATGTGGTGGAATTTTGGATAAATGATTTTATCTTTCTAAGCCTCTGTTTATTTGCCTGTAAACTGAAACACTGGATTGGATAGTCTCTATTTTGCAGAGCTAGTTCCAGTTTCCTATAATGGAAACATAACTTGGAATTTCTATGTATGAAAAACAACCTGTTTTTTCTCTTAAATCATTTGTAGACTTGTACCATGCAGAATCTAAAAATCTCAGGTTGTGAATTGTAACAAAATGAGAAAATTTGTCTCTCATTCAGAGAAAGGGAGGTGACTAATTGAGCTTAATGAGGTCTAGTACCTATCCATGCTCTGACAGAAATGTTCAAATGAGGAAGGGATTAAATTACAGCCCCTAATATGGAAAGAAAAAAATGTTATGCAAATTAAAATTTCTTGCTAAGAAGAGTCCCATTACTTAGCAGACTGGTCAGTTAGGAGAAGGACCAGATCTTGTTCTATACCTGCAAATGAGTCCACAGATACAAATGAGGGGATGAAAGAAAATCATATTAAGCCCAATGTGTCAGGCTTCAGACAAACCATTTCAAGAGAATCTGAAAATATTATTTCATATATTCAACAAATACATTGGTATGTCCCTTCAAGGCACTGCACTAAGTGTTTGAATGAAATGATTTAAAGGCTCATAGATACAGAGTTATCAGACCTTAGCTGACATGTAGTCCAACCACCTCATTTTACAGGTAAGGAAACTAAGGTTCAGATACTTATTGCATCTTACTTAAGGTAACACAGATGGTAGGTTGCAAAGATGAGACACAAACCTTTTATTTTGACTGTAAAATTGTCCCTCTTTTTCTGCCTGACTCTAGTTCTTTCCTCAGTTTAACTTTCAGCATGTAAAACATGTGGGCTAAAGTTCATTTCTTTTCTTCCTTAGAAACTTCTCTTGTTTCCTTCAGTGAACAGTAAATTCACAGAATGACAACTTTTGAAAGTCACATAAAGTGACGAAATTTCCTAAAATGAAATTCTGAAGCACATGTGACCTAAATTTTCTAACACTGAAGCATAATTTCTGTATGGAATATTGAATTGCTGATAAAGGAAAACGAACATTAGTACAGGTTAATTCCCAGTTTGTTCCCCACCCCTCACTGCCAAGAATTCAGTTAATGACTAGAATTACTGCAAGTAATAAAATGTTTCTATCTTTGAGAAAAACTGTGTTACAACTGGCATTTCTGTGTAGACTTTCATTGTCAGGCAATGCTTAAATATAATGTGATTTAAAAGAAACTATTTTTTAAATTAAAGAAAGTTTGAAATAATAAAATTTTGAGAATGGAAAACACTTAGAACTTGGGATAGGGAAAGTATAGATGCCAGGAGTGAGTTATTTTTCAATTAGTTGAAATTCTGTGCTTTTGAATAATCACATTTTTGTGACCTTAAAATGTTATATAAATTTAATTATATTCATAAAATTTGGAATTTATGTAATTTTTCTGAAGATAAATTGTTATTTAGAAAGAAGCTATTGCCTTTTGAGAGTGTAAGGAGGTTTAATCTCATAGTTGCAAAAACATTAGGTGAGAAAGAGGTATGCACTGGGATAAAGGAGAGCAAGAATGTGGAAAATGATTTTACATTAAAAAAGACTCAAAAAGAAGAGCCACTTCAGTGCAAAGGAAGATGAGTGTGTTTTAGTAGGCAATGCTCGAACCTTACTCTCATTAGAAATGGTTCAAAGAAAGTACAATAAACACACTCAATAAAGTATAGAAATTGATCTTACCCTAAGGGATATAGGTGTAATAGAGGAGGAAGAAAGAATCAACTAAGAGAGATAGTGGTCAGAAGCAAAATCTTTCGAGGAAAGATAGGGTAAAAATACAGTGTAGACTAAACAGGGAAAATGCAATAGATGGAAATACAGAGTTGATAATCATTACATGAATACGAATGGAAGGAACTCGCAAATAAAATGGCACTGATTAGCAAACTAGATTAAGAAACAAAATCTAACAATATGCTGTTTACAAGAAACACATTTGAAACAGAGACACACAAAGAGTGAAAATAAAGTCCTGGAGCAAAATCTGTTATGCAGGGGTAGCAATCATGATCTCAGATGAAGTAAAAACAAAAATACCCCAAATTAAAATAGATAAGCATGAAAACTACATTTGGCTAAAAGTTATCATAGATAATGAAGTAAAATCAACACTAAACATATACATCACAAATGAGATAGTGTTCACATTTTTAAAGGAAAAGTTAAATGAGTTACAGAAGGAAATAGAGAGAAAACTGTATTAGTGGGAATATGACCTTTCCTTCCTCAGAATTTGATAAATCTAATTGAAGAGTAAACAAGAAAGAAGTTAAAGAGATGAATAGAATTTTGGAAAAATTGAAGAGGAAAGACCTCTGGAAAAAATGAATTGGGATAGATAGTAAGGCATCTTTTTTTTTTTTTTTTTTTGCACCTGTATATTACCTTCCCAAAAATTTACCATGTATTAGGGTTAAAAAAAAAAAACAACCTCACAATCAATGAAGAAAAGAATAAATATTAAATGCTAATTTTTCAGAACATAAGTAAAAACTATATTCACAATGAAGGGCCATAGAAAAGCCAATTAAAAATTTATTGGAAAGTAAATAATCTATTTCTAAAGATTGAGCAGGTGAAAGAACAAATCATAGAAACAATCAATAATTTCATTAAAGAGAATGACTCAATGTGACAATATGCCAAAATTTATAAGATGCAGCGAAACCATTATTTAGGGAAAATGTTATATCTCTAAATGTTTACATCAAAAAAATACAAAAAAAAAGCAGAAGAAAAACAAATTAAAAATTCTCAGTTTAAGAACAAATTGGAAATAGTGAAAAATCAAAGACTAGATTAATAAAATTGAAAGAAAGAAGGCCATTAAACTAAAAAAATAAAACTAGGAACTGATTTTTACAATAGTAACCAAAAAAAGCTATGAAATATATGACCCACTGTTTAATTTTATTTTTTTTAAATTGAAAGAAGAAACTCCAAGAAAAGGATGAATTCACAAACAATGAAGAGTAAATTAAAAAAAATTGTTAGGAGCAATTTTGCTCAATAATGTCAAAAATCTGATAATTTAAATGACATGGATGAATATTTATAAAAATATAATTTGCCTAGCCTAATAAACAGGAAATAGAATACTAAAATAATCCTATCTTTAAAAAAATAAATTAATCAAGTCATCTAGCCCTACAGGAGAAAAGAGAAGATGGAGACAAGAGAAGGGAGGGATGACAGAAGAGAGGACAGATTGGAGATAGGGAAAATTAGATTGCTTGGGGTATTGGGGTGGGGGGAGGGGATAAAAGGGGGGAAAATTTGGAACCCAAAAATTTGTGAAAATGAATGTAAAAAGTTAAATAAAAGAAAAAATAAATTAATTAATCAAGCCATAATTGAACTCTCTAAGATAAAGTCCCAGGACAAAGAGGGTTTGCCAGGTGAATATCACCAAACATATAAAGAATAAATTTCAATACCACATAAACTATTTGGAAAAATAAAAAAAAAGTACTACCAAATTCCTTTAAGACTCAAATACATTACTGAAACCTAAACCAAGAAGAGCAAACACAGAGGAAAAAAACCTTTGACCCAATTTCTCCAATGAATATTAATACAAAAAATTTAAAGAAATTACTACCAAGGAGATTACAGCAATATATCACAAAGATCATACACTATGACAAGGTGGGATTTATACCAGAAATGCAGTGCTGGTTCAATATTAAGAAAACTATCAACATAATTGTACATTTCAATAACAAAAGCAAGAGAAATCATGTAATTATTTCAATATTTGTAGAAAAAGCATTTGAAAACATGTACTACTTATTACTTTTAAAAAATTTACAAAGCAGGAATGAATGCAGCTTTCCATAAAATGATAAATAGTATGTATTTAAAATCATCAGAAAGCACTATCTGTAGAAGCCTTTCCAATAAGATCAGAGGCGAAGCATGGATGCCCATTATTACCACTATTATTCAATATTGCCCTAGAAATACTAAGGATTGCAAATGATAAATGGGAAAATGATCAAGGGAAAAAATGAAAGAATTGGTATAGGCAATGTGAAGACAAAACTCTCAGTCCTTGCAGATGATATGTTGGCACATGTAGGGAATCCTAGAGAATCAATTTCAAAAAATCCACTAGAATAATTTCCAACTTTAGCATATTTGCAGAATATAAAACAAAGCCACATAAATCATCAGCATCTTACCAATAGTCTAGTAGGAAGAAATACAAAAAGAAATCCCCATTAACTTCAGATAACACAAAATACTTGCGATTCCTTCTACCAAGACATATCCACGAACTATATGAACAGAATTACAAAACACTTTTCACACAAATAAAGTAAAATCTAAACAATTGGAAAAAATGTTAACTGCTCATGGGTAAACCAAAGACAATATAAAAAAGAGAAATTTCTACCTAAGCTAATATACTTTTGAGTGCCATAAAATTTAAACTACCAAATAATTATTTTACAGAGCTAGAAAAAATGACAAAATTCATCTGGAAGAACATATCATCAATAATATCAAAAAAAAACCATGAAAAAATTGTGAAGGAAAGTAGCTTAGCAGAATCAGTTCTCAAACTAGATTGCCAAGAAATAATCTTCAAATCAATCCAATATTGCCTAAGACAGAGTGGTAGATCAGTAGACTAGATTAGGTACACAATACCTAGTAGTTTAATGTCTGTAGTAATCTAGCGTCTGATGAAAGATTCAAGATTTTGGGAAAAGAAATTACTATTTGATAAAAATTGCTTGAAAAACTAGGAAACAGTTCATCAGAAGCTAGGTACAGAACATCATTACATAACACATATCACAATAATATCAAGATGAGTACATGATTTAGACAGAAAGAGTAATATCCTAAAGAAATTAAGGAAGCATGAAATATTTTACCTGTCAGATTTATAAATAAGAGAAGAATGAATGACCAAAAAAGAGACTGAGAGAATCACAGGATAATTTTTATTACATTAAAAGTGTAAGTTTTTCCACAAACTAAACCAATGCAACCAAAATTACAAGGAAAGCAGGAAACTGGTGGGGGGAGGGAGGAGGAATACAATGAATTTTTCTAATAAAGGCCTCATTTTTATACACACAGACACACACACACATGCAATACATATTTGCTTATATGGACACACATATATGTATGTATTTGATACCATCCACTTGTATGTGTATATGGTGTATACATAAATTAGGCACACACACACACACATATATATATATATATATATATATATATATATATATATGGCACATCTATATGTACATGTACACACACATATATAAACATATAAAAGTATATGAACATATATGGTGAATAGAGCCAAATTTATAATAATACAAATTATTTCAAATTGATAAATTGTCATAGGTTAAGAGCAAGCAATTTTCAGATGAAGAAATCCAAGCTATCAATGGTTGAATGAAAAAAATGTCCTGAATCACTATTGAGTAGAAAAATTCAAATTAAGTCAACTCTGAACTACCACCTCACACCTAAAAACTTGGCTAATATGATAGAAAAAGAAAGTGACAAATGTTGAAGGATATATGGAAAAATTGGGACACCAAGACATTATTGGTGGAGCTGTGAGTTGACTCTACTGTTCTGGAGAGCAATTTGGAACTATGGCCAAGGGGTTATCAAACTATGCATATCTTTTGACCCAGAAATACCATAGCTAGGTATGTATCTCAAAGATATTAAAGAAAAAGGAAAAGAATTTTCATGGGCAAAAATATTTATACAAGCTTTTATTTTTGTAGTGGCAAAGGTTTTGAAATTAAAAGAATACCCATCAATTGGGGAATAGCTGGACAAGTTGTATATTACTGTGATGGAATATTATTGTGGTACAAGGAGGGACAAGGAGGGTAGTTTCAGAAAAGTTCAGAAGTGTTACATGGACTAATGCAAAGTGAAATGAACAGAAATCAGAAGACTACTGTACATAGTAATAGCAGTATTGTACACTGATCAATTGTGAATTACTTTGCTATTTTCAGCAATATAATAATTCAAGATAATCCCAAAGGACTTACGACAAAAAATACAATCCAGTTCCAGAGAAAGAACTGATGGAATCTAATTCCAAATTGAAGCATATTTTAAAACTTTATTTTTCCTTTTGCTCTACATTTTCTTTTTCAACAAGACTAATATGGAAAGATTTTACACTGAACATTTATAATCTGTATCAAATTGTTTGATTTCCCCAAAAGTGGGAAGGATGAAAAGGGAAGAGAATTAGGAACTCAAAAAAAAATTTTAAAAATGTTTACATGTAATTGAGAAAATAACATAAGTGTGTACATATATGTGTATGTATACGTAAATATTTGTATATGTGTATATATTTGCATGTGTATATGAACAAAATATGTATAAAATGTCACAAAATATTTAAATATACATAGATGCGTATATATATACACATACACACACATATGCACACATACACGGACTTTTTTTCTTGAGGCTGACTCAGATTAGACCAATAAACTGTGGCTGTTCATCAAGCCTCTATATGTGGCCATCTTGTCTGTTTTTCACTATGTTCTTCCACTTTGATGATCTCTTCAGCTCTCATAATTTCAGTTATCATATCTCTACAGATGGTACCCAAATCTATTTGTCTAGTCCTTGACTCACAATCACTAGATATACATCACAGACGGTTTATTGAACATTTCACAAAGCCACATAGAACAAGCATCTCTGACTCAATATGTTTAGAATTGAAAGCACTATTTCATTATCGTCCTAATATCTATATATCTGTCAATCTAATATTATTAAGAAAAAACACCTCACATTCAAAGTTTCTGTGATAGTCTTGAGGTACAAGCATCCTTTCAGTTCTCTGGTTCTGCAAACTTAGTTTCATCCTCCAATTCTCCTCTCTCACCCTTATATGTCCAATAATCCATTAAACTGTAGCATTCTTTTCTCTACAATTTCTCTCATATGCATCTTCTTTCCCTCATTTACAGCTACCACATTGGCTTGGTCTCTCATCATCTATAAACTTGACTATTGCAACCCATCTTCCACAGGCTCCCAAAGTGATTTAACTGAAAGCTAGGTCTGATCACATCACTCGTCCTCCATTCAGTAACATGAAGCGACCTCCTGTTATTTCTAGGATGAAATATAAAACCCTCTTTTGGGTATTTACAGTCCTTTATAATCTATTATTTCTTTTCAGTATTTTAACACATTACTCCATGTATGCACTCTACATATACTCTGGTCATAGAGGTCCACTTACTCCTCTATGTGTGTGGTATGCCATCTCCCATATCCATGACTTTGAGCTACCTGTTACCTATACCTGAAATGTTCTCCTTAAGTCCAACTCTTCAGAAACATTTTTTTTTCCTTTAACGATTTACTTCAGGTGTCACTCATGTAGGATTACCCCACCTCACTCCCATCAGTTATCAGTGCCATTGTTTCTAAGCTTATTTTCTACCTAATCTGTTGATATCATATATACCTTAATTTTATACTTACACATATATTGCATATATGTGTGGGCATTATATTCTTCATTAAAATGTAACTTCCTTTAGGACATTTCGTTTTAAATTTTCTCTACCATTGTTTAGTACAGTGCATGACACATAGCAAATGTTTAATATTTGCTTATAGATTAGAATTATTTTAAATGATAAACTTTCTCTGTTTGCTAGGGCTCCTTTCTGATAATCTGTTTTTGTTTTATTCATTAAAGCATCTTTAAAGCTTTATTGATGCTTTTTTTCTTTATTTTTCAAACTTTATTACAATTTAAAATTTGATTTGCCCACTAGATGTATCATTCCACATAGAAGTTCCCCCTTTTACACAAATTAATATAGTAAACCAAATCAATTTAATGCCTTAGTCATGTCTTATATGTTTCATTCTTCATCTCTCTATGATGTCACACACAGGATGCTTCATTACTTGTCTTCTTAAATAAATATTAGTAGCTATGTTTCTTACATTTTTGGTGTATTTCAAAGTTGTTTTTCCTTCATATTATTGGTTTTATTAAATGTTTATTCTGATTCTTTTCATTTCATTGTTCAATGAGTTGCACATGTCTTACTTTTTTCTTAATTTGCTACCTTTACTATTTCCAATAGTGCAATTTGAATAAATTCATGTGCCGTAATTTGGTTATTTACTTTGATTCCAGCTCTTTCCTATTACAAAATAGTGCTGCTACAAATGCTCTTATAAGTTTGGTGATCTTTCCTTCTGTTTTTGATCTCTTTGGAGTTGAGGTCTACGTGTCAACCAATATCCATAGGTTCTTGGCAAATTATATCTAAGAATAGGCAAACCAAATTATAGTTTCACCGAAAATTTATCATCATGCTCATATGATCACAATTCATCCAACAATTGCCATGTTCTTTGCCAATTAGATGAGTATGAGAGTTGTATTTATTTGTATTTGATTTATTATTATTGATTATGAGTGCCTTTTCATACAGTGGTTGATCCTTGGAATTTCTTCTTTTAAAAATTGCTTTTCATATGCTTTGATGACTTATCTATGTGATAAGGGCTTTTTGGTAATATATGTGCATTGATTCCATATATATTTTATATATCAAAAGTGTACAGAGAAATTAGTACAAAGAATTTTTCTCAGTTAAGAGTTTTTCATAAAATTTAGGTGGCCTTCATTTTCATACAGAAAAACTGAAAACTTTACATAATTTCAATTGTTCATTTTATTTTTATATTTACATTAATTTATTATTTAGATATCATTTTCCCACATATACAATTGGCAAAAGTATTTTTCTCTACTTTTATATAGTTTTTAAAGATATGACCTTGTAGATTAAGGTTATATATCCACCTGCAATTAACTGTGGCATAAGGTATAAAATATTAGTTGAAATTTAAATTTGGCTAAAATTGCTTTTCTTATCAGCTTTTAACAAATAATGAATTCTTACTCAATGTCTTTAATTTTTTATGATAAAATTCTATTAAGTTCTATTGCTTGTAAGACTTGATAAACTAATGTGCTAACTTAATCCAAATTATTTGCTTTTTAATAATGTTTTGATAATGATTTATTGATAGTATGATTTGAGAGGTGTTATATCTAAGTCTCTTTTATTGCTACTTTCTTCATGTTTTCCTTCAAATTATTTCCCTGTTTCAATTGATTTTTTTTATCATTCATTTAAATTTTTGTAATATAATTCCCAGGGAACAATGTATGTTGTACTAAATCTGTGGATTAATTAATTAGGTTAATTCATTTTAGTTATTTTGTTTTGGGTTTAAAAAAGCAGTTAATATTTCCTCAATTATTTGAGATATTTCTCTGAGTATTCTGTAATTGAACTCGTATAAGTCTTGAGTATATCATGTTGGATTAACTCTTAGATATTTTATAGTTATTTTGAATAGAATTTCTTTTTCTATCTCCTCCTGTTGGGTTTTGCTAAACTAATGAAAGTCTGATAATTGTGTGATCTTGTTTTTATCATGCTACTATACTTTACCAATATTGTTATTTAAATCAAATTTTAAGTGAATTTCTAAAGTTCTATAAACCATCACATTATCTGAAAATAATGTTTTCTTTGCCTATGTTTATTCATTCAATTAATTTTTCCCATTTTATTGATATTTATGGCATTTCTAGAACTATGCAAAAATAACAACAAGACAGGATACTTTTGTTTTACCCCTGATTTTGTTGGAAAGGTCTCAAGTATTTCTCCATTACATAACATGCTAGCTCTTGGTTTAAGGTAGATGATGTTTAACATGTCAAGATAAAGTTCATTTATTTTTATGCTTTTTAAATATTTTGGTTAATTATAAATTTTTAAATATAATGAGTATTTTAATAATGGGTGCACTGTCTTTCCAAAAAAGTATACCCTTTTTTGCATTGATAGGATAATAAATTTTATTCTTGTTGTTTCATGCAATCTGTTATGTTCAAAGTTCTAAAATTGAACCAACCCAAAATTTCTGATATATTCTCATTTGATTATTGTGAATATTTTTGTGAAGATATTGCTCTGGCTTGTACTGATATTTAGGCAATATTTTAACATCTATATAATTTAAAATGTTTGACTTGATTTTTCTTTCTCTATTCTCTCTCTTTTTTAGCATTAAAACACTATTTGTCCTATTGAAAGGTTTTGTAGAATACATGTTTTTCTTTCTCCATTGTTTTATTTAATTGACATTTGTATCATTGTAAATCATTCTGGCTTTAACTACTAATATATATGTATGTATATATATTGAACTCTTTATTATATATATATTGAACAAAGGAACAAAGTCATGTTTCCCTGACTTTGGTTGAATCTTTCTTCCAAATGGTCTACTTCTTCAAAACAACTTCACTCTGGTCATTCTCTTTACCTTCATCATCCTCAAGCTACCAGAAGCTTGGGCTTTGACCCTGAGATGCTGAGCTCTGACAAGTGAATTTTCACCTTCTGTCTCCCCAGAAGAAGGTCTCCACATCACTTCCAGAAAATTTTTGATCTCTACATCTTTCTAGTTTCCCTTTATGTGTTATCTCCTATATTACAAACTAAATTCCTTGAGCTCAGGAACTGTCTTGTAGGATCATTTTTGAATCTCCAGCTCCACCTGAATTACATGCTTAATAAAAACTTTATTTTCAGCCTTGGTAGATGTTTCTAAATGAAACTCAGTTTATCTAGAGCTTTTTGCATCATCATATTTGCTAAACGTGACACAGGCAAAGAGCCAGGTTGGAATAGTATGGGAATAGTAGAATCACAACTTGTCATATAAACTCATGTTGTAAAGTTCATTTATTAAAATCATATAAATAGTACAGAAGCATCAGTGAAGGTAAAACTTTGGTTGTTGTCTTAAATGTCTCTTTTTTGCTATTAATGTTTACTATTTTTACTGAGTATCTATAAATTCTAATGAAGTAGTTAAAACTTAAATTTACCTGTTTAGGAGTTTCCCTCTTCTGTTCCATTATAGTTATTTGTGTGTGTGTGTGTGTGTGTGTGTGTGTGTGTGTGGCTTAGTTAGTCATTTCTGCCAGAGAGAGAAGAACTAGCGGTCTAACAAGTTTTAAGTTGTCCTTTAATAATCCTCCTGAAGGGGACTCCATAGTGGGGTCATGAAAAAAATGGCAATAATTACTGGTTCTGAACACACAACAGGTACACTCCCTACTGAACATGCCATCACACCTACACAGCACCAAAATACACTGCCAAAATGTGAAAAAGGGTCACAAGTGGGAAAAGATTTTGGAGGCAGAATATCAAAATCTCTGATTATGGAGATAGGAGACATGGCTTTAAATTCCTGCTCTGCTATTTAGCATCTGCAAAAAAAAAAAAAAAAAAAAAAATTGGTTAAGTTAATCAAAGTAATCTCCATATCCTCTAAATTATTGTGCTAACACCAGCTGAAAATATTATCTAAATTGTGATTCAAATTTTGATTCAAAAAACATGATGAAAATTATTTTATGACAGTTCTCAAGAACCTAATTTCACATAAAATTTAAAGTGTATCATTTTCTTTAGAGAACTTTGCACAACTAATGGAGTTAGGGAAGTTAATTTTGTGAATTGTTGATTCTGAACTGGCAAGCATCTACTCAATTAATGGCTAGTCACACAACTTCTGAATACCCTACATTAATTACTAGTTTATCTTAATACCAAGCTATGGACTATGAAGACTGATCTTAAATTTCTTCAGCAGTCACAGCAATGGGGATTTTAAACAAAGTTGCTATATAGGCCATTAGTACCTGTTTCATACTAGGGGCTTGGCCTTTGACATGTATTATGATTTGCCATGTCCAAGATTTCATTTTTTCCATCCCTTAATGGATATCCAGTCATAATTCAACTTGATAAGGCACTATTTCTTAATCTCAGGGACTCTCCTAATAGTGAATCATAGTTTCCCTACTTCCAATATCCTTAGCCTGCATATTCGTGGTTTCTGCATTGCCACAGGAAATTTTGACATAGAAACTTGAGTTATTAAAACTGTGAAGTATACTTTTCTTCCATTGTTAAATTAAAAAAATCTAAGACTGTTAAATTGATTTTCTCATTAAAATGTAAAGTTTAAACTGTAACAAAGTTATTAACAGGAAATCAATCACCTCTTCTATACCAAACTGAGCAATCTGTCTCCTTTTATTATTGTTTCTTTATATTTCTTTTTCTTTAGCTATAAGTAAGACCAAATGTTTGTCAAAGATGGAAAAATAAAACAAGATATATTTGGGATTCTTGATTCCAAATGCATTCCATTTAATTTTCAGTGTTCATTTTTGGATGTATCTGAACACTCAGAAGCAGGAGAATGAATCAACTCTTCAAAGAATGTCTTTAATCATGACAGCTTCCAACAACATTTTAGAAATCCCTACTAACAGATAAAATAAATGAATATTGCTACATCCCAGTCCTTGTAATTTTAATATGAAGACATACCCACAAGTGTAAATACACTCAGTAAAAAAATGCCTACAGCAGCAGTTAACTTGAGGCTTCATAACTTCAAGGACATTCCATTCCCACCCCCAGCGCTGCCCTGGATGAGGCCCCAGAGAAGCTGACCAAAGCAGGCTTCAGGGACCAAGGCTCCGGCAGCCGGGAAAGTTCCTCTGCCCACAGAAGCTACAGGTCATTGAGAGAGAAGGCTGGGAACTTAAGGGAAAGCAGGGTAACTTAAGACCCTGAGCAATCCCCTGACAACTGCAATATTTTAATGCAGGGTTGTAGTAACTAAGAAATTAAAAAATGTAATTTTTTTTTTATTTGGACAGCTAAAAGTACTTCACAGAAATGTCACCAGGTTTTATTCTGAAATAAGTATAACTCCTTTGGAAGCTGAATTATTACTATCCTGGCATTAGAGCAATTTTTGGTGCCTTGACAGAAAAAATATTCTTATCCATTATCATGATGAGATTGTTCAATTGTCACAAGATATTTTATTTTTTCGGAGCCAAGATGGTGGAGTAGAAGGACGCACGTTTACGAGCTCCAACCCACAGCCCATAGAATTAATGTAAAAAGAGATCCGCATAAATTCTGGATCACTGAAAGGTGTGCAGCACCATAGTGGAAGAGATTTCCGTGCCAGGGAGCCCTGGAGAGCCATCCCCAGGGTCCATCACGCCCCGGAAAGCAGACCCCACCTGCAGCGCTGCCCTGGATGAGGCCCCAGAGAAGCTGACCCGAGCAGGCTTCAGGGACCAAGGCTCCGGCAACCGGGAAAGTTCCTCTGCCCACAGAAGCTACAGGTCATTGAGAGAGAAGGCTGGGCTGGACAAGAGGGGAGCGGAGTGTCTCCATGACTCGGGCCCCCTCGGGAGGAAGCGGTGGAGGCAGAGGCGTGGGCGGCAGCGGAGGCAGCAGTGGCGGTGGCTGCCCGGACTCCCTCAGCAGCAGGCAGGATCTTCATTACGGAAGGTCTCTGCATAAACAACCTGAGGGAGCTGAGCCTGCGAGACAGCCCTGCCCCACCCTGCTCCACTGCTGAAGGCCTCTGCATAAAACCCCTGAGGGAGCTGAGCCTGGGAGGCAGTCCCCCCACCCCCACCCGCTCGTTCCTGAAAGTCTCTGCATAAAGCCCCTGAGGAGGCCAAGCCTGGGAGGTGGCCCTGCCCCTACCCCAGCACCAGAACTAAAGCTTGCTGCGGAAAGCCCATTTGAACCTCAGACCCCAAGCACTAGCTGGGCGGATCTAGGCAGGGGTGGACAGGAATCTCAGAAGTCAAGTAACTGGCTGGAAAAATGCCTAGAAAAGGGAAGAAAAATAAGACTATGGAGAGTTTTTTTCCAACAAATGCAAATGATCCCGACTTTCGGGTCTGATGACGAGGACGTATTCTCGACATCGGGGAAAGACGAGGAGGGCGGGGCCTTGGTACCCCAGACACCCCAGGGGGGGGTGTCAGGTGGGCTCAGGCCTTGGAAGAGCTCAAAAAGGATTTTGAAAAGCAAGTTAGACAGGTGGAGGAAAACCTGCGAAGAGAAATGAGAGAGATGCAAGAAAAGTATGAAAAACAGGTCAATACCTTGGTTAAGGAGACCCAAAAAAATGCTGAAGAAAATAACACCTTGAAGACTAGGCTCACTCAATTGGCAAAAGAGGTTCAAAAAGCCAATGAGGAGAAAAATGCTTTCAAAAGCAGAATTAGCCAAATGGAAAAAGAGGTTCAAAAGGTCACTGAATAAAATAGTTCTCTCAAAATTAGAATGGAACAGATGGAGTCTAATGACTTTACGAGAAACCAAGAAATCACCAAATAAAACCAAAAGAATTGAAAAATGGATGAGAATGTGAAATATCTCATGGGAAAAACAACTGAACTGAAAAATAGATCCAGGAGAGACAATTTAAAAATTATGGGACTATCTGAAAGTCATGATCAAAAAAGAGAGCCTAGATATCATCTTCCATGTAATTATCAAGTAAAACTGCCCTGACATTTTACAACCAGAGGGCAAAATAAGTATTGAAAGAATCCATCGATCACCACCTGAAAGAGATCCAAAAAGAGAAACTCTTAGGAACATTGTGGCCAAATTCCAGAACTCCCAGGTCAAGGAGAAAATCTTGCAAGCAGCTAGAAAGAAACACTTCCAGTATTGTGGAAATACAATCAGGATAACTCAAGATCTAGCAGCTTCTACATTAAGGGATCGAAGAGCGTGGAATAAGATATTCCAGAAGTCAAAGGAACTAGGATTCAAACAAAGAATCACCTACCCAGCTAAACTGAGTATAATACTTCAGGGGAAAATATGGTCTTTCAATGAAACAGAGGACTTTCAAGCATTCTTGATGAAAAGACCAGACCTGAAAAGAAAATTTGACTTCCAAACACAAGAATGAGAAGAAGCATGAAAAAGGAACCAGCAAAGAGAAGTCTTAAGGGACTTACCAGAAGTGAACTGTTTACATTTCTATATGGAAAGACAATATTTGTAACTCTTAAAACTTTTTAGCATCTGGGTAGTTGGTGGGACCACACACGCACATGTACATGCATGCACGCACACACACATACACACATGCACACACACAGAGAGACAGAGAGCACAGAGTGAATTGAATAGGATGGGACCATATCTTAAAAGAAATTAAGGTAAATGGTGAGAGAGAAATGTAGTGGGAGGAAAGAGGGTGAAATGGAATGTGGTAATTATATGTCACTTAAGAGGCAAGTAGGAGACCTTTTAGTGGAGGGAAAAAGAGGAGAGCTGAGAAAAAAAAAAAAAAAAAAAAAAAAACAATTAGTTTACCCTCATCACATCTCATCACATTTGACTAAAGGAAGGAATAAAATGCACACTCATTTTGGTATGGAAACCTATCTTACAGTATAGGAAAGTGGGGGAGAAGGAGATAAGCAAGGGGGGGATGATGGAAGGGAGGGCAAAGGGAGGAGGGAGCAATTTGAAGTCAACATTTGGGGAGGGACAGGATCAAAAGATAGAGGAGAAACAATGAGGGGCAGGGTAGGATGGAGGGCAATTCAGTTAGTCTTACACAACACGACTATCAGGGAAGTCATTTGCAAAATTACACAAATAAGGCCTATATTGAATTGCCTGCCTTCCCAAAGGGAATGGGTGGGGAGGGAGGGATGGGGAGAATTTGGAACTCAAAGTTTTAGGAACAACTGTCTAGTATTGCTGTTGCTACTAGGAAAGAAGACATACAGTTAATGAGGAATAGAAAGTCATCTGGCCCTACAGGAGAAAAGAGAAGATGGAGACAAGAGAAGGGAGGGATGACAGAAGAGAGGGCAGATTGGAGATAGGGAAAATTAGATTGCTTGGGGTATTGGGGTGGGGGGAGGGGATAAAGGGGGAGAAAATTTGGAACCCCAAATTTTGTGGAAATGAATGTAAAAAGTTAAATAAATAAATAAAAATAAAAATAAAAAGATATTTTATTTTTTTCCCCAGGATATTTTCTTTCTCCATTTATATGGAATAGGTGTGAGGAAGCTATATTAAGAATTAATCTAGGAATAGAATGATGAAAATGGTCACAGGTAGCAAAGAACTGACAAAGACAGTCCTTTGGTTTAAAAGATGGGTAGAAATGATTCAGCCCCACAGAAATTCTTTAAGTACAAGGTATATGTATGACCACAATCACAATAATCAAACTTATTCCTCATGCTTAATACCATTAGACATGTTTTTGTTTTTGTTTTTTTTTTTTTATTAGACGTTTGGTGACTCCTTATGAGGAAGTTGTATAGAGGACTGCTGTAATGGTAATTGAAATGGGAAGACCTTTCCCATTCATGAATAGGTCTATGTGATCTGCTTAAGTCACATGGAACCCTGAGTCACATGAAACAGGAAGGGGTAGAGCAGGAATTGTGGAACAGGAAGGGTGGAGCAGAAAGAGGCAGAGTTGGAGCAGGGCTGAGAGGAAGTTAGAGAGCAATCAGAGCTGGGAACAGCTGTTGGCTAGCAGAAGTGAGAGAGCTTGTTTGTGATTTGTTTAAGGGAGTTAGTTTGCAGAAAGGCCTGATAATGTGCATAGACTTCTTGGTTACTATGATGGGTCTCTGGTAATATACTGGATTTGACTTTATGGTGTTATGATTTGACTTTCTGGTATCTGAATAAATATTTTCCTTCAGTCTTCTATATGGAACGTTTGTTATGCTTTGCAATTCAGAACTATGTCAGCATATTCATGGTCACCATCAGTGCTGTGAATATTGCCTTGGTGACACATCTGCAGATGTGAATTGAGCAAGGCAAGTAGATTCTACAACCAGGTGATCTAGATGGCACTGCAAATACTGATGCTATTTTGAGATTGTAATGATAATATAATCTCATCATAAAGATGGGTGTTTCAAGTTTTTCATAAACTACTTGTATTTATTTGTAATTCATAATTCCTATATATGTATATTGTATATAATGTACATATGTGCCCCATGTTGTAATTATTTATGGAAGCTATTTTTATTTATATTTATTTAGCATTGGCAACTCTAATAATTTCTCTTCCTTTTGGGAAGCAATATCTAAATTTGTGGTGAAGTCACTAAAAGCTTTTACATTTCAGAGAAACTAATTTTAATTATGGTTTCATGTTAAGATTTATGTTTTTTTAATTGATTAACATTTAACCCATTGGTATTTGAATATCATTTGCAATATTTAGAAAAATAGGAAACTAGAATATAAAACACACTTAGTTCTACTTAATTAAGTACAGCAATCTGATTCTCCCTTGTACCAATCAACTCACTAAAGTTATTGAAGTACTATTTAGTGCACTGTAGTAGGAATTATGTAGAAAGAATTAAAACTATAACCTGGAAATGAAAAAAAGAACACCTTTATTCCTCTGGGTCATCTTTTGGGTCAGCCTCATATGTAATTCTCTACAGTTAAACCAAATTATGTTACAGATAAATTGTTGATATCATGTTTATATCAAATCTTGGGAGAAACAGTTATCTGAATGAGTATCCTCTGCATTTGTAATTTTGTAGTAAATACATTGGTCAATGTAAATAAAGATTGAAAGAATTTTTGACATTTTACTTAAATTCTTTGAGAATCTGAAGTTTCCTTAGTGTGAGTTGTTCATCCCAGCAGGAAGAAGGGAGGGAGAAAGGCATCTTTTACTCCATGGCATAGCCTTTCAGAATCTAGGGTCATCTGTTTGCCACAATAAGTCTTCAGAGGGATACTTTAGTGAAGGACCTTGTCATTTTAAATACATTACCCTAAAAAAACCATGCATCAATATTATTTTTTTCTGTAGTCTCTTAATCTTAGAATAATTCTGTTACAAAATCCTTGATCTTTACATATTTATATCATTTGCTGTAACTAAATGAAATTACAAATCTCTAGTGATTTGCATCCATCCCAAGTCATTTTTACACATCATGAAGAATTTGAAATATTTTCATTTCATCACAAATCTTTGCTGCTGCCATTTGGTGATGGTCTGGTGGGTTTTGTAAAAACTTGATTATGATTTAAAGAACTTTTATCATTGAATTATTATTTTAAAATTAGATCCTGACACCTTAATGTTGACGTAACTCAAAAAAAAAAAAACTTTTGGACATGAGTCTTATATACATTCTAAACAGAGAAAGAAATTGAGCAGCACCCATTCCTTTCATATTTTGGAATAAGGCTTCAGGCTTTGGTATTAATGGATATATGATCTATATTGTGTTTAAAGAGGTTTAGCAAGACTTGAAACAGCATTGGCAGAAAATTTATATCTGATAGGAGCCTAATGTTTCATCTAGGCCAGCTCTTCTCATTTGACAGATGAGCTAGCCAGAGAAGAGAAAGGTTTGCCCACCATAAGTGTATTAAATAACTATAATTTGAATTCTCTAATGCCAAAACTAATGCTTTTTTCCTTCAGTCTACAATGATACTTAACTAATATTTTGTGGTTGACATCATTGAGGATAATGATAGTTTTCCAGCAAAAGTTTTTTCATGTTACTATGAGAGAAGAACAAATAGTGATGGACTGACCTGACTCATTATGGCGTTTTAAAAATATCTAATTAGTATATAATGGAAGAATTTTAAGGTGTTTAGATGAGCACTATATCTAATTATAAGCTTGTCTTCTTCAAGTGAAATGGTATCCCAAAGAAATGGGATGTGAAAATCTCCAGAAATAATACGGTGTTAAATAAGAATAAAATATCACCACCACCATCATCATCATCATCACCATCACTAGCAACACCTCCACCATATCATCATTTGTCAGACATACTTTTTTCCCCAATATAATAAAATTCATACCGAATTCATTACTGAGAGGCTTCAAAATATGGAAATAATATATAAATTTGTTATCTAGGAAAACATACTTTTCAGAATATAACATGATCATTTTTTTTTTTTTTTTTCACAAGCAAAGATTCAGAATGTTTTTTAGGAATAATATATTTTAAAATAATACAGTAGTTTTTATTTGAACAATAAAGCTCAATATAGGAAGCTTATTGTATTGAACTAAATATCTGCATCTTGTATGGCATTAATTCAAAGGCTGCATCTCTGTATAGCTTTGTTAATTCTAGTACTCAGACCTTTAAGACTATTCTGCAAATGTAGCTCCCATGAATGATGGAATTCAGTCTAGAATTATTTGTGTCTATTGCATATAGCTCTATGCTAACAGATGGAGATAGGAAGGTAAGCATTTCATAGGCCTCACCCTCAACAAATTTGTCATCCAATGGGGAGCACAGGAGGCAAGTATGCAAAAAAATACATCAGGATACAAAGAATTGAAAAAAGTGCAAAAGCAAGGTCCAGATAAAAGGCAAGAAATTTAAAAAGTGATACTACTTATTTCACAATATCATTCACAAGACCACCAGAGCTTCTAAAATTGGATGAATTGCTGTTCAAAACATTTCACATGTTCTAGTAATAAAAGGGGAAGACATTTTCTCTTCTAACTATACTTAGGGCCTCAGGCAAAACATCTCCACTAATCAGAATGTGACGACCAGAAATGATTTTCTTTATAGTCATCTTTTAAAGGCTGGAATGTGTGAACCTCTAGGAAAACCTATATATAAACTCACAGGGAACATTTAGAGACAGACAGATAGCTGGATAGATAGCTGAAGAGAGAGAGAGAGACAGAGAGAGAGAGAGAGAGAGAGAGAGAGACAGAGAGAGAGAGAGAGACAGAGACAGAGACAGAGACAGAGAGAGAGAGAATATGGATACACAGATATTGTTGCTCAGTTGTTCCAGTTGTGTCTGATTCTTCTTGACCCCAGTTGGGATCTTCTTGGCAAAGATAATGGAGTGGGTTTGCCATTTCCTTCTCCAGCTCATTTTACAGATGAGGAACTGAGGCAAACAGAATTAACTGACTTGCCCAGCATCACACAGCTAGTAAGTATTTGAGATCAAATTTGAATTCAGGAAGAGGGGTCATTCTGACTCTAAGTCCAACTCTCTATCCATTATACCACCTAGGTGCCTCAGATATGTGTGTATGTGTATATATGAATATGTATGTTTATATATGTGTATATGTGTTTGCATGTATATGTATAATATACTATATATGTACATGAGCATGTGTATATGTACATATATGTACATGAGTGTGTATATATACATGCACTAAAAAGAGTTTATCTCAATATCCTCATGCATAGAAACTATCTTGATGCAATGATATAGAATGAGAGAGTCTGCAGCAGGCCAAAGAAATTTGGGAGAGGATCATGACGGGAACTGCAATACTGGAGTTGAGAGACTATGATCACTCTCCCTACGAATGAAAAGCTTAAACACAGAATCTTCATATACTAAAAGTTATTTTAGCAAATTATTTTCTTCACACTAAAATAGTCTCACAAAATTAAAGGTGCTTATTTGAAAAATAATTGAAATTCAGCTTTAAAAACAACCATCTACTTTTATTTTCATATTATTTATTGAACCTTCGACTTGTGCTCAGCTCACACGCAATAAATAAAAAAATATATTTTATTTAATCTTTTTTTGTTCTAGTCACACATTTATATAATAGTCAATGTGTTTTTCTTTTCTAGTCAATATCTTTTTTTCATCTATTTTAATTTTTCAGTGGTATAGAAAATGTAAAAAAGAAATTTCTTATGTCTTGTAATTTTCTGTCACATAGCTATCATCTTATTTTTAGTGACAAAGGTCTTAACTTTTTAAGATTGCCTAGTTTACACTAATAGAAAACAAAGGTTAAAGATGGTGGAATAAAAGCAGGGACTTGTTTGAGTTTTCCTGTAAACTCCTCCAAATGCCTATAAAAACATGACTCTCAAAAAATTCTAGAGCAGCAGAACCCACAAAAATTCAGAATGAAATAAATTTCTAGCCCAAGACCACTTGAGTGGTAAATGGGAAAGGTCTATTGTGTTGAACTGGGTGAAAAGTACAGTCCAGTGTGGATTGCATTGATACAGAACAGTCCCCAGCAAACCCAGAGCAGGTCTCAGTGGACTGAATCACTGGCAGCAAAGACAGGTTACAGATATCTCAACCCACAAACACCAAAAACAAGTTAGAAGGCCAGTGTGAAAGGTCTGTCAGACCTGGGTAAGAGAGGATCACAGACCATACCTGGCCCCAGCACAATCCTGGAGCAGTGATTGTGACTATGGCTGCTTCCAGAGATCTTAGTCAGCAGATGATATAGGGATCAAGCAACTGACTAGGAGGAGATTGAAGGAATTCCTTCCTGCCACTGAGGCAATATTCTGTTGGTTTTCCTATACTTGGATCTGAGTCACACTCCTGAATGGCATTCTTAGAATGATAAATACTGACATGGTGGAAATTGTGGGAGCAATGGAGAGGGAGGCAGAAAAGACTGTTTGTGGTCACTCACAGACCCAGACCAGAGCACTGACCAGGAGAAGAGTAATCATCTCTCCTTAGATCATACCATCTTAGAAGAGCTGAAAACTTACAGATCCCTAGAAGTATCTCTGAAAACAGCTGCACAAAACCCCTGAAGTTTGGGATAGTATGCTCTTCACCCTGGAAGCAGAGCCCTACCTTAACAAAGAGTTAAAAATTTAAGTAATTGACTTGGAAAATGAGCAAACATTGGTGGGGAGGGGCAGGGAGATGGAACTCAACAATAGAATTTTACTTCAGTGACAAGGAAGATCAAAACAGATCCTCAGAAGAAAACAACAAAGTCAAAGATTCTACATCCAAAGCCTCCAAAAAAAAGTATAAATTGGTCTCAGGTCATGAAGAGATCAAAAAGGATTTTGAAAATCAAGAAAAAGAAGTTAAGAAAAAATAGGAAGAGAAATTAGAGTGATTCATGGAAATCATGAAAAATGAATCAACAGCTTGGTAAAGGTGACGTCCTCAAAAATATTAAAGAAAATGACACCTTAAAACAGACGACAAAATGGCCAAAGAGGTAAAAAAACAGCCAATGGGGAGAAGAATGCCTTAAAAAGCAGAATTGGCCAAAAAAAAAAGTAGGTCCAAAAGCTCACTGAAGAAAATAATTCCTTAAAAATTGGAATGGAGCAAATGGAAGCTAGTGACTCTATAAGAAATCAAAAAATTATAAAACAAAATTTAAAGAATAAAAGAAATAGTAAACAATGAGAAATATCTCACTGAGGAAAACCACTGACCTGGAAAATCAATCCAAGAGAGATGTTTAAAAACTAATGGACTACCTAAAAGTCATGATAAAAAAAGAGCCTAGATACCATCTTTCAAGAAACTGTCAAGGAAAACAAGAGGAGAAAACAGAAATTGAAAGAATCCACTGATCATCTCCTAAAAATGATCCCAAAATGAAAACTTCTGGCAATATTGTAGTCAAATTCAAGAGTTCCCAGGTCAAGGAGAAAATATTGCAAACAGTCACAAAGAAACAACTCAAGTATTGTGGAAACACAATCAGGATAACACAAGATTTAGCAGCTTCTATATTAAGGGATTGAAGGGCCTGGAATATGATATTGCAGAGATCAAAGGATCTAGGAGAAAACCTACCAAGCAAAATTTATTGTAATTAATTGAAGGATGTGAGAGGAAATTGACATTTAATGATGAAGAGGAATTCAATGCATTCTTATCTTTAGTACCTTTTTTTTTAAATTTTATTTATTTTAAGCTTTCAACATTCATTTCCACAAAATGTTGAGTTCCAACTTTTCTCCCCATCTCGCCCCTCCCCCTGCAAAATGTCATGCATTCTGATTGCCCCTTACACCAATGTGCCCTCCATTCTAATACCCCTCCCTTCCCTCATTTCCATCTTCTCTCTTGTCCTGTAGGGCAAGATAAATTTCTGTTCCCCATTACCTGTATTTCTTATTTCCTAGTTGTACACAAAAACAATTCTCAACATTTGTTCCTAAAACGTTGAGTGCCAACTTCTCTTCCTTCCTCCTTCCCAACCCATCCCCACTGAGGAGGCAAACAATTCAATATAGGCTATATATGTGCAGTTTTGAAAATGACTTCCATAATAGTCATGATGTGTAAGACTAATTACATTTCCCTCCATCCTATCCTGTCTTCCCATTTCTTCCATTCTCTCTTTTGACCTTGTACCTCCACAAGGTGTTTACTTTTAATCGTTTTTCCCATTTGTCTTCCCTTCCATTATCCCCGCACCCTGCTTATCTCCTTCTCCTCAACTTTTCTGTAGTGTTAGATGGATTTTCATACCAAATTGAATGTACATATTATTCTTTTCTTGAGCCAAAGGTGATGTAAGTTTCACTTTTTCCCTCTCACCTCCCCCCTTTTCCCCTCCATTGGAAAAGCTTTTTCTTGCTTCTTCTGTGGGAGATAATTTACTCTATTCCATTTCTCCCTTTCTCCTTTCAATATATGCCTCTCTCACCCCTTAATTTTAATTTTTTATATGATTCCTTCCTATTCAACTCATCCTGTGCTCTCTGTCTGGGTCTCTCTGTCTATGTCTGTCTGTCTGTCTCTGTTTCCATCTCTGTCTCTTGTCTCTCTGTTTCTCTGTCTCTGTCTCATATATATATATATATATATATACATATATATATATATATATATATATGTATATGTATATATGGGGGTGGAGTGTATGAGTGTGTATAATCTCTCCAACTATCCAGATACTGGAGAAAAGTTTCGAGAGTTACAAATATTTTCTTTTCATGTAGGAATGCAAACAGTTCAAATTTAGTAAGTCCCTTGTGATTTCTCTTCCTTGTTTACCTTTTCATTCATCTCTTGATTCTTGTGTTTGAAAGTCAAATTTTCTTTTCAGCTCTGGTCTTTTCATCAAGAATGCTTGAAAGTCTTATATTTCCCCGAATGACCATTTGTCCCCTGAGGTATTTACTTAGTTTTACAGGGTAGGTAATTTTTGGTTTTAATTACAACTCCTTTGACTTCTGAAATATTATATTCCAACCCCTTTGATACATTAATGTAGAAGCTGCTAGATCTTGTGTTATCCTGATTGTATTTCCACAATACTGGAATTGCTTTTTTCTAGCTGCTTGGAATATTTTCTCCTTGACCAGGGAACTCTGGAATTTGGATACCATATTCCTAGGAGTTTCTCTTTTGGATCTCTTTCAGGAGATGATCAATGGATTCTTTTAACATTTATTTTGCCCTCTGGTTCTAGAATATCAGAGCAGGTTTCCTTGATAATTTCATGAAATATGATGTTTAGGCTCTTTTTCTGATCATGGCTTTCAGGTAGTCCCACAATTTTTAAGTTGTCTCTCCTGAAACTATTTTCCAAGTCAGTTGTTTTTCCAGTGATATGTTTCACATTATCTTCCATTTTTTTCATTCTTTTGGGTTTTTTTTAGTAATTTCTTGGGTTCTCATAAAGTCATTAGCTTCCTTCCATTCCATTCTAATTTTTTAAGAACTATTTTCTTCAGTAAGCTTTTGAACTTCCTTTTCCACTTGACTAATTCTGCTTTTTAAATAATTCTTCTCCTCATTGACTTTTTGGACCGTTTTTTTCCAGTTGAGTTAGTGTATTTTTAAAGGTGTTATTTTCTTCACCATTTTTTAGGTCTCCTTTAGCAAGCTGTTGACTTGCTTTTCATGATTTTCTTGCATTGCTGTCATTTCTCTTCCCAATTTTTCCTCCACCTCTCTTACTTGATTTTCAAAATCTTTTTTGAGATTTTCCATGGCCTGAGACTATTGCATATTTATTTTGGAGGTTTGGGATGCAGAAGTTTTGACTTTTATGTCTTCCCCTGATGGTAAACATTTCGTGGTGAACAAGTATTTTCTCCTATCCTTTCTCTTCCTCATCAGAAAGGATAGGAGAGAATACCTGTTCACCACGAAATTAATCTTCTACAGTCTTATTCTTTTTCCCTTTTTTGGGCATTTTTCCAACCAGTTACTTGACTTTTAGGGACCTTTGTCAATAGTAGATTATACTCTGGGGACTTGTAAGTTCTCGGTTCCTCCATGGTGGCACAATCAAGGGAGAAGAATTTAATTCCTGGCCAGACTTGGACCTGAGACTCAGATCAGCTGCTCAATTACTCCCGAGACTTTAAGTGGGAGTGGGGTCACCACTCAAGGCTGAGATTCAGATAAATTGCTCAACTTCTCAGGGGTTTTAAGCTGAGGTTCCAACCATGAATGCTGGCTGTTGCCTTCAGGGGCCACTTCCACTGCACCTGCTGTGGCCGGTTGTGGCTGCCACCACCTGGGACCAGGGTTAGGGGAGGACCCTGCTCCCTTGTCACAGAGGTGAAAAAGCCCTCTTATTGACCTTTGAAGTGCCTCTGTCTCCTGTGGGTTAAGGGATCTGTGAACCTTTGGTGTTGCTGCTGGGGATTCTGCCTCTGAGTCCCACTCCAGTCCTGCACCTCCTGGGGGCTGCACATTCAAGGCTAAGTCACACTCTGCTCCACATCCAGTGAGACAGACCTTTCCCATCAGCCTTCCAGGTCACCCTGGACTTGAAATCTCCTCCACTCTATCATTCTGTGGCTTCTGCTGCTCTAGAATTTGTTAAGAGTCTTTCTTTGCAGGTATTTTATGGGTTATTGGGGAAAAACTAAAGCATGTGGGTCTTTCTCCTCCAACATCTTGGTTCCCAATTTAATACATTCTTGAGAAGTTAGAGCTAAAGAGAAAAACTGACCTTCATATACAAGACTGAAGAGAAGCATGAAAAGGTAACCAGGAAAGAGAAATCATAAGGGACTTATTAAAGTTGAAATGTTTATACTCCTACATAGAAAGATAATATTTGTAACTCTTGAGACCTTTCTTATTATTAGCATAGTTGGAGGGCATATATATATGAGAGAGAAATGTACTTGGTCAAGGAGAAAGGGAGAGGTAGAGTGGGGGTAAATTATCTTACATAAAAGAGTCAAGAAAAACCTTTTCAGTGGAAGAAGAGGGGGGGGATGTGAGAGGGAATGAGTGAACCTTACTCTCTTTGCATTTGGCTTAAGGAAGGAATAACATACACACTCAACTGGGTTTGGAAATCTATCTTACTCTACACTCTACAGGAAAGTAGGGGGAAGGGGATAAAAGAATGGGGTGGGTGATAGAAAGGAACACAGATTTGAGAAGGATGTAACCAGAAGCAAACACTTTTGAGGAAAGACCGGGTCAAAGGAAAGAATGGGATAATGAGAGTGTGGGATAGGATGAAGGGAAATATAATTGGTCTTTCACAGCATGACTATTATGGAAGTGCTTTGCATGACTACACATGTACAACCTATATTAAATTGCTTGCCTTCTCAATGAAGGTGTGGGGAAGGAAGAAGGTAAATAATTTAGAACTCGAAGTTTAAAAAAAAAGAATGTTAAAATTGTTTTTCGTGCAAATGCAAAATGAGATATATAGGCAATGGGGTACAGAAATCTAGCTTATCCTATAGAAAAATAAAAAGGAAAGGAGAAAAGGGAAGGGGGTGGTGATAGAAGAGAGGACAGATGGGGGAAGAGGTAAAGACAATACATGTCATAATAGAGTAGGAGAAGAGGAGGAATGGGGAGAAAATTTTGAACTCTAAATGCTGCGCAAGTGAATGTTAAAAAACTAAAATGGATAAATATGTTGAAATGTGAAAATACAAAAAAGAAAGCCAAGGTTAAATATATCTGCCCTATAGTACTTACTGCTTTCAGCTTCCTTTTTGAGCTTAAGTAACTCCTCAGCAAAAGCTTCATGCAGGTATTGAAGTGCTAGCTTTTTCCATTGATAAAATGCCTTATTGTGAGGTGGTGACCTTAAGGAGTAAAAATGATTTTGACTCAAAGTCAACATGATTTTCCTTGAATTTATTTTTCTTCACTGATGAGTCACATTGTCAAAAAATATGGATTGAAAATCATAAGACCTAGGTTCTGTTTTGAGCTATTCCATAGTCTTACCAAAAGACTTTAAGGGAAGTCACTTTTATTATGATTTTGTATTCTCATATATAGAAATAGAGATGTTGGAGTTTTCCACATATTTATCGGGAACATTGTGTCAATCTCTCTCTTTCCTTTATCCTTTCCTCTGACACTTTGTTCATATTCTTATAATGCATAAACCTTTGTATTGTTTAACTATGAATATTGAAAGTCCTTTTTAAACCTAATATACATGTGAATGGGTTGATGAAAGCTAGACATTGAGAGACAGATGGAGAGAGGGAGGGAGGGAGAGAGAGAGAGAGAGAGACAGAGACAGAGACAGAGACAGAGACAGAGACAGAGAGACAGAGAGAGACAGAGGAAGAGAGAGAGACAGAGAGACAGAGGGAGAGAGAAAATACACATCAGATACATATCAGATTGTGATTTGATTAGTATGGTCAGAAAGTCCCATTCCCAATGCTATTAAATCCCTGATTTACAATTTTAAATTGTAAATTTCCCCTTGGGAAATTCCCTGAAGCAAGAGGTAAAGTAGTTTGCCCAGTGTTACATAGTCATCGTTGTGTCACAGTCAGTAACGGAATGCTGATCCTCACCTTTCCTCTTGCCTTCTCTTTTCTTTCCTTCTGTTCTTTCTCCATAGATAATGTTTATAATACGTGATTTCTAATATTGTGACACCATCATATCCACTATCAGACTGTTGAGATTATCCTTTTCTTGAGCACAACAACTGTGTCTCATCTCTACAAAATACCTTAGTGTTTTATACATTATAGTTGCTCAATATATATTTATTGTCACATCAAAAGGCAGTACGGGGATAATTTTGTAAATTAATATTTCAGGGTGATAAATGTTTCCCCTTAGACTGACTTTATGCATTTGCCAAAAATGTGCCTAGGTAGTTGCTTAATAGAGGTTTGAATGCTCTTGAAAACCATGTAATTACAAATAATTAATGCCTCTAAATTTGTCATCAAATGACATTTAAAAATTATTTTCTCAAGCTCCATAGGCTATTTGTTTTATTGTCCTTTCCTGTCTCATTATACTATATAGTATCCTCTTCTTGGCTGTGTATAATTAATTATAATTGTATTTCTCATCCAATGATGTCTAGGCAGAAGTTGTGACAGGAAAGGATGGATAGTTGATGAAGAAATATAAACAATAGTCAAATGTTTTGTATATAAGAAAGTTATGGACAAAAGATAAGATATGGGATGGTAGCTTGAAGAAACTGCACTTGTTACTGAAGGGAATGTTGTTGTTCACATTCTGTAGATCTAAATGTTCCTTGTGAAGTTGAGGTTAGACATAGAACTGAAAACAGGGAAATCTCAGCTTTGGTAAAGGGATTATGACTAGAGAATGACTCATTGTGTTTGAGATTTTTTTTACACACTGCTATGAGATAGTAAGGATTTGGGTATGGTCACATTGTTAGGTAACTAAAGTAGTATAAACATAAAGCACTCTGTTGGCTACTTTCTCAATCCCTTATCTAACAAACAAGCTAAATTCTAGAGGGAAGGTGATTACTTGTACCATCAGGAATTTATCATTAGGCAATATTGAGAGACAGTAATATTACAGTTCTGTCTCTCATGAACCCCTATTTGGTGTATTTACCGATACTGACAAACCAGTGGAATCAACCAGCTTTTACTAAAATAATTTTGGGGAGCTAAGTGGTGTGGCAGACAGAGCATGGCTTAGAATCAGGAAGACTCATCTTCCTGATTTCAAATCTGGACTCAGACATTTACTGGATATGTGACTCTGGGCAAGTCACTTAAACCTGTCTGCCTAATTTTGCTTATCTGTAAAATGAACAGAAGAAAATGGCAAACCATACCAGCATCTTTGCCAAGAAAATTTCCAACGTTATCACAAAGAGCTGAACATAACTAAAACAAATGAACAGCAACAAAAAGAAATTTACTGAAAAAATATAACAAAAATGATAGTTTAGAAAGTAAGCCCCACACATGGGGGAACTCTCCTCTTACACAAACACACACACACACACACACACACGCACATACACATACACACACACATACACACACGCACATACACATATACACACACACGCACATACACATACACACACATACACACACATGCACATACACATACACACACATACACATACACACACTCACACACACACACACAGAGACCCTGAGGAGAAGGGGCCCAAAATTCATTATCACACTAGTAAATATGTAGAGTACATGGGGTGAATGGTACCTCATGACTCCTGCTCTTAGGAATCTTCTACTCTCATTGCAAAACTTCCGTTTTGGGCTGGACACTCTCTTGGCTTTGCTGAGCTAGCTTGCTATTGAACTGCACTGCTGCTGCCTGCACCATTGGTCTCTGTATCTGACTTTAATTGCGAAGGGAACTTCTGATGACTCAGCATTTAAAAATCACAAAGTGTAGACTTGCTCCGTTCTCTTTCCTGACTCTCATTCAGCTAAAATCAGTAAAGAATAGCAAAGACAAAAAAGGAAGAGAGGTGCTATGTTCAAGAGCACATGGTGGCTTAATGGGAGATAAAGGCAGCTTGTCTTCTACCCCACAGCGCCTCACAATAGCCCTGATATTATCACTTGAAAGTTGCCAGGGAACAGAACAAGAAATAATCTCCTTGCATCTTCTGAACACACACTCTGCTCTGCTGTGGCAACTTGTGCACCTTTAGTCCTTCTAGCTTTCAAAGCCAAAAACAAAAAACAAAAAACTTTTCATCATCTCATAATACTAAATTTGAATCTTTGTTTTTGAAAACTGGCTCCTTTACATTCCACATATTGGCTAGAAACAAGGCAAAAAAAAGTCTGCTTATGATCGATCTGAGAGAAATGATTACTAAATAACTCATTGATGAGGTTCCTGATCTTTCCCCAAAATTCCACCCACCTAGACCATCTTATCTATATGGAGTTGCTGCCTGGTCAACTTGAAAATCTTACAAATAATTTAATCTAATGTGAATTCTGGTCCATTTTGCTCCACTGAGGCATGATTAGGCAGGTGGTTAGATCCTTTGTCTAGATTGTCTGAGGCTGAGAGTGGTCTGGGAGCCACAGTGATCGATCCCTTCCCCAGCCCCTTATTAGAATATTCATTTCTTCTCATTAATTGTTAACCAGTAAGAGTTGACTGCCAACCTCAGGGACATCTACTTTTTCAAGGCCATATAATCACTGAGCAGGTTCCATGAACGGTCTTTTCCGTTTGGGAGTACTTGTGATCCCTTTCATCAATTATCTGCTAGCATGATTAATTTCCCAAAAACTATGTCTTGTACACTTTTAATATTTCACAATATTTGCAGATATTTGCAGTCAATAAAATATACTCATGAATCAACAAGAACAGTTAGTAAACTGAAATTTCAGAAAATTCAACAAATTGGAAGGTAACAATTTGTCACCTAGAGAAATGGTAAATTTGGATAGCTGAGCCTGTTTTGACCCATTTAAATCACACTGGATAAGTGTGATTAAAACCATAGAGAAGGTATTGTAGTAGATAAAGCTCTAGACTGGAAATGAGGAAGACCTGGGTTTGAATCCTGTCATATCCACTCACTATAGCTCCCTAAACAAGACATTAACTCTTGAAACCTGTTTCCTTAACTACAAAATGAGAATAGTGATATACATTTTTACAGAATTGCAATGATCAAATACTGATCAAATATAATAAAATATGCAAAGTTTTTTGTTAATATTAAGCTTTTCTATGTTGGCTTTTCTTATTTATTTTTATAAGATTATCCCTACTGATGGGATCCTAATAAACCTGCCCCCACCCCAATATCCTTATTTCCTTTTAGTCCCCAATTGAACAGCAGGCCTCCGCTCTTACCTAGGCACTCACCACCACCCACTCAATACTCCAATTTCTACATGAGAAAGGTGGTCTCTCTTGAATCCTATATGACACCAAAAAAATCCCCACAGGTAAAGATGAGGAAAGTACACTGCTGTATCCCTCTTTCTGTCCTTTCTCATTCTGACTCACCATTCCTATTATGAAATCTATACAGGGACAAAAAAGTCCTGCCAGTAGAGTAAAGCATTAATGTGCTTTGCCACTAGTTAGATAAAGGTTTGCAGTTTCTTTCATTCTTTTTTCAATTAAAATACTGTTGGTTTTGTATTTTTTTTAAAATTGTCATAGACTATATAAATTTACTTTGTGTACAGACAAAAATGGGAAATCGGATTGGAGACACAGAACAAACTTGAATATTCCTTGTTAAATGAAGTATAATTCCCTTCCTTAAGCATTTTATTCAAATGTATGAGAATATTTTTTCAAAAAAATTATTATTTCTTCTGGCCTCTGCAAGAGACATTCTGAAAATCTCTATTCCAACTAGCAGTTCTTTTTCTCCTTCCATTGTTTTAAGTAAAGTTATAAGAGAAAGGAGATATTATTGATATATTACTATACTTATGGCAGTGACAGCTCTAGTGATATGTTATGCAGACAAAGTCATTAGGCAAAGAGAAATTTAGGTCAGCTAACATTTTGGAAAACTGTTTAGGGGGATCACTAAAATTATTGGAAATTGGTTTCATATTTCATCACGCCAATGTCAAACATTATTCCCTGTTCATTTGTTTACAATTCTGATCCCAAAGATACCTACATATGCAAACAGTCAAGAGCAATCATTTAGTAAAAGTCTGAGCTTCTCCCATAAGTATTTTTTAGAACAGCAGATTATCACGGTACCCAGTTATGTTTTGAGGTAAGAAAATAAATAGATTTGGGGGATTTATTTTAAAAGCATCTTTCAGCTTGTGGTCCACTCATGTCAGAAAACAAACAATTGAATCTTCTTTATCTTCTGCAATTACCATGTCAATAATAATATCTGATATCAAAATATGACTCTGAAGACATATAATATCACAAGAAGAAAATTAAATGCACTTGATATGTGGTTCTTGGATGAAAAAATAAAATAGTTTAATCCTTTAAAAGATGGATAATAATGAGACTAGAGAAAATGAAATCAATTGGATCATTCTAATTTCTAGGTATTGCAACTGAGCCCTGTTAATAATAATACAGACATATATATATATATATATATATGTGTGTGTGTGTGTGTGTGTGTGTGTGTGTGTGTGTATTGGTAAACACATATATGTATATATGCATGTGCACATGTATATGGATGTATGCACATTCATACACACACATTATATATTGTTCTATAGAAGACATGGCCTGGATATACAATAAAATTACTGTCAGGAACTTCTAGAAAAGGAAATTTCCAACACCATTGTAGGTTGACAGTTTCTCTGCAACTCGTAGTCTTAGAGAATTGCCTGGACAACTTGGAGTTTCAAAGACCAAAAACCAGTCACATGGCTACTATATGTCACAGGTGGGACTTGAACCAGTGACTTTGAAGTTAAGTCTCTATCCACTATATCACATTGCCTGATGTCTTTCTCTATATATCTTTAAACTATCAACAAGCAACTACATGTTTTAGAGAGCTAGGATAAAAAAAAATGCCCAACTCTTCATGAGCCCCTTTGCAGTTTTCTTTGCAAAGATACTAGAATGATTTATTATTTCTTTCTCCAGTTCATTTTACAGGGGAGGAACTGAGGCAAACTGGGTTAAATGACTTTTCCAGGGTCACATAGCTATTAAGTATCTGAGACTGGATTTGAACTCATGAAGTTGAGCTTTCCTGACTCCAGGGAAACTCTGTGTACCAGACCATCCGGCTGCATACACACATACCTGTGCACACACATACATATACACATATATTTGCATACATATATGTATGTGCATACATGCGGACACATAGATATGTATGTACACAAACACATGTGCATGCAAGCATACATACATATGTATTTAGGTGTGTATGTGTGTGCATATGTCTATAAGTATGTACATATTAATTTTAACACTAAATAATAGTATATCTTAAGTACATAAATTTTATGATCTTTAAATTAGCAGATTGGGTTGTGTACATCATTATAAGTTGATTTCAAAGTGTATCATACTTTGTCTTCTACACTTGAAAGTTTCTGAGTTTGATTTCATTGTTTCTTAAGTTCAATGGTGAAAATGGAAGCAAAAGAACATTTTCTTTGTCTCTGTATCATTGATAAAAATTATTCAGTAGATATTACTAAATGGTTATTTCTAATTTCATAGCTTCCCTTCCCCATATGAATCTGTAATTTTACAGAATAATCAGCAACATGTCACTCTTCATGTAAAACTAAAATTCAAAGAATTTTCTTAGAAAATTGCCTAAAGTAAACTAAGGAAATTATATACTTAATAGCATATCCATGAATATGTTATATGTATAAATATGTACAGCATGCATATGTACATGATAAATGTATTACATTTAGATCCAAGTTGTACGAACAACATCCTAGAAAACTATCTTAAAAAGGGTTCCTAAGGGAAAAATTGATCTGCTTTACGACAAGGTTGTAAGTGGAGGTTATATTCTTGACTAAGAACTCAGTGTTCGGTGTGTCATAAAAGCAAAGATACAACTATAAACACCTGTGAATCATTCAACATACTAAAATTACGCTTGCATCCCCATAAAATGTGCCTTTGTGTATTATACCTATTGATTTTTAGCAGAGTCCTTAATGTACTGCACAGTATGCCTCCATCAAATAAAAAAAATGTAACTTTTTGTCATCCTTCCACTGACATTTTCTTTCGTGTCTTAGAGTTGTAACAGTCTCAAAGGTTATGCCAGTGCCATTCACCTTCATGCTGGTGCAATCAAGTTGAAAGAGCTTTCTATACAGACGTAGTAATAGATGTGCACAAAGAACAAGCCAGGAATCTTCAAAAGCCTTTCTAACAGAAGACTAGTCGCCGAGTAAATATTATTTTTGCTAACGACAACTCAATAAAATGTCGTTGGAGGCATAGGATGATTTGGAGCCTACCTTGATGGAGTGCTCATGTGGATGAAATCACAGATCTTTTCAAATATTGAGGTATTTAGTCAAAAAAATTACAGATATTAACAACAATGGTGGTTATAGAACTGATGTAGTACTCTAACATTCTGAAAGCATTTTATATAATATATGTTATCTGATGTGATCTTCACAGTCCTAGGAGTTAGATGTTATTATCATCATCCCCCAAAACTGAGACAAACAGTTGATGTGACTTAAGTAAAGTGATATAGTCTAAGGCCCTAAGTGTTTAAGGCCAGATGTGTACTCAAGTCTTCCTGATTCAAATCCAGCAATCTATGTAACATGCTCACTTTATGCCCATGTAAAATTAAAAGTTAACTCCAGCAGTCAAATCAATGTGTGTAGCAGGTATTGCTTGACTAAATGTCTTTTGTTTGAACCTTTCTGGCTGGCTGGTAAAAGTAAATATACCTGTAAGGGCTCTTGGAAAGGAATTTTGGATGACTTCTGATCTACAGAATATGATGAATCTGCAGTAGACTTGGTTTTCAATTTCCTGAAAGCCTGTGTGTGTGACATGATGCCTTATATGCACATAATTCTAACTATAAATACATAAAACATGCATTGGGAGTGTATTTGTATTGTGTATATATGATTAGAAATTCTGATAAAATATCCCTTACAACTGAAATTTTCAAATAGGTTTGTCCTTATTTAGTCATGAGTTTCACATCCTCCATTTCTAACAAATCATTGTAGTGAATTACTTTTTTTTGCTAAACATTTTTTACACGGAATTGGAAAAGGGTAGAAGGAATTTACTTACTTTAAATTAGAATATTATGATTTTTTGCTTTCCCTCATAAAATAAATACAACTTGTGTCCATCTATTTTCAAGAGACGACTCCACCCCCACCCCCTGACATACCTTTTACATAGATAGCACTAATCTAGTTTCATCATAATGTTGTACTCAATATATTTTAATTTAAATTTCCTTTGAGGATACTAAAATATTTGTCTAACTTTGTAGTCCACCAAGATCTTAAACAGCACCTTTTTTACATCTTGGCATTCAACAACTAGTTGTATAATGGCTGAACTCTGGGCATGAGGTAGTGAAGGCCTTCCTCCTTCCAGGATTCCCCTTTTACTCTTGATATATTCAAACTTTTGTTTGAATTGTGATAAGAAGCTTATTCTCTAGTGATAGGAATTCTACTACTTTTTGAAGTAATCTCTTTCACTGTTGAAGTATTTTGTGTTCCTACTTTGTATTAATCATATTCAAATATTGTATTCTAAATCTTTAATGAATTAATTTAATTAATTTTGCTTTTTTTTTCAGTCATTTTCAGTCATTTTCCACTACCTTCATGACCCCTTTTGGGGACTTTTCTTGGCAAAGATAGTGGTGTGGTTTGTTGTTTCTTTCTCTAGCTTATTTTACAGATAAGCAACTGAGGCAAACAAGGTTAAGTGACATGCCCAGGGGAACACAGCTAGTAAGTTTCTGAGGACAGATTTCAATTAACTAGTGAAAATGAATTTTGCTGACCCCAAGCCCAGTGATCTATTCACTAAACTACCTACCTACCATAATTATTTTCATACATGCCATCGCTTCTACTATTTGAAGAAAAGAATCATGTTCTGTTGATTTTTGCTTTTGCCTGGGTACAAAGCGTTGTAAATTATTTTATTGGACACACTAAAGAGATAAGAAAGTGTTGGAATGAGTAAATGAGTGAATGAATGATTGTAACCAATTAATTTGACTTATACATTCCATCAATTGATCTGGCATGGAAAAGTATTTTAAATCTTTTTTCATTTAGCTGTGCAATATTCAGACCAGGTATTATTTCTTCCCTGAGATCTTTCTTACTGAGATTATATAGCAATAATATATTAACAATGCAATAATAATATAGTAATTTTGGTGTATATAGGCATATTTAAAAAAAAAATCTCTCCCCCATTGATTTCCTTAAAGAAAAGTTGGGGTCCGTAGGATAAATAACTTGAATATTGCAATAAAAAAATGTAAGAGAAGATCAAGTTCCAATTAAATTCTACCAATGTGAGTATTGGCCTATGGTGAGATTCTTCAGAGATTGGTGATTTCAAAGAAACTAATATTTTCCATATATGTGTCTCACTGGGAAAATAAAAGAAGTGGTGATAATTTTACACATCCTGAAAAAGCTACCCTAAAGCAGCCCAATAATTTTACAACACATATAAATTGGGTGAAGGGGAATCAAGTCTAGCTGATTCTAATTTATCTGGATAATTAACATAACCCTCTTCTTTGTGTCTCTTATTTTTCATTATATCAGATTGTACGTAACTCTAGGTATACCAAAAGTTTGAAGAATGATTTTAACTCTCTTATTCAAAAAATTTTGGTTTTTGCATCAAAGGAGATCTGAATGCCCATGTAATATCAAGGTTTTATTATGTTCTTTGTTTTTGGTTTTAGTGGATAAGTTTAAGCTATATTCATGAGTACATCACAGGCACATATTCCTATTTGCATACTTATATGAATGTATACATGTAGGTGTGTATAATATACACACATTCATATACATATTGCATATGCACTGTCAAAATATATTTCGAAATGCAATATTTTTCCTTGTATGCTTAAGTATGCTTACTGTTATAAGTGTTAATTTTGGAAGTTTTCAGCACAGATATTCCTTAAGTCTCTGAGATGATTTTAGTTGAAAAAGACAACACAAAAAGACATGTGGCTGGTCTGCTCATATTATCAAATAGAGAAGAATTATCTACAAAACGTTCAGTTTGATATTTGGCATAATTTGTGCTAAAATTAAAATGTTGTATTGTTTATACAAGGAGACGTAGCAAATTATAAATCAAAGTGGCTCACATCTCTCTCTCTCTCCATGTATGTATAGATAGATTGATAGACATGAATATATATGTATATATATATACATATATTTATTGAGAAATAGTTATAGGTATAAATATTTCTAATTCCATGACAAAGTCAGTTATTCTGAAGTGTGTATGTTTTCTATGTTTGTTTTTCTTCCAATCAATCCCATATTATAATATATATATATAATAGTAATCATAATATAGCTTTTAATCAAAATATATCTAAAATTGTCCTTGTAAGGGCCAAAACATCCAAATACATCCAAGTTTTTTTTAAAGACTTGTTGATATTCATACTCAATGTAGTAATTACCTAATTATACAATACTTGAGACTTTAGCATGGGAAACCCCTTTCACTTAAATTAAATAGATTTATCTGTGACTCTGTGAATCAGTACTAGAGACCTGCCTGTGGTAAATATAGCTTAAATTAATTTCTTAGTGCCATCCAGCTAATAAGTATCAGAGGCATTCCTTTGTCCACATCACCCTAGATCTACCCTCTCTTTAGATAATACAAATGCAATATTTTTGTATTAAAGCTCTATAAGGCATAAATAGATATACCTGCTACCAAATAATACATTTTTGTATTAACTAAGGATAAAGTAGGTTTAGGGTGTTAAACCTGGGGACAAGATGTTAAGGGTTTGGGGAGACTATAGTTAAATATTATGAAATATCATTCAATAGCCACTAACTTGGCATTTGATGAAAGATTTGTTCTCTCTCTAAAAGATTTAAAAAGTCCTATTTCGATATGCAATAATTGTCTGGCATTAGTTACAGTATCACCAGCTTTCGGATTCTAGTCTTAAATTACAAGTAGGGTTAGAATAGGCAGAGAGAAGGGAATTATAGCATGTGTGGAATCAAAGAGGCAGGAAAGAAAATAGTGCATTTATATCACAATAAGAAATGAGTTTGGATGGCATGGTGAGTAGGTGAGTATGTAGGTGAGTAATTGGAGAGAAGGTTGGACAGATAGACTAGGACTGCCTTGCAGAGGATCTTGCCAGAAAGTAGAACCACTTAGATTTTACCCAGTAAACAATGGGAAGAAATTCTAGAATTTCATTAAGAGAATGATGCAATGGAGGCAGCATTTTAGAAAGATTAATCTGGCTAAAGTGTAGAGGATCAACTGGAAGGAAGAAAGTCTTGGGTAGATTAGACATGGGGAGGATTAACCTTAGGTACAACAGTTATATGAGAAATTTTGAAACAAAAATGACAGGGCTAGGAAAATAATTGATATATTATTTCAGGGAGATATTGGAGCTGAGGATATTTCAGGCTACTCAGATATGGAAGATAAAAATAATGGTGGAATTATTAACCTACTTAGGGTAATAATGAAGGAAAAATTGCTTGGGAGGGAAGATGAAGATATCCTTAGATATGGTGAATTCATTCTTTAAATGGAAATGTTCGACAAGAATAGGAAATTTGGGAATGGGCAATGAGAAAGAGAGCAGAACTTTAGATGCACTTTGAGAGCCAAGGTCATAGAAATGATAACTTAAGACATTTAATGTATGGGAATAATGAAGATTCCAAAGAGGGAAGGTTGGTTTGAAGAGCAGAGTTCTGGGGGACAAACATTTTTTTGTGGTTGTTATTGTCCAGTTTGTGCTTGACGCTTTGTGACTACATTTGAGGATCTTCTCAGGAAGGAGATTGGAATGACTTTCCATTTCCTTCTCCAGTTCATTTTACAGATGAGGAAACTGAGGCAAACAGGATTAAACGACTTGCCCAAGGTCACACAGCTGGTTTTTTGCACTCAGGAAGGTAAGTCTTCCTGACTTCAGTCATGGTGCTCTACCGACTATGCCACCTAAGTGGCCCAACTGCTGAATTTTTTTCCAGTGCTTTATTTTTTCTCCAATTACACGAAAAAACAATTTTAACATTAATTTCTTAAAGCTTTGGGTTCCAAACTCTCTCCCTCCTTCCCTTGCCTCCGCCATCATTAAGATGGCAATCAATTTGACATATATCACACATATGCAGTCACGCAAAATATATTTCCCTATTATCATATTGTGGAAGAAAATAGACTTCCAAAAAAGTTTTTAAATATATGTTTAGATCTGCATTGACTACTTTAGTTCTTTATATGGAGATGGACAGCATTTTCTGTCATAAGTCCTTGGGAAATGTCTTGGATTACTGCATTGTTGAGAATAGCTAAGTCATTCACAATTGATCACTGTAGGAAACTGCTGTTACTGTGAACACAGCTCTTTTCATCCCACATATTTTACATTGCATCAATTCATGTAATTTTTTTCCAGATTTATCTGAAATCTGACTGCTCATTATTTCTTATAGTAAAATAGTATTTCATCACAATCATATACCACAATTTGTTCAGTCACTCCTCATTTAAAGGGAATTCCTTTAATTTCCAATTATTTTGCCACCACTAAAAGAGCTGCTATGCATATTTTTATACAAGTGGTCCTTAATCTTTTTTTTTTTTTTATCTGCTTGGGACACAGATCTAGTGATATCTTTGATAAGTCAATGGGTAAGCATGGCTTTATAGCTTGTTGGGCATAGTTCCAGATTGCTCTACAGAATGGTTGAATCAGTTAACAGCTCCTTTTCTGCCATGTTAACCTTAACCTATCTGGAGTAGTACCTTAGAATTCTTTTAATTTGCATTTCTCTAATGGAGAGTGATTTAGAGAATTTTTTTTTTCATATGAGTAAAGACAGGTTTGATTATATATCCTTTGAGCATTTATCAATTGGGGAATGGTTCTTATTTTTATAATTTGACTCTGTTCTCTACACATTTGAGAAATGTGGTCTTTATCACTGATAGTTGCTATAGTTTTTTTACATTTATGATTACTATGTATCCCCCCATCCTGTTTTCCTTGTTTATCTGACTCTGTCTCTCCTTTTCACCCTGTCCATCCTCAAAAATGTTTTGCTTCTGACTACCACCTCCACCAATGTGCCTTCCCTTTTACTGTCTTCTCTCTCTTTTATCCCCTTATTCTTCTACTTTCCTATCAGGTGAAATAAATTTCCATGCCCAACTGAGGGTGTATGTTATTTCTCTTTGAGACAGTTTAAATGGGAAGGGGCAGCCAGGTGGTAAAGTAAATAGAGCACCAATGCAGGAGTCAGGAGGACCTGAGTTCTCACCTCAGACACTTGACACTCACTAGCTGTGTGACCTTGGGCAAGTCACTTAACCCCAATTGTCTCATCCTGGGTCATCTCCAGTGATCTTGATTAATATCTAGCCACTGAATTCAGATGGCTCTGGAGGAGAAGTGAGGCTGGTAACCTGCACAGCCCTTCCTCACTCAAAACAAAGTCAAGTTCAAGTTATGTCATTATTTCTCTGATGGCATGGCCTTCTTCAGCCATGGAGGATGAACACACACAGTTTAAATGAGAATAATGCTCCCATATTCCTGCCTCCCTCTCCCATTTTCTAGTACACTGAAAAAATGCTTTCATGCCCTTTTATATGAGATATTTTACCCCATTCTATCTTTACCTTCCCCTTTCTCTCAGTGCATTCCTTTTTATCACCCTTTCATTTTATTTTTAGATACAATCCCATCATATTCAACTCACATCTGTGCCTTCTCTCTGTGTATAGTCCTTCTAATTGATATAATAATGATAATGTTCTTAGGAATTACAAATATTATTGTCCCCTGTAGGAATGTAGCCAGGTTAAATTTATCAAATGCTTTTTGAATTCTCTTTCCTGTTTATCTGTTGATGTTTTCCTTGAGTCTTGTATTTAAAAGTAAAATTTGCTAATTTAGCCCTAGTCTTTTCATCAGCAATGCTTGAAATTCCTCTGTTTCATTAAATATTCATTTTCTCCCTCAAAGATTATACTCAGCTTCGCTGAGCAGATGATTCTTGGTTGTAATACTAACTCTTCTAGGTCAGTTGTTTTTCAAAGGACATATATCACATTTTCTTCTTTTTTTGTTCTTTTTATTTTGTTTTATTGCTTCTTGACATTTCGTGGAATCATTAGGTTCCACTTATGCGATTCTAATTTTTAAAGAATTATTTTCTTCAGATGCTGAAATTTTTGAGAAATCCTCATATTAAAGGGCGTGAATTAGAGGTCAGTGTGGAGAGAAATAGTTAAGGTAACACAGTAAAATATTATGTATGTTTCTTCTCCCCTTCATTATTTTATTTTTTATAAACTTATTTATTTAACTTTTTAATTCATTTTCACAAAATATTGTGTTCCAAATTTTCTCCCCATTTGTCTCCTGCCCCCACCCCAATACACCGAGCATTCTAATTTCCCCTATCACCAATCTGCCCTCTCTTCTATCATCCCTCCCTTCCCTTGTCCCCATCTTCTCTTTTGTCCTGTAGGGCCAGATAACTTTCTGTTCCCCATTACCTGTATTTCTTATTCCCTAGTAGCAAGAACAATACACAACAGATGTTCCTAAAACTTTGAGTTCCAACTTCTCTCCATCCCTCCCTTTCCACCCATTTCCTTCAGGAAGACAGGCAATTCAATATAGGCCATATCTGTGTACTTTTGCAAATGACTTCGATAATAGTCATGTTGTGTAAGACTAACTATATTTCCCTCCATCATATCCTGCCCCCCATTGCTTCTATTCTCTCTTTTGATCTTGTCCCTCCCCAAGAGTATTGATTTCAAATTGCTCCCTCCTCCCATTGCCCTCCCTTCCATCATCTCCCCCACCCTTCTCCCCCACTTTCCTGTGTTGCAAGATAGGTTTTCATACCAAAATGAGTGTGCATTTTAATCTTTCCTTTAGTCGAATGTGATGAGAGTTAACTTCATGTTTTTCTCTCAGCTCCCCTCTTTTTTCCTCCACTAAAAAGTCTCCTGCCTGCCTCTTTTAAGAGAGATAATTTGCCCCCATTCCATTTCATCCTCTCTCCTCCCAATACATTTCTCTCTCACCATTTACCTTAATTTTTTTAAAGATATGATCAAATCTTATTCAATTCACTCTGTGCTCTGTGTGTGTGTGCGTGTGTGTATGTGTGTGTATGTGTGTGTAATCCCACCAACTACTAGATAATGAAAAGGTTCAAGAGTTACAAATATTGTCTTTCCATGTAGAAATGTAAACAGTTCACCTTTGGTAAGTCCCTTATGAATTCACTTTGCTGTTTACTTTTTCATGCTTCTTCTCATTCTTCTTTGAAGGTCAAATTTTCTTTTCATCTCTGGTCTTTTCATCAAGAATGCTTGAAAGTCCTTGATTTCTTTGAAAGACCATTGTTTCCCCTGAAGTATTATACTCAGTTTTGCTAGGTAGGTGATTCTTAGTTTTAGTCCTAGTTCCTTTGACTTCTGGAATATCATATTCCATTCCTTTCAATCCCTCAATGTAGAAGCTGCTAGATCTTGTGTTATCCTGATTGTATTTCCACAATACTGGAATTGTTTCTTTCTAGCTGCTTGCAATATTTTGAATTCTGGAATTTGGCCACAATGTTCCTAGGAGTTTCTCTTTTTGGATCTCTTTCAGGCCATGATCAATGGATTCCTTCTATATTTATTTTGCCCTCTGGTTCTAGAATCTCAGGGCAGTTTCCCTTGATAATTTCATGAAAGATGATGTCTAGGCTTTCTTAACCATGACTTTCAGGTAGTCCCATAATTTTTAAATTGTCTGTCCTGGATCCACCCTCCAGGTCAGTTGTTTTTCCAATGAGATATTTCACATTATCTTCCATTTTTTCATTCTTTTGGTTTTGTTTTGTGATTTCTTGGTTTCTCAGAAAGTCATTGGCCTCCATATGTTCTATTCTAATTTTGAAAGAACTATTTTTTTCAGTGAGCTTTTGAGCCTCTTTTTCCATTTGGCTAATTCTGCTTTTGAAAGCATTCTTTTCCTCATTGGCTTTTTGAACCTCTTTTGCCATTTGAGTGAGCCTATTTTTCAAGGTGTTATTTTCTTCAGCATTTTTTTGGGTCTCCTTTACCAAGGAGTTTACTGTTTTTCATGCTTTTCTTGTATCTCTCTCATTTGTCTTCCCAGTTTTTCCTCCACCTGTCTAACTTGATTTTCAAAATCCTTTTTGAGCTCTTCCATGGCCTGAGCCCATTGGATATCTATTTTGATGTTTGGGACACAGAGACCTGGACTTCTATGTCTTTCCCTGATGGTAAGCATTGTTCTTCCTCATCAGAAAGGAAAGGAGGAAATATCTGTTCACCAAGAAAGTAACCTTCTTATTTTTTTTTCCCCTTTTCTGGGCATTTTTCCCAGCCAGTTACTTGACTTCTGAGTTTCCTTTCCACCCCCACCTCACCTCCAGATCCACCCCAGCTAGTGCTTGGTGTGTGAGATTCAAATGCTGCTTCCCAACCTCAGGGCTTTCAGCTTGGGGCAGGGCTGCTATTCAGCATCAGATTAAGGTCTATTGCTCAGGTGGGGGCAGGGCCCCCTCACTGGGCTCAGTTCCCTCAGGGGATTTATGTGGAGACCTTCAACAACGAATCTGAGCTCCTTTCTGCTTTGGGATCCCTGGTCTGCTGCTGCCTCTTCTGCTCCCTGCCAAGGGGGCCTTATTTATGGAGACACCCTGCTCCCCTCTAGGCCAGTCTAGAAGTCTCTCTCACTGACCTGTCACGCCTGTGGGTTGAGGGACCTGCTTTACCAATGGAGATTCTGTCCCTGAAGCCTACTCGGATCTGCTCCTCTCAGGGCTGTGGGGCCAAGGCAGGGCTGGGCTCTGATGGCCCTTTGGTGTCAGTTTTTCAGGGCTGTCTGGAACAGTCTGGTGTGTGATGGCCCTTTGGTTTCAGTTTTTCAGGGCTGTCTGGAACAGAAATCTCCTCTACTCCTTTGTTGTGCAGCTTCTGCTGCTCCAGAATTTGTTGGGAGTTCCTCTTTACTGGTAATTTATGGGCTGTGGGTTCGGAGCTAGCATATGTGAATCTTTTTATTCCACCATCTTGGCTCCTCCCATCCCCTTCATTTTGCTAGTCTCAAAATTATTTCTTATTTTTCCTCACTATCTATACCTTTTGAAAAATAAGTAACTCTTTTCCTTGTCAAAGCCAATCCAAAGATCTGTTTCCTTTATCACATTCTCTCCCATGTCCTGTAGGAGCTTGCTACTTCCATCTTGACCCCCCTCAATCTTCAATCTCTTTTAATTTGGTGGATTCCTCTCTTCAAACATTCTTGGATTGCCTTCATTCACAACAAAGCCAAACTGTTTCCCCTGAAACCACTGCACATTTATTGTCCCTTGAAGACATTATCCTATATCATACTTACCTTTCAAAGCCAAACTTCTAGGAAAACCATCAATAGTTGTCACCTCTACTCCCTCCTCTTCTATTCATTTCTCAAACTTGTAATTTTACTTCTAGGTTCCCTCTTTAACTGAAACTATGCCCTCTAAGTGTCAGGGCAGGTATGAGAGGATAGAAATGGAGACATGGCTATTCAGATTAATAGACCTTTGGAACTTAGAATACATGAGAGATGAGAATGAAATAATTAAAGATAACACCAAGATTCTATAGGAATTGAACCATTGGAAGAAATGGTAGTATCAGAGACAGAAATAAGCAAGTTCCAAAGGAAGAGCAGGTTTTTGGAGAAATATATGAATTATTTTGAACAAGTTAGATGTGAGGGGCTGATAAAACAAATAGATATAGGTATGTGGAGAAATGGGTCTAGAATTCCAGATTGAAGAAACAGCTGGACATATAATAGAAAATCATCCTCACAGAGAACAAATTGAAGTCATATGGACTGAACAAAATTGATAGAGGAGAGACTCTCAGGTTTTCAGTTCAGTGGCTCTGCTGAAGGCCATGGACCTAGGCACATCTTCCAAAGCATAGAGGACAAGAATGGACACCCTATTGGGAATGTTATGCCCAACTGTCTCAATTCTCTCAGTGCTAGGGAACTGGGAAAACTTCAGGCACAGGTTGCACCAGCACAGACTCCTCCACAGTGGAGCAGAGCAGGAACCACTGGGGCAGCCTGAACCATCATCAGCAGTGCAGATTCTCAAACATATCAGCCCAGGCGGGGAGTCCGGCAGAACAGAGGGAGAGGGAGAAGCACAGCACCTCTGGTAACAGCAGCATCCATTCCTGAAGCTATCAGCCAACAAATTATATGTTTGAAAGTCACCTACTTGAACTTCCAGGAGGCAAGATGGTGGAGTAAGCCATAAGTGCTCTCACCCTCCCCTTGTTGACTTTGAAAAACCCAGAGAACTGCTTTTGATAGTCTTAGCCCTTCACAGCAATGCAAGGACCTAAAACATTACTGAAGTACTCTTGATGCAAAATGCCATCCAAATCCAGAGAAAGAACTATGGAATCAAATGTAGAATGAAGCAGACTATTTTCTCTTATGTTGTTTTGTTTTGTTTTTCTTATGGTGTTTCCCACTCATTTTAATTCTTCTATGCAACATGACTAATGTGAAAATGTGTTTAATAAGAATGTATATGTAGAACTCATGTAAGATTGCATGCCATCTTGGGGAGGGAATGAAGGAGGAGAAAAGGAGGAGGAAAAAATATAAAACTTATGGAAGTGATTGTTGAAAACTGAGAACAATTAAATTAATTAAACTTTTAAAAAATTTTCCCAAAAAAATGACAGAGGAGAAAGGCTAACAAGAGGAGGAGGCTAACAAGAGGATATAAGAGGGTCAAGGACAGAACTTTGGATAACACATTTCATAAGGGATTAAGAAGACAAGAACTACCAGTGAAAGGAACAAAAACTTAGTAGATAAAGAGGCAAGAGCCAACAAAGTGTAACACTTCTAGAGGAAGAAAATGTGCAGCTTCCAGACAAAGCAGTGGTCAAAAATATCAAATACTGCTCTGAGGTCAAGTGGGATTGGGGTGGAGGGGAAAAGGCAAATGGAGGACAGATGGTATGCTTATTAAGTTTTCTTAAGACAAAAATTTAGGATAAAAATTAAAGTCAATAGTATAAAGTGGAGAACACTTTTTTGGGGGGGAAAATTGACTTGTACATTTTAGTAAACGAAATTATATAGGATAGTTTAGACACCCACCATCCCCCCAAAAAAGTTGATACCTCAATAAATCTTGTGATAGTCTATTGGTCAGATCATAACTTCTTGAAGGGACTGGGAGTATACTTTCAGTGAATCTGTGATCCCACAAACTTTAGTGTTTCATCCTAAGGTGCAAATCACTACCTTCCCAACCTATGCTCTTTATGTCTATTTTCTCTGACGAAAACTTATATGAAAGATCTACCCAATGTGGTCATTGCCTAACTCTATTGTTATTAAATGTTTTACAAATACCTGTGTGTGACTTAGGCTGTCCATTTTTTTAATTGACCACTTAGTAAATAACTGGCCCACTTCCATTTTCAATAATGCAATTTCTGAATCATGTGCCATATTCTGTTACATTGGTCTTCATTGAAAATAGGGTATTGCCTGCTTTTGCTCAACCAAAAATTTCTCTATCAACTTTGGTTTAACCTGCAATTTTGAATCTTTAGAGCTCATGAAATTCTAAGATTTCCAGTCTTATATCTAGTATCACTGGAAAATTGTTGGGTTGAAAACATGAACTCTGGTGTTTAAGAGCATTAAAAGCACCACACATTCCCCAGATGGAAGTCCATTCAAACTTCCATCTTAATTGGTAGATCTAACTATCTCTGCACATTTCCTGCCTCAGATACATATATTGATATGTAAACTCAATGAATTTTTCACATGTCATAATTTGGATAGTACGTAATTTTTTATTACCTACATTATATTTTATTTTAGGTTTTTAGACTGATCACTTTGGAACAATTACCATTCTTATGGAGGAGACTTATTAAAGTTCTACCACATTTGAAAGAACAGCAAACAACAGTATCTAGAGAAATTCCTCTTCCATATGGAATCTGGAAAGGACATCTTCTATGACAGTGACAAATTCCTGTATTAAGCATGCATTTCTTTATTTTGTTTATCACTTGAAATTAATAATCATAGATTTGTTTAATGGAATCACTGTGGTTGAATTTATCAAGGAACCATAACATTTTTAACAAATTCATGAAAACCTCCTTGATGAATGAAAGTCTTTAAAAGCATATTTTTCTCTGCCTAGAAAAAATGCATTTTTTATCATTAAAAAGCAATTACGGTGGTATCTTGCATTTCTCTATAACTTTCAATCAAATATGAGACTACAAAAATATAGTCATTAAATCTCTGAAAGGTTGCAATATAAAATATGAATCAGGATCATTTTGTTTGACTATACAAGGTAAGACAACAGCAGTGAGAGAAGGTTGCAGGCATGGATTTAAGCTCCACTTTAGAAGGAATTTCATTGTCATAAGATCTCGTGCAAAAAGAAGTGGACAACCCTTTGAGGAGATGAGTTTGCCATCATTTGTGGTATTTAAGCAAAGACTGAAAAACTACTTGCTGGCGATGTTATAGGAAAAATTCATGCTTCAGGTTGGAGAAGGAAAGAAGAGTATCACTTTGGATGAAAAGATTCTTGGATTTTGTGATATAATGAGAAGAAACTTTGGACTCTCAGAATCTGTGTGCTTTCCAGGAAGTAAAAAATTTTATAAGCTACATATTAAATTATTGTCCTTTTTTGCACTAAGATGGTGTCCACCACATGGATGTACCACAAGATCATGACAGGGCAACTTGGTGGCAGAATGTATAGAGCATGGGATCTGGAGTCAGGAAGACTCATCTTCCTGAGTTCAAATCTAGCTTCAGACAATTCCTAGCTGCGTCATCCTGGGCCAGTCGCTGAACCCTGATTACCCCAATTTTCTCATCTGTAAAATGACCTGGAGAAGCAAATGGCAAAGTAATCCAATATTTTTGCCAAGAAATATCCAAATGGGGTCACAAAGAATTGGACATGACTGAAAAAGAAAAATAAGGAACAAGAATCTAGAGCTGGAAGGAATTCAGAAGAATCTTGTCTACTCCATGTTTATATTATGGAGAAAGCTGAGACCTGGAAAGGTGGGCTTGTCTAAGGTCCCACAAGTGTGAGCATCAGGAAGGATTTAAACCACAGCCTCTTTCAGCTCTACCACATGATACAATGATGAGCTACTTTTTTTATTACATTCCTTGATTTTCAAACATCTTAAATGGGTTGGCCCAGAAGAAACTATTTATGTAAGAACTCAATCCATTCCATTTTGTTGTCAGGAGAAAAAAAGAAGAAAAAGTAAATTATAAGGGAGTTTAAAATTGAAAATTGCCAAATGAAGAAATGTAGCTGCCTGAAGAATAATTTTTCAGTTGTGTGCAAACAGAGAGCTCATGTTTGACATTATAAAGCAAGCAGCCAAAGCCATTAATGTGGAAATTGATGGAGATGTCAATTCCCTCCAGAAATCTGAAAACAGCATCAAGACTGTGCTACCCTGGAAGGAGAGCTCAAATAGAAAAGAAAGCAGAGGCTGCCTGTATAACAAAAAAATGTGAAATTATGCACTCTATGACAATTTTTAAAGAGTGTCTAGATAACTCTTGTGGGAAAAAAATGAATGTTGACTAGAAACATCAATACTGAACATATATATTGATCTATCAAATAGAAATCTATTAAGCATCATGTGTTAGATGCTGTGTTGCTCATGGAAGATTCAAGTAGACTGGAGTTGTTTAGGCATAATAGTGGAAGGCATAGAGCATAGTACTTGGAATCATGAAGCTTGGGTTCCAATTCTGTCTCAGTCTCTTATTAGCTCTGTGTCTCTAAGGAAATCATTCAAATTCTCTAGCCTTAGTTTTTGTATCTTTGAGTTGGTCTGCAAGGTGCCTACCAGCTGTAAATATATGATCCTATGACATTTATTTTCAAAATTACACATTGACTTTTTTGATAGGAAGAAATATATATTCAATGAGGAGAGGTTGTAGGCACAAATTTCAGTGAAACTAAGGCTTCACTCACACCTTTTCCTGTCATGGTGTTTATATTTGACTTTCCAAATTCATCCATCCATGCCAGGTAACAGTTAAGCACTAGCAGTTCTGCCTAGAAGGAAGAACTTTGAGGATGAATTTAGTAAGAAAAGATCAGTCATTTCTGATCATGCCTAGCTGATTCCAAGAGGGGCTCATCTCTAGAAGGTTGGGCAGCAGTTAATGATTGTTTTCATTTATATAAGGTGCTATGAAGACATCTGTAATGATGGAGGGAGCACCCATAGTAATTAAATTATTGTTTTTTTAGAAGAATTTACAAATAATTTTATGAATAACAAATAAAGGATAGAATCCTAAAATTATACACCTCCTGATTATGAGACATTTTCTAAAAGTAGTTGGAGAGTAAGATATTAAGGAAAGAAAGACAAATTGCTTGGTGATTAAGAAGAAAGAGCTTTTAAGGGTAAGTGGGTCAAAAGTAACAATGGCTGGAGGCTTGATAAAGAGGAGGAACAGGGTGCTGAGGTCTTCCTTACTGAAGTAAAAGTTAATCAAGGAGGAATAACAGTAAAAAGAATGTTGATGGGGACAGTTCCAAATGTACAAAATTCAAGGGCACCTAAGTCCAATTCTGACCACAGGTGTGTCCATATTAAGGTCAATTCTTCATGTGTGATTCCCCCAATTCCATAAATGGAAGTTTCCTCTCACCAATGTATCAAATATGTCTGATTTTTAAAACTCTTTACAACCGAGCCCCTCCCCTACAATTACATTTGCTACTTACTCCTCAAAAATTACACCCGAAACACCTTCATATATCTGTTTTCACTTATGCTGCCCAATATCAAGGACTATGTACCTTCTCATGTCTACCTCATGGATTCCTTGCTATCTTTCAAGTCTCAGTTAAATTCTCAGATAAATTAAAGGAGCAGAGAACTTGATATATGATATTCTAGGAGTCAAAGGAGCTAAAATTACCACCAAAAATGATAAACAATCAAACAAGGCATATTTTAGGGGGGAGGAGATATTTAATGAGATATAGACCTTTCAAACATTCCTCATGAAAAAGGAAGAGCTGAATAGAAAATTTGACTTTCAAACATGAGATTCAAGAGAAGTATAGAAAGGTATACAAGAAAAAGAAATTATAAGTAACTCAGTAAGATTAAACCGTTTAAATTACTATATGGGGAGATGATTTGTGTGACTCCTAAAACATGGTCATTATTAGGGAAATTAAAATGAGTTTCCATAGAAAGAGCACATGGTCGTGAACTGGTTAGATTGGAATGATTTCCAAAAAAATGAAAGGATGAGAGAGAGGGATGCACTAGGGCAAAAGAAGAAGGGAGAGGTAAAATGGGGAAATTTCTATCACATAAAAGAACTTTTACAATGGAGGCAAAAATTTGTTGAGGGAGGTAGGTCAATGCTTGATCTTCACTCTCATCGAAGTTGGTTCAACGAGGGAAGAACACACACTTGTATATAGAAATCTTTCTTGCTAAAAAGAAAAATAGAAGGGGAAGGGGATAAAAGAAAAGCATTGGAATGATTTTAAAAAATCAAAGGTGATTTAAGGGATGCAGTGGTTAGAAGCAAAGTAAAATTTTGAGGAGAAGGATGAAAAGAGAGAGAAGAAGAAACTAAAGAAAATGGGATGCAGGGAAATATACGAGTAGTAATTACAACTGTGAATATGAATGAGATGAGCACAGCCATACAAGGGAAACAGATAGTAGAATGTATTAGAAATCAGAATCCAATAATATGTTGTTTATAACAGACATATTCAAAAACAGAAAGATTTGCTGAGTTAAAATAAAGGGCTAGAGCAGAATTAAATATGCTTCAGCTGAAGTAAAAAAAAAGATGGAAAATGATTGTGATCTCAGACAAAACAAAAACAAAAATAATTTTTCGGGGAAATTGAAAGGGATAATCAGGGAAATTATATTTTATAAAAGTTATCATAGGTTATGAAGTAACACAAAATATTTCTTATAAAGGCTTCATTTCTCAAGTATATAAAGAATGGAGTAAATTAAAAAAAAAAAAACTATTCCCCAGTTGATAAAATGGTCAAGGAATATGAACAGACAGTTCAAAAGACATCAAAGCTGTCTTTAGTTATCTCAAACATGTTCTAAATCACTATTAATTAGATAAAATGTAAATAAAAGCAATTTTAGGTACCACTTCACACCTATCTGAAATGATGAATGTTGGGGTGGATGAAAGAAAAAATAGGTACCATAATGAACTCTTTATGGAGAAGTGAACTGGTCCAACCAATCTGGAAGAACTACACCCAAAGGGCTATAAATCTGTATGTATTCACTACCCTCTACTAGGTCTGTATCCCAAAGAGATCAAAGAAAAAGGGAGTCTATTTATGTAAAAATGTTTTTAGCAGTTCTTTCTGTGGTGACAAAGAATTGGTCACCACAGAAAAGGGGATGCTCATCAATTGGGGAATGATTGACAAGCTGTGGCATATGATTGTGAAGGAGTGCTATTGTGCTGAAAAAGATGATGAAGGGGATTGGTTTCAGAAAAAAATGGCGAGAATTTTATGACCTGATGCAAAATGAAGTGAGAGGAAATGGAGAAATCATTGTGGAGAAATGTTGTAATGATGATCAATTATGAAAAACTTGATTATTCTGATTTATATACAGTGATCCACTGTTCTTTGTCCTTCATTCTTAAAGAGAACCAATGCTGTTATGGGGCTGATGTCTTGACTTGCATGTGAATTGGATGTGACTGAGGCAGAGCTGTGCAAAATATCAGCCTTACTCTCTCCCCCAGTCATCAAAGACCAGTGACGAGACAAAGGTAAAAAAGACTGGTGGTGGCCCAGGATGATCAATTATCTAAGACAATTCTAAAAGACTTGTGATGAAAAAAGTGCTAGTCACCTCCAGAGAGACATTTGTTGAACTCTGAGTGCAAATTAAACTATAATTTTCTCACATTTTTGCAGTATGACTATTATGAAAATATATTTTGTATTATTTCACATATATAATCTATACCTTAATACTTGTCTTCTCAGTAGGAGACAGAAGGCATGGAAGGGAGGGAGGCACCTTGGAACTCAAAATTTAAAAAGAAAAGAGTGCTTAAAATAAAAAATAAATTTTGGGAAAAGTCAAACAAAAATTTATTTCTCTGCATTTAAAGTTCATTACCTCTCTGACAGGGGATGAATGTAACATTTCATCTTTATTCTTCTGGATTGTAATATATCATTGAAATCATCAGAATTTTAATATCTTTCAAAATTATTTTCTCCAAGTTATTATCCTTGTACAAATTGGTCTTGTGGTTCTGCCAACCTTACTTGGCTTCCAATCATAAAGGTCTTCTTAATTTATTTGAAAATTATCCATTTCTTCATTTCTTGAGGCATAATCCTATGTTAAACTTATATACCATAATTTTTAGCCATACTTCAAAACACCACTATAATTTACAAATTTGGGCTACTGAGAGGACAGCTGCCATGAACATAGATGGCTAGATAGATAGATAGATAGATAGATAGATAGATAGATAGATAGATAGATAGATATAGACATCTATATGCATACTCATATATGTGTATATATTCTTTATTATTTTAGAGACAGCTAAGTGGTACATTGGGTAAAATGCTGCACTTTGAGTCAGGAAAACCAGAATTCAAATATTGCCTCAGGCACTAAATGATTATGTGAACATGGACAAATCACTTGACTTTTCTTGGCATCAATTTTCACTTCTGTGAAATGGGGATAATTATAGGATCCATATCACAGAGTAGTTGTGATAATTAAATGAGATAATAATTGTGAAGTGCTTCTCATAGTGCCTGGCATACAGTACATGCTATGGAAATGTTAGTCATGATGATGAGGATGATGATGATGGTGATGAGGATGATGATATGATGATGCCTTATTGCTATAGAAACATTAGTTATCATTATCATTTCTTATAGCTGGATCAAAGGATATGCAGAGTTTGATAGCTTTCTGGTATTACTTGATTATTTTGTTTTCAGAATAGCTGGGCTATTCAGCTCCATTAACAGTAAACTAGTGTCCATGTTTTTCCATATGTCCTGCAAAATTTTTGATTTACTATTTTTTTTCAAATATGCAAGACTAACTGGCATGAGGTGGAGCCTCAGAGTTAATTACTTTTAATTTCTTTAACTATTATTGATTTAGAGCATTTCATATACTTATTGATGGCTTGCTTTCATGCCTTTGAAAACTGCCTGTCATATTCTTTGAGTACTTTATTGAAAAAATGACTCAGTCATTTGAAACAATTCCTTATACATTTTAAATAGCCTGCTGTGGGAGAAATTTTTTGTATAATTTAATTCTTTGGTAAATACCTTTATTGAGCTGTGAAAGCAGGAACCATAGTTACATATCACTTCCAAAAAAGAAAAGCAAACTCTCCCACAACCATACAGAGATTGTTGGGGGGAAGAGTGGACATAAGCTTAAGCAAATTGTAGAAAGGTCCTAGGGAACTCTTGGCCCTTGGTAGCTTTTTCATGATTTTCAGTGTGAGGCACAGCCTAAGTGATGAAGGAGTCACTGCACAGGCATCTCAGCTGTATAACTGATTCCCCTGGCCTTCCTTCCCATAGGGCTAGTATCGCTGGGCTCATTCTCTAGTTGGCAGCTGTGGTCTTTTCAACCTTCAGTAACTTGCTTAGGTGGGTAACACTGTTTTCTCTTCAGCTGGAGTGATATTGTCCTTTTTTTTCTCAGACAGTGCCCTTAAGACTTCTCTTTCCTCTAGGAAAATTAACCTTAGCATAGGATCAGCAGAAACCTCTTATAATCATGGGGAAGTTGTTGCTTCTGGATGTTGTTTGTCATCTCCAAAGCAGAAAGGAAAGATCTTGACTCTCCTATTCCATAACCCTTCCTTGCTCAAAAACATGCTTCCTTCAATAAGTTACACCACCTTGTCTGAGGCTGATTAATTTCAATTTAGTCAATTCTACCTCCCATAGCCCCTTTAGAATAAGTAGCTTAGGCCAAAAGTTCAGAATATATTCTGCACAGTGGAAGGAAATTCATTCACAAGTCACTGAGGCTTTCAGTTCCCTGAGCCCTCCCAACCATGGGGAATGTCTACTTTGGATCAATGAGATTTTCTCTGTGCCTATTCTTGGCTACCTTTTAGACCCTCCAGACTCTGAGTTTTACTGTTCTTATTGAGATATCCTTTCTTATCTATAATCTTGTGCTTCAAGAACCCTTGCTGTCATTTACAAAGGTATTCCTTTCTTTTGAGATGCCTTGGCCAACAATTTAAGCAGTTGTGTTGGTTAAACTATTTGACTTTTTGGCCACCCCTCTGGTGATGAATCTTTTGATCCTTAGGTAGGCTGGTCCAGAGAAGATCGACTAGTTGCTGAGTTCATAAACCTTCCACCCTGGTAAGATTTGCCGGGGTTTGATGTCTATTAGCATATTTCTTAATAATCCAGCATCATCAACAACGTTACAGAGGATATTAGAATAGGATTTTAGCAGAGAGTCTTCCTGGAATGTATTAATTCACCAATAAACAAGCAATATATAAACAAATAAATTTTATATGTGTGTACATATGTATGCATGTATATATGTGTGTGTGTGTGCATACACATATGTATATGTATATAGTGGCAGACACTGTACTGTGTGCTGGAAATACAAAGAAAAACATGAAACAGTTCCTACCCTCGAGGAGGTTACAATTCATAAAGTAAAACTTTCTCTCTCTCTCTCTCTCTCTCTCTCTCTCTCTCTTTCTTTCTCTCTCTCTGTCTGTCTCTTTCTGTATCTCTCTGTCTATTTCTTTCTCTCTCTCTCTCTCTGTGTCTCTCTGTCTCTGTCTCTGTCTCTCTCTCTCTCTTTCTCTCCGTCTGTCTCTTTCTGTATCTCTCTGTCTATCTCTTTCTCTCTCTGTGTGTGTCTCTGTGTCTCTCTTTCTGTGTCTCTGTCTCTCTCTCTCTCTTTCTGTATCTCTCTCTCACTCTGTCTCTTTCAGTCTCTCTCTCCCTCCCTCCCTCCCTCTCAACATTAAAGAAGTTCGAGACAGAGTTATTAGGTAATTTAATCATTTTATTAATAACACCAGCAGTTTACTAATAAAAGGATAGTCATTTCACTGTCTCTCCTACTCTCCTGGAAGGAGTAGGGGCAGAGAGCTCACAGTTTATACATATCCTTCCAATAAAGGGCTGATGTCACCCATCTTCATGTTATCCTTGGACACAGAAAATTTCCTCTATTCAAACCACCTCCATCTTTGGGCTATTTATTTATTTTTATTTTTTCTTTTATTATTGTTTTTTTAATGTTCTATAATCACTTCCTTAAAATTAAGATTTTATCAACCCCACCGCTTCTCTCCAGTACCCCCCTCCTTCCCCATGACAGCATACAATTCTGTATAGGTTCTACCTATACTTTCCTATTTAGTACATTTTCACTGTAGTCATGCTATGTAGCCGCACTAAAATAAATGGAAGAAATCGTATAGCAAATTAAAACATAATACACTAAACCCCCCCACACACACACACATGTTATGCTACATTCTGTGAATGATTTTCATATTTCTTTCTCTGATGTGGAAGGCATTTCGCCTTAGAAAACCACCATTGGGGATTTTTTTTTTAGTAAGTTCTTGCATTATTACGAAGTTCCCAGTCTACCAGAAAAAATTCTCGCACACTGTGGTAGTTGCTGTGTACAAAGTTCTCCTGGTTCTGCTCCTTTTGCTCAACATCAGATCATATAAGTCCTTCCAGACCTCCCTGAAGTCTTCTTGTTCATCATTTCTTATGGCACAATAGTACTCCATTACATTCATATACCATAATTTATTCAGCCATTCCCCAATTGATGGGCATCCCCTTGAGTTCCAGTTTTTGGCAACTACAAAGAGTGCTGCTAAAAATATTTTTATACATGTGGGACCCTTTCCCATTTTTATGATCTCTTGGGGATACAGTCCTAGCAGTGATATTGCTGGGTCAAAGGGTATGCACATTTTGGGGGCCCTTTGGGCATACTTCCAAACCGTTCTCCAGAATGCTTGGATGAGCTCACAGCTCCACCAGCAATGAATTAGTGTTCCAACTCTCCCACATCCTCTCCAGCATTTATCATTTTCTTGTTCTGTCATTTCTACCAATTTTATATGTGTGATGTGGTACCTTAGAGTTGTTTGATTTTCATTTCTCTAATCAGTAGTGATTTAGAACACTTTTATATAGGATTATAGCTATCTTTGATTTCTTCCTCTGAAAATTGCCTGTTCATATCCTTTGACCATTTATCAAGTAAAAAAACTATTTGAAATAATAAACAACTTTGGCAAACTTGCAGGTTACAAAATAAACCCATACAAATCTTCTGCATTCCTATATATTAGCAACAAAGTTCAACAGCAAGAAATAGAAAGAGAAATCCCATTTAAAGCTAAGGTAGATACTATAAAATACTTAGGAGTATACCTTCCAAAACAAACCCAGGGATTATATGAACACAACTACAAGACACTTTTTGCACAAATAAAGTCAGATGTAAGTAAGTGGAAAAACATCAGTTGTTCATGGGTAGTCCAAGCTAATATAATAAAAATGATCATTCAACCTAAATTAATTTAATTATTTAGTGCCACACCAATTAAACTATCAGATAATTATTTTCTAGAGCTGGATAAAATAATATCAAAATTCATTTGGAAGAACAAAAGGTCCAGAATATCAAAGGGACTAATGAAAAGAAATGCTTGGGAAGGTGGCCTAGCATTACCAGACCTCAAATTGTACTATAAAGCAACAATTATCAAAACCACTTGGTATTGGCTAAGAAACAAAGGGGTAGACAAGTGGAATAGACTTGGCACTCAAGACACAATAGGCAAGGAATATAGCAACCTCCTGTTTGATAAACCCAAAGACCCCAGCTTCTGGGATAAGAACTCACTGCTTGACAAAAATTGCTGTGAAAACTGGTTAAAAGTGCGATGGAAATTAGGCATAGACCCATGCCTGACACTGTACACAACAATAAAGTCCAAATGGGTACATGATTTAGGTAAAAAGTTTGATACCATGAATAAACTGGAGGAATAGTGCATTTATCAGATTTATGGAGAAGGGAAGAATTTTTTACTAAAGAAGTGATAGAAAGCATTATGAAATGCAAGATGGATAATTTTGATTACATTAAACTGAAAAGTTTTTGCACAAATAAGCCCAATCCAACCAAAATTCGGAGGGATGTAGTAAATTGGGAAAATATTTTTATGGCTAATCTTGGGGATAAAGTCCTCATTTCTAGAATATATAGAGAACTGACTCAAATGTATAACCGTCCAAGTCATATGTGTGGGTTTATTTTGTAACCTGCAACTTTGCCAAAGGTGTTTATTATTTCAAATAGTTTTTTTTTACTTGAATCTCTGGGATTCTCTAAGTATATCATTATATTACCTGCAAAGAGTGATAACTTAGTTTCTTCTTTGGCTGTTTTTATTTCTTCAGTTTCTTTATTTTGTTTAATTGCTACAGCTAACATTTCTAGTACCATATTGAATAATAGTGGTGATAATGGACATCCTTATTTCACCCCTGATCTTATTGGAAATGCATCTAGCTTATCTCCATTGCATATAATGCTTGTTGAAGGTTTTAGGTAGATACTGCTTATTATTTTATGGAAAGTTCCCTTTATTCCTATGTTCTCTAGTGTGTTTAATAGGAATGGGTGTTGTATTTTGTCGAAAGCTTTTTCTGCATCTATTGAGATAATCATGTGGTTTTTGTTAGTTTTGTTGTTGATATGATCAATAATGCTAATAGTTTTCCTAATATTGAACCAGCCCTGCATTCCTGGTATGAATCCTAACTGATCATAATGTCTTATTTTGGTGATAGGGTGCTGCATTCGTTTTGCTAAAATCTTGTTTAAAATTTTTGCGTCTATATTCATTAGAGAAATTGGTCTATAATTTTCTTTCTCTGTTTTGTCTCTTCCTGGTTTGAGTATGAAAACCATATTTGTATCATAGAAAGAATTTGGGAGGACTCCTTCTTCCCCAATTTTCAAAAATAGTCTATATGGTATTGGAATTAACTGTTCTTTAAATGTTTGATAGAATTCACTTGTGAATCCATCTGGTCCTGGAGATTTTTTCCAAGGAGTTCATTGATGGCTTGTTCAATTTCTCTTTCTGAGATGGGGTTGTTTAAGTATTCAACTTCCTCTTCTGTTAATCTGGGCAATTTGTATTTTTTAAAATATTCAACTATCTCATTTAGATTATCGAATTTGTGGGCATAAAATTGGGCAAAGTAATTTCTAATTATAGTTTTAATTTCCTCCTCATTGGAGGTGCATTCACCCCTTTCATTTTTAATATTAGTAATTTGATTTTATTCCTTTCTTAATCAAATTTACCAAAGGTTTATCAATTTTATTTTTTTTCATAAAACCAACTATTGGTTTTATTTAATAATTCAATAGTTTTCTTAATTTCAATTTTATTAATCTCTCCTTTGGTTTTCATTATTTCTCATTTGGTATTTTCTTGGGGATTTTTAATTTGTTCTTTTTCTAGCTTTTACAGCTTCATGCCGAAGTCATTGATCTCCTCTTTCTCTATTTTATTTATGTAGGCATTCAAAGGTATAACACTCCTCCTAAGAACTGCTTTTGCAGTATGCCATAAGATTTGGTAGGTTGTCCCATTTTTGTCATTCTCTTGAATGAAGCTGTTGGTTGTTTCTATGATTTCTTCTTTAACCCATTCCTTCTTTAAGGTTAGATTATTTAGTTTCCAATTGATTTTTGGTTTATCTTTCCATGGCTTTTGTTGCATATAATTTTCATTGCATTATGATCTGAGAAGGATGCATTGATTATCTCTGCCTTTCTGCACTGGATTGTGAGATTTTTATGTCCTAGTACATGGTCAATTTTTGTAAATGTTCCATGTACCTCTGAGAAAAAGGTATATTCCTTTCTGTTCCCATTCAATTCTCTCTAACGATCTGTTATATTTACCTTATCTAGAGTTTTATTTACCTCCTTAACCTCTTTCTTGTTTATTTTGAGGTTAGATTTATAGAGTTCAGAAAGGGAAAGGTTGAGGTCCCCCACTAGCATAGTTTTGCTGTCAATTTATTCCTTCAGCTCCCCCAAACTTTCCTCTAAGTATGTGGATGCTATGCCACTTGGAGCATACATGTTTACTAATGATATTGCTTCATTGTCTGTGGTGCCTTTTAGCAGAATACAGTTTCCATCCTTATCCCTTTTGATTAGGTCTAGTTCTGCTTTTATTTTGTCTGAGATTAGGATTGCTACTTCTGCCTTTTTTACATCAGCTGAAGCACAATATATTCTGCTCCATCCTTTGACCTTTATCCTATGTGTATTCCCCCATTTCAAATGTGTTTCTTGTAAGCAGCATATTGTTGGATTTTGCCTTTTATTCCATTCTGCTACCCGTCTCCATTTTATGGGAGAATTCATTCCATTCACTTTCACAGTTATGATTACAATCTGTGTATTTCCCTCCATTCTCTTTCCCACCATTCGTGCTTTAAGCTGTCCTGTCTCCCTTCCCCTCCCCAACAGTATTCACTTTTCCCACCTCCTACTTCTTTTAGTCCCCCCTCCCTTTCACTCCCCTTTAGTCTTATTGCTTCTTCCCTCCTTTTTATCCTCCCTCCCCTTTCTTCCCCCTTCCCCTCCTACTGCCTATAGAGCTAGTTAGGATTATCTACTTCAGTTTATTGTTCCCTCCTTTAAACAAATCAGATGAGGGTACCTCTCAAACAATGCTCATCTCCCTCCCCTCTTGACCTCTACTATAATTTTGTACTTCTTCTTATGATGTAATTTGCCATTTTCTGCTTCCTCCTTTTCACACCTCCTATTATAATCCCTTCTCATACTTAAATCATATTTTTATCATGATATCATTTACTTTATACCTGTTCCCTCTATGTATATCCCTTTTATATTTCATAATAGCCACACAATTCTCAAGGTTAACAGGTATCATCTTCCCTTATAGGGAGGCAAACAGTTTGCCTTAATTCAGTAACAAGTTTCTGCCCCCCACCCCCCCCATTTACTTTTTTATGATTCTCTTGAGACCTGCATTTGAAGATCGAATTGTCTATTAAGTTCCGGCGTTTTGGTCAGGAAGCTCTGGAAATCCCTTACTTAGTTGAATAATTTTCTCCTTGCCTGAAATGTTATGCTGAACTTTGCTGGGTAGTTGATCCTTGGTTGTAGTCCCAACTCTTTTGCCTTATGGAATATTGGGTTCCAATTCTTTCAGTCTTTTAATGTAGAAGCTGCAAAGTCCTGTGTAATCCTAACTGTAGCTCCTTGATATTTGAATTGTTTCTTTCTGGCTGCTTGTAATATTTTCTCCCTCACTTGATAGCTCTGGAATTTGGCAACGATATTTCTAGGGGTTTTGACCTTGAGATCCCTTTGAGGAGGGGAATGGTGGATTCTTTTGATGACTATTTTGCCCTCTGAATCTAGAACTTCTGGGCAGTTTTCCTTGATGATTTCCTGGAAGGTATTGTCCAGGCTCTTTTCTCCATCATGGGTTTCTGGCAGGCCAATAATTCTTAAGTTTTCTCTCCTGGATCTATTTTCCAGGTCAGTTGTTTTTCCAATTAGATATTTTACATTTTCTTCTATCTCTTCATTCTTTAAATTTTATTTGACTGATTCTTGCTATCTCATTGAGTCACTAGTTTCTATTTGCCCAATTCTGATCTTTATCAAATTGTTTTCTTCCGTTAACTTTTGCATCTCCTTTTCCATCTGTCCAATTTTTCCTTTTAAGGAGCTATTTTCTCCAGCTAATTTTTGTACTTCCTTTTCCATTTGACCAATTTTCCCAGTTAGGTTTTGGATTTTCTTTTCCATTTGACCTTTTAGGGAGTTATTTTCTCCAGTTAATTTTTTCACTTCCCTTTCCATTTGTTCAATTTTCCTTTTCAAAGAGATGTTCTTATTGGTGCATTCTTTTTTCAAAATTTTAAAATCATTGGCTTGTTTATCTTCTATTTCCTTCTTTAGCTGTTCCAGGAGAGCTGCTTGTGCTTGTGAGCAGTTTATATTCCCTTCTGAAGTTTCAGATGAAAGTATAGTTTCAGCTCTGACTTCTTTGGTGTTTGTGTTTTGGTCCTTATCCCCATAGAAAAATTCTATGTTTTTTTTTTGCCCTCTGCTTTTTCTTGTTCATGATGTTGATTGAGTGCTGTGGCTTCTGGTTCTTTCAGTCAGAAGGTGCAGAACTTTGTGTTGAGCTGATGTGCGAAAAAGTTAAAAGCAGCTTTTTGTTTTGTGTTTCCCTGATCAGCCCTGGGTTTATCTCATTAAGTGTGGAGCAGGGGTGGTCTGGTCACAGGAGATCTCCTCAGCTGAACTGAGGAAAAGGAAAGCTCAGGGGATGGTGATCCCAGCTGCCCTATTTTCTTTCTGATTTCCCAGAGTTGAGGAAAGCCTAGATGCTAATGCATGTTCCCACCCCTCCTGGGACTCCTCTCCTGGCACTGAGGCTTGCCTGGGTCCTAGTGCCAAGTTTTCTCTGCCCTGGGTCCTCTGTCCTTCCGGTGAGCCTCTGCCACTGTAGGAGAAATCCCCCCTTAGCTTTTTTCCTAGCCTCAGGTGTTATGAGACTATTGGCCACTTTGCTCTTACCGCTGATACAGAATTTTTCTGGTGACATATTTTATGGTTCCTTCACAGTCATCAAGGGGGGAGGAGAGAGTGTTTACTGATCACTCTGCCATCCTGGCTGCCAGTCGTTCAAGTAGGTGACTTACTGAAATTTAATCTTCGGGCTGAAGGTCTCAGGAGCTGCTGCACTGATATCTGGTGCTCGGGGGCTCTCACTGGCTCAGTTCAACTTTTCTTCCACCCTCAGTGCCGCTCCACTTGTTCCGCCCACTGTTCTCAGGTTTGTTGGAACCCTTCCACACCGCTGCACTGGCTGTGCTGCACTGTGCGCTGTGGGCTCACCCTTGCGGAACAGATCCTTCCTGTGGACCTTCCAGTCTAACCTGGGCTCTGAGTCCATCAAAGTCTGTCTCCCACTGGATTCCACACCTCCAAAATTAGGTCAGATTCTCCTTTCAGAAGTATCCGAAGGAGTTTGTCCAAGAGCTTAGGTGAATTGTTGCCCTCATTCCACCATCTTCCATGTACCTCAGCTTTGGGCTATTTGCACAAAAAAAAAAAAAAAACTGTCTCTGATGAGGGCTGGAAGTGGGATGTGAGACCCCCACAATGACCGGGGTACCAGGGGCAGGTTGTCTGGAGAAGAATTCATGGACTCAAGCATTGCTGAGGTTAAGGCAAAGATTTATTACACATTTCAACAAACAAGAGTTCTTGGGGAACCTGCAACCTTAAAGTGGTACAGGAAAAGTTTATATAGGGTATTCTATAGGAAACATGTGCCAAATATGCTAGCTAGGTATTCTGAGGTGGGATTAGGGAGTGGTTAAGGAGTGGTCAGTTTTTAAAAGAACATGTACTTTTGTTATCTACTGCCCAGGTATTTTACCCAAAGTTCATCTGGGAAATAGCCCAAGGGGGATCTACATGGAGGTGTGGTTTTAGGGCTGAAACATCACTAAGTCAACCAACAGTCAGGATTGGCTCAGAAACACCAGATTGCTGTCAATGTCTTGCTAGACAAGATAAATATAAGGGAGTATAGGTATGTCTAAGTCTAGGATATATAATTGTTCAGTGAGTAGTAAATGTCGTTATGACCCAGCACACAGTCATTTCATCCAGTATACAGCTCATTCAAGCTAATGAATTCTATAGGTGCAGCTGGCTATAGCAGGAAGGGAGATAACACTTTTGCTATGGCAGGCTGTGTCCTTGGGCTGGGGAGAAACTGCCTGAGATAGTATTTTGAGGCTAGGGAGAAAAGTGTTTTGTAAAGAGACATGTGATTTTAGAATTGGGGCCTAAGCACAGGTACCTAAGCAACCCATCATCTACAACCAAGCTTGAGTGGAACACAATGAGCTTTCCCATCTTAGATTAAAGTTCTTGTAAGGTTGGGTGGGGTCTGACCAAAATCCAGGACAGTTAATGCAATGTAATTACCAGTAATGTTTTTTCTGAAGAGGAAGCAAATTTTTTAAAATGAGAAATTTAGAAAAAGGGGACAACTTCTGAACCTCCACAAGATACTAGTTATTAATAATCTCTCTCTCCCTCTCTCTCTCTCTCTCTCTCTCTCTCTCTCTCTCTCTCTCTCTCTCTCTCTCTCTCTCTCTCTCTCTCTCTCTTTCTCTCATACACTCACACACACACATAAATGCAAGGTAATTTTAGCTGAGAGAGAACACTAACATGGAGATATACAAATTAGGATTGGCTTTTATATAGGAGGTGGTATTTGAGATGAGTTTTAAAGGAAATTCCTATTTCTAAGAGAAGTTGGAAGGTAGCATAATCAAGGCATGGTGGGGGTAGTTTGTATGATACAAAAAATATATGAAAACAGAAAATGGAATATTATGTGGAGATTTGAATTGACTATGGAAAACATGAATGGAATTCTGGAGACGAATGGTGACAGGTATAAATGTCCACCAGAGAAGTTTTAAATAAATGAATCCCAATATATAAATTGGAGAAATAATCTGAAGTAATGGGATGATATTCAAAACACAGCACTTAATCTGTTATACTTTCTTCCTTATTATCCCTCTTGAGTTCTTTCCAGAAGAACTTTCAGTTCATACTGTCTCACTGTGTAAAAACATCTACTGGCTTTAAGAAATGACCTACTGTTAACCTGCATCTAAAGGGAATACCCAACCTCTGTTCTGACACAAATCTGAACTTCAAAAATATCTTTGGGTTTCTGTGTATGTGTGTGTGTGTGTGTGTGTGTGTGCACGCACTCATGTGACTTAATCTAATATTTTATGACATTTCTATATAATCAGTGCCACAATGAAAATAAGTACTCAGATCTGTTTTAAATGTCCTGTACCTCCTCTGAGCCCAGTCTAGGGAAACATGTAATTGCTATTTAAAAATAAATAAATAATAAATATGATTTATTCTGACCAATGCACAAAGCAAATATTTCTGTTAATTTGTTCTTCTTGTAGATAAAGCAATCAATAGATTTATTTTAAAATTATCTTGGATGTTAAAGAGTTCTCAAGTGGCACTAAATACTGGACAGTAGTATCCTTTATAAAGGACTAAGTACCAATTAATTATTGATAAAATCATTTTATATTACTTTGTTGTGATACATTTTACTAAAATATAAGAGCTGAATTAAAAAAAAATGACATGCTCAGGATCAGAATATATAATTGAACGATGTTTGTTTGGTGCTTATGCTGATGACCAATTAAAAGAAGGAAAGGCCTCACAGAAAACAGCATGCGTGTTCAGTGTATTTTTGGAAGTTTGTATCCCGTGAAAAACTAAGGAATGCATATTGATTAAGAAGTGATGAGATGTTGGAAGGACTAGTTCATTTTTACTGTACCAGTAGATATGCAAAAACTTACTTTTTGTCACTTTATGAAGCAACCTTATTTTACCTATCTTTGCACAAAACAATTAATAAAAAATAGTTCGGATAAGAAGAAAATAACTGACATAAATCAAGTAAAAGAAATACATTGAAAGAGATATATAAAATTGAATTTTAATTAAGAGGATCAAAGTGTTAGATTTGGGTAACTTTCTAAAAGAAGTGAAAATAAGTTTAAAAACATAAATGTCAAATTTCAGCAGTAAAATTCATTTTAATTGCACAAAGTTGAATTCCAGAAATCAATGCAAAAGCAATTATCTAATTAGGAAGGAAATAATTTTACTTTTATAACCCCTTGGGGAAAGTACATATTGAAATATTTTAAAATTTCAGGATAAGATTGTCTTTTTAAAAATCATAATGGGACTGGTAAAGTTGTATGTTGCTTAATTTTAAAATCCTTATGTTGGATTCTGATCATGTACTATATATTATGAGAATGTTACAATTTACATATACACTAATTTTTGGTTCTCTGTCAGTTTGCCACCTAATTAAGCAGAAGATAAAGTGTATTTATGCTTTTGGCTATCATTTTTGATAGAACTGAAAATCACCAAATTTTAAAAAATATAATATATTCATAAGTAGAAAACAGTCAGCAAGAAAATACCTACCATTTTGCTTTGTAATTTTAATTTATTTCTAGGAGACAGAAGCAAACATTTCTTATTACATATTCATCTTCAGCAGATAGAAAATCAAATCCTTGTGAATCTAACTCTAGTTTTTTTTTTTTCAATGTAAAATGGTTTCCTGAGAGAGTAACGTAGCTATTCTAGCAACACCCTGCTATCAAGGAAACAGAAGTGAGTTAGTAAAAGGTTGGCACATGTTATTCAGATTGGCTTCCTTTATTGAATTATATCATTTCAACATTTATTTAAAATGAATGAATACAAGCAAGAAATTTGTCTCACATTATTAAAGTCATTTTGACCTCATGTTGGGAATATTTTAATAATGAGATAAGCATAAATTCACTTGGTAATTTAATTCCACATAGGATAAATTAAACTATATGACTCTTCAAGAGAACTTTTGGGAAAAGGTAGAAAGTTATTAAGTTTTAGAATATTAACATTGACCATTCATAATTGAAATACATAAATAAATTATAAAGAAAGTACATAATTACTTACATCAGCTCCATAATTACAACGCAGTATGGAAGATTTGGATAATACAGGCTGAAACATACTCTTCTTAGTCAAGATTATCTGTATTTAATGAATATTTCTAGAAGAGTTGTTTGGCCTAGGTTAGTCAGATCCTTCAGTTCTCAACTGTTCTCTGCTCATCTAGACTTGACCTAAATCCTCCTCATTTTGATTAAAAAAAAAAATACTAACATGAAAAGAGTTGGATTTTACACAATTGGAGATCATGCAATTAATACAAATAGAAAATGACCTGGGATAATAATTGAGTGGGAAAAAAGAATGGGAAAAAAGAGCTCTTTTCCCTTTGACCAATGGTGCAATTTTTTCCAATGACCCTGTTTTCTCCCTAAAGCAAAGGAGTATTTTTCATATGCCTATGATTCATGAACTATCCCACTCTACAAATAATTGAAGTTAAGGACAACACTAAAGAAGGGTCATGGCATAGTACGTGTGTGTGTGTGTGTGTGTGTGTGTGTGTGTGTGTGTGTATCTGATGGTTTAAGTAAACTGCAATAAATTGCAGATGAGAACCTATGTAAAAGCTGCTGTGAGAAAAATGTAGCTAAAGACAGGAATCGGGACTGAGCATGTAATTTCACTAGTATACAGAACATCTGGGTGAAGTAGACTTCATCAATACAGCCTGGATGATTTTTTGTTAGCTATAGTCTTGGAGAGTTGCCTAGAGCAATGAAAGGTTAAATGGCTTGTCCATGTTTGCATAACCACTATGTGTTAGAGGCAGAACCGTAAGGCAGGTCTTCCTGGCTTCCAAGTCGTCTCTACACCTCTTCTGCCACACTGATCTTATATAAAAGGGACTTTTTTTTCAAGATGGACCAGTCATGTAGTAAAAGTAGAGAGAGTCTTTGTTTTCCTTTAATATCCATGGAATATGAATATAATTTAAGATCACCAGTTAAAAGGTAGAATTTCTGTGGGAGACTGACAGGAGAGCATTGACAGGAGAGTATTTTTTCACTGAATGGACTAGTACAGGAAAGTTGTGATATGCATCACTGCAGGACACAATTATGTTACTAAAATCAAAGATATATATGATTTAGAAGATAGAAATTTCACTTTACCTTCTTAGTGCTTAGACTAGATAGAGCAATAGACAGACAGATGATAGATAGATAGATAGATAGATAGATAGATAGATAGATAGATAGATAGATAGATAGATAGGAAGATAGAATGGTTAAATTTTCTTAGCATTCTTCATACTACTCATTCTCTTAAGATAATTTTAATGACTTTAACTTATAAGTAGTGAACAAGACACTTTTTTTAATCCCATTTTCGTTAAACCTGAAAAATTTAAAAATATGCATTACAGCAACCAAAGGCAAAAATTTATTTATGGTGTGTTCCCAGTACCAAATGTATTGCCCATTAAATTGACTGTCAGAATTGACATGACACTCAATTTTAAAGGAGAACCATAATTATCTGCAGAGGATCAAATGTAGTACAGAATGTTAAGTGCGGGAATGATAAGCGCTGTCCTTGACAACAGTAACCTAAAGAATTTTGCACTTTCTGAGCTTGTGTACCTACCTAAAACTAAAGTACTCTATATCACATATAATTTCAAAAGGGGTTCTGATTAATGGTGGTACTTATCACCAATTGAAAAAAAATGATTCTTCAATAGCTTGGATTTCAAGAAAATTACTGAAATGTGAAAATCACAAAATCACACAAAAATGCACATACTAATATCACCTTGGTAAAATGCATTTTTAAAATTTTGTGTCTTTCATTCATAAGGGACTTATTCTTCTAGAAGGAATATAGAACAAAACACATGGACATCTGGGATCTCTCTTACATAAGATGTTAGGCAGTAATCAGATCTTTGATTCTTTCTTCTCCTATTTCCCAGTGATTAAAAAAAAATTCTGCAGTTATCTAAGGTATTTTTCATGAAGACTAAAGAGACAAAAGGACTCTTTTTCTTTATCATTTTGTACAGTGCAGATGGCCTGAGTTGTGGGTGTGGATGTTGTACAAGCAATGAGATGACTCTGGTGCCCACAAAAGACACAGCCAAACCAAAACCAAACTCTTCTCCACTATGGACTTTATCTCCTTACACCCTCTTGAACTGGAAATGGAAGCAATCTGGGGGTGTGTTCTGGAATAATCAGAGAGATTACAAAAATTAGAGAAACACTGCCTCTAATTAACTTAGTTGGGAATTTGAATAAAATTAGGAAACCATGTTTTTTCCATTGGATGGTTTCCCTTTTCTTAATCATGAACCAAGAATTTATGGGCTGAGATAAAGTTTCTTGTAACAGCCATGTAATTTATGAGCAGCACTTAACATATTATTGAGTATCTAAGACTTTTTAAAAGCAGATAAACATTGAAAAAAGAGACATTAGTAGCCAAGGGATCAAATCACACAGTATGATGGAAAACTGTGTTACTAATTATGTATAACTTGCACAGAACAGTATGGTCTCCAACTAGCAAATAATTTCTGCTAATCTTTTTTTTTCCACATAATGTCTGGTAAAGTTGGGATTTCAGTGAATCAACAAGCAACCATATTAAATGCTTACTGTGTGCCAGATATTGTGCTAAACAGTAAGGATTCAACAATCCTCAACATTCATTGCTAAAACTTTGAGTTCCAACTTCTCTCTCTTCCTCCCGCCCCACACACCCCACTGTGAAGGCACGTAATTCAATATAAGCTATACATGTGGAGACATGCAAAAGACTTCCATAAAAGTCATGTTGTGAAAAACTCACTACATTTCCCTCCATCCTATCCTGTCCCTCATTTATTCTATTCTCTCTTTTGACCTTGTCCCTCCCTAAAAGTGTTTACTTCGAATTACTCCCTCTCTCCATTTGCCCTCATTTCTATCATCCCCCCTACAACCTACTTACCCCTTTGTCCCCTACTTTCCTGTAGTGTAAGATGGATTTTTCACATCAAATTGAGTATGAATGTTAATCCCTCCTTGAGCCAAATATGATGAGAGTAATCTTCATTTTCCCATCTCAACTCACCCAAAATTTTCCCCTGGGTTGAAAAAGCTATTTTTCCCTCTTTTATGAGAGATAATTTGCCCCATTCCATTTCTCCCCTTTGCTTCTCAATACATTCCTCTCTCACCCTTTAATTTTATTTTTATATATCATCCCTTATTATTCAACTCATCCTGTGCCCTCTGTCTATATGTACATACCCCTCCAACGACCCAAAAATGAGAAAAATCTCGAGTCACAAATATTATGTTTCTATATAGGAATGTAAACAGTTCAAATATAATAAGTCCCAGGGGGAGGAGTCAAGATGGAGCAGTAGAAAGATTCACATGTGCTGGATCCTAACCCACAGCCCATAAAATACCTGTAAAGAAGAACTCCCAACAAATTCTAGAGCAGCAGAAGCCACAGAACAACAGAGTGGAGGAGATTTCTGTTCCAGAGAGACCTGACAAACTGACACCAAAGGTCCATCATGTACCAGACCTGGAGCAGAGCCCATTACTGCCTTGGCCATGTAACACCGAGAGGAGTAGATTTAAGGAAGCTTCAGGGACAGAATCTCCACCAGCCGTTCAGGTCCCTCCACCCACATGTGCAAAGGTGAGTGAGAGAGCCTTTTTGGCTGGCCAAGAGGGGAACAGGGTGTCTCCAAAACTCAGGCCCCCTCAGGAGGCAGCAGCAGACAGGGGCTTCCAAAGCAGGCAAGAATCTGGATCCATGGTTGAAGGTCTCCACATAAACTCCCCAAGGGAACTGAGCCCTGTGGGGCGACCCTGCCACCACCTAAGCAGCTGAACTTAATCTCACACTGAATAGCAGCTCTGCTCCCACTGAAAGCCCTGAGGCTGGGAAGCAGCATTTCAATCTCAGATCCCAAGCACTAGCAGAGCAGATCTAGAGGAAAGGCGGGGGAAGGGGAGGAATCTCAGAAGTCAAGTTACTGGCTGGGAAAATGCCCAGAAAAGGGAAAAAAAATAAGACCATAGAAGGTTAATTTCTTGGTGAACAGATATGTCCTCCCTTTCTTTCAGATGAGGAAGAACAATGCTTACTATCAGGGAAAGACATAGAAGTCAAGGCTTCTGCATCCCAAACATCCAAAATAAATACTCAATGGGCTCAGGCCATGGAATAGCTCAAAAAGGACTTTGAAAATCAAGTTAGAGAGGTGCAGGAAAAACCTGGGAAAGAGAAATGAGAGAGATGCAAAAAAAAAAAGCATGAAAAGCAGGTCAACACCTTGCTAAAGGAGGACCCAAAAAAATTCTGAAGAAAATAACACCTTGAAAAATAGGCTAACTCAATTGGCAAAAGAGGTTCAAAAAGCCAACGAGGAGAAGAATGCTTTCAAAAGCAGAATTAGCCAAATGGAAAAGGAGGTGTTAAAGCTCACTGAAGAAACAGTTCTTTAAAAATTAGAATGGAACAGATGGAGGGTAATGACTTTCTGACAAACCAAGAAATCACCAAACAAAACCAAAAGAATGAAAAAATGGAAGATAATGTGAAATATCTCATTGGAAAAACAACTGACCTGGAAAATAGATCCAGGAGAGACAATATAAAAATAATGGGACTACCTGAAAGTCATGATCAAAAAAAGAGCCTAGACATGATCTTTCATGAAATTGTCAAGGAAAACTGCCCTGAGATTCTAGAACCAGGGGGCAAAATAAATATTGAAAGAATCCATTGACCACCTCCTGAAAAGAGATCCAAAAAGAGAAACTCCTAGGAACATTGTAGCCAAATTCCAGAATTTCCAGGTCAAGGAGAAAATATTGCAAGCAGGTAGAAAGAAACAATTCAAGTATTGTGGAAATACAATCAGGATAACACAAGATCTAGCGGCTTCTACATTAAGGGATAGAAGGGCATAGAATATGATATTCTAGAAGTCAAAGGAACTAGGACTAAAACCAAGAATCACCTACCCAGTAAAACTGAGTATAATACTTCAGGGGAATAAATGGTCTTTCAATGAAATAGAGGATTTTCAAGCATTCTTGATGAAAAGACCAGAGCTGAAAAGAAAATTTGACTTTCAAACACAAAAATGAAAAGAAGCATAAAAAGGTAAACAGCAAAGAAAAGTCATAAGGGACTTACTAAAGTTGAAATGTTTAACTTCTTACATGGAAAGACAATATTTGTAACTCTTGAAACTTTTCAGTATCTGGGTAGTTGGTGGGATTACACACACACACACATACACACACACACACGTGCATGCACACACAGAGACAGAGAGCACAGAGTGAATTGAATAGGATGGGACCATATCTTTAAAAAATGAAGGTAAACGGTGAGAGAGAAATGTGTTGGGAGGAGAGAGGGAGAAATGGAATGGGGCAAATTATCTGTCATAGAAGAGGCAGGCAGGAGACTTTTTAGTGGAGGGAAAAAGGGGGGAGCTAAGAGAAAAACATGAAGTTTACTCTCATGACATTTGACTAAAAGAAGGAATAAAACGCATACTCATTTTGGTATGATAAACTATCTTATAATACAGGAAAGTGGGGGGAGAAGGGGATAAGCAGGATGGGGGGAATGAAGGAAGGGAGGGCAATGGGAGGAGGGAGCAATTTAAAATCAACACTCTTGGGGAGGGACAAGAGCAGAAGAGAGAATAGAAGCAATGGGGGGGCAAGATAGGATGGAGGGAAATATAGTTAGTATTACACAACACGACCATTATGGAAGTCATTTGCAAAACTACACAAATATGGCCCATGTTGAATTGCCTGCCTTCCCAAAGGAAATGGGTGGGAAGGGAGGGATGAAGAGAAGTTGGAACTCAAAGTTTTGGAACAACTGTTGAGTATGGTTCTTTCTACTAGGAAATAAGAAATACAGGTAATGGGGAATAGAAAGCTATCTTTCCCTACAGGACAAAAGAGAAGATGGGGACAAGGGAAGGGAGGGATGATAGAAGAGAGGGCAAATTGGTGATAGGGGCAATTAGAATGCTCGGTGTATTGGGTTGGGGGGAGGGGACAAATGGGGAGAAAATATGGAACCCAAAATTTTGTGAAAATGAGTGTAAAAAGTTAAATAAATAAATTTATTAAAAAAGGAAAAAAATTAATAAGTCCCTTATGATTTCTCTTTACTGTTTACCTTTTCATGCCTCTCTAGATTCTTGTGTTTGAAAGTCAAATTATCTACTCAGCTCTGATCTTTTCATCATATTTCCACAATACTTGAATGGTTTCTTTCTAACTGCTTGCAATAATTTCTCCTTGACCTGGGAACTCTGGAATTTGGCTACAGTATTCCTAGGAGTTTTTCTTTTTGGATCTTGTTCAGGAGGTGATCAGTGGATTCTTTCGATATTTATTTTACACTCTGGTTCTAGAATCTCATGGAAGTTTTCCTTGATAATTTCACAAAAGATGATGCCTAGGCTCTTTTTTTTGATCTTGGCTTTCAGGTCATCCCATAATTTTTAAATTGTCTCTCCTGGACCTGTTTTCCAGATCAATAGTTTCTCCAGCAAGAGAGCTCACATTATTTTCTATTTTTTTCATTCTTTTGGTTTTGTTTTGTAATTTCTTGGTTTCTCATAAAGTCATTAGATTTCATCCACTCCGTTCTAATGGTTAAAGAACTCTTTTCCCCAGTGAGCTTTTGAATCTCCTTTTCCATTTGGCTAATTCTGCTTGTTAACGCATTCTTCTCCTCCTTGGCTTTTTGGGCCTCTTTTGCCATTTGGGTTAGTCCTGTTTTTAAAGATGTTAATTTCTTCAGCATTTTATGGGTCTCCTTTAGCAAGCTGTTGACTCACCTTTCATGGTTTTCTTGCATTGCTGTCATTTCTTTTCCCAATGTTTCCTCCTTGATTTTCAGAATCTTTTTTGAACTCTTCTATGACCTGAGATCATTGCTTCTTTATTTTGGAGGTTTTGGATGCAGAAACCTTGATTTTTATGTCTTCATCTTGTGGTATGCATTGGTCTTCCTTAACTGAAAGGATGGAAGAAAATACCTGTTCACCAAGCAAGTAACTTTCTACCATCTTATTTTTTTTTCCCCTTTCTTGGGTATTTTCCTAGCCAGTTACTTGGCTTTTGAGTCTTTTTTCAAGTGGAGGAAATATTCTAGTGACCTGTAAGTTCTCAGTTCCTCCAAGGTGGCACAATCAAGAGAGAAGAGTTTATTCTTCTCCTATCCTATGTTCTGTTCTGGGAGCAACCACAAGTTTTTCTGCCCAGGATCCAAAAGTAGGTTTTCCTCTCTACAACCACCTCCAGGTCCAACAAGCCTGTGCTCATCCTCACCTTAAGACTGCCACTCAGGGCTGAGATCCAGATCAGCAGCTGAATTCCTCCAGGGTCTTTAGAACAAGTACTTCAAAAGTGGATGCTGTGCCATAGTGACTTCAACTGTTCTAGGCCAGGAGCTAAGGTTAGACCTTCCTCCCTTCTCACCCAGGTGGATGACATTTTTTACTGACCTTTGTAGTTGTCTTCGGCATTTGCATGTTGAGAGATCTTGGAACTGCAGCTGCTATCCATGATTCCATGCCCTGAAGCCTGCTCCAGTCCTGTCCCTATAGAGTCATGCTGTGCAACCAATGCTGGCCTGTGCTCTGCGGGATGCGCACCACTTCACGACTTTTCCTGTTGGTCTTCCAGGCTGTCTTGGGCTGGAATCACTTTCACTCTGTCATTTTGTGGCCTCTGTTGCTCTAGAATTTGTTTGGAGTCACTTTTTACAAGTATTTTATGGGCTTTGGGGGTGGTATAAGAGCAGGTCTGTTCTTCTACTCTGCCACGTTGGCTTTGCCCTCCAATTACTTTTATAAATAGCATATATTCATATATGTACATATATATACATATATCCATATATATTTACACATACATATATATTTACACCTACATATATACGTACATATATATGTGTATGTGTGTGTGTGTGTGTGTGTGTGTATTCAAGACAGAAGTTCCTTTCTAAATGAATTATTCAGGCTCAAACCCTTTTCTTTCAAATGATCTTCATAAAATTTCTCCCATATTTTTATAATATCAATTGGCCCCAGGTGGAATTAATTATTTATTATCAAAAGTTAACTTAATGTCTTTCAAAATTAAATGATCCTTTGGCCAAGACTATTCATAAGGATTAACCACTGAGTACACAAAGATATTGCAGCTATTATGAAATTTTATTATTATTACTATTATATTTATCAAAAAGGGAATCTTCTTATAGTATTTAAACATTTAAATACTTAGGCTTAAAACCAAATATTGAATATTTCTTTTTTTTTAATTATATGAGTTTGTCTCTTTGAATTAATTTTTATCTATTCATATGAAATACAGCCAAATGGTTGAAAAGTTTTGAGAAAATTGTCATGATATTCTTAAAGCAGGCATGCACGTGTACACACACACACACACACACACACACACACACATAAATATTAGAGTAGAAGTTTTCAAAGGAGAAAATAGAGGTGAAGTGTTAGAACCTGGATTGCTAAAGGCCATTTTAAGGAATTTTTTTTTTTTTAACTTAGCTGGGAATCAAAGAAATTTGTCAAGTAATGAAATCCACTTTAGGGACAAATGTCTGCCTGTGTGTCGACAAGAACAGAGCTCTTTTGCTAAATGAGATAAATAGATGGACAGAAGTATAAGGAGATCTATAAATATATTGACAAGAGTCTAAAATTTATGTGTTTGAACAACAGTTTAAAATATCTTTAGTATTTTTTTCAGTAAGTCCTTATGCAAGAATCTGAATTTATATCTTTATCGAACTTATTAAATATGTCAGTTATTCACTGATTTGTTTTTCATCTTTTAGGGAAATTTGCTTCAGGTGACTTATTTTCTCTATTGAGTAATCCTTAAACCGACATTTTTTAACTTAAAAAAATTTAGTTGTAATTCATCAAGGAAAAAAGAATTTGGAGCTTGTTTCTTTACAAACTAATATATGTTAGTGCCTTCATATGTGCAGAAAAATCTTCCTTATTTAGCAACGGAGTATCAGAAACTCTTAGATTTATGTGTGTTTTCCATGAACAGATGAGCAAAGTATGTGTGTATACATACATGATACACATATATGCAAAGGTGCATATATATACACACACATATATGTGAATATTTGAAAATTAGCATATATTTGAGAATCAGTGTTCTTATAGAGTGCTCAGAAATTGATCACAAAGGGAAAATCTCCCTCTGTTAAATAACTACTTGAAAATTAAGGGTCCCTGTAAGTTTCTGCCACTTTGCATCCAATAAATCATTTATAGTATCCCTTCCTAGATATCAAGAGCACAAAAGAACTGCCTTTTGCCCTATTCTGAGCCTTATTTTATGCCTCACTCAACTTCATGGTCTGTGTGTTTGTGTTTGTGTGTGTGTGCATGTGCATCACTCACACACACACACATACAGAAGTAAAACTGAACTGGAGAGCATTAATTTGGTTTCCATGCATTGCTTATTTGTTTTGAGGAAGAAATTCAGAGATATAGTTTCTATTATGTGCTTTCAAAATTATGTCTCTTCATATTGATTATTCAAATAAATGTGCATATAAAATAAGACATGAATGGAAGGTGGATTAATAAGTTTTACTGGATGTGTAGATTACAAAAATGAAATTGGTTGTATTTTAAACAATGTAAAATAGAAATCCTGAAAATTATCAAAAGCACACCAAGAAAATGATCTTACTAACAACCGTCAATTCAAAATTATTTTCAGAAGTAAAAAGAAGACCTCATGTTTCATTTTTTTCACATTTTGAACATTAAGAATTTCCTGAAAATGCATTTCAATAAAAAAATGGGAAAGTAATAATACCATTAATATTTCTAACATCTAATGTTCTATATAGTGTACATTAAAATATATAAACAGCAGCTAATTAGAAATACAAGAGAGCAAAATAATCTTCCTTTCCAATCAATAGTTTCTTTTTTTTATCTAGTTATAAAAATCAACAAAATAAATAGGTAGTTATTTGATGAATTTAAATAATACAAAGAGACAGAGAGTGGGAAGACAACTGGAAAGCACTGTCAACATTTCAGATTGTGACCCAGTGTCATTAGTAAATTCTCTGGGATGCAGATTCTGAAACAATTTTATTTATGTGGACCTGGAAATAATTGTAGAAGTCACTGAATCCAACTTCTTTGCTTTCCACATAAGGAAAAATGAAGACCCAACAGATGAAGTACCTTGTCCAAGGTTATAAATGAATTAAGTGGGAGACCCAGGAGTGAAATCCTGCTTTTCTGACTCATGATCAAGACTCAAACAATCTTGCCCTCAGATTGCATTGGAGGTAGAGTGCAGGCCTAGATACAGATTGTACGGAATTTAAATCTGGCTTTAGATGCATACTAACTTTGTGATCCTGGGTTAGTTGTTTAACCTCTGTCTGCCTCAGTTTCCTCACCTGTAAACTATGTGCGTATATAACCTATGTATGAAAACTATATATAAACTACAGATAGTACTAACACCTCCCAGGGTTGCTGAAATGATCACACAAGATGATATTTGTAAAACTCTTAGCACAGTGTCTGGCACTTTATAGGTACTTAGTAAATTCTTTCTGTTTTCTTTCTTCAAACCATGAAGATTCTTCATAGTTCACCTGGAAAATGAGACAATTGGACTCCAGTCTAATTCATAATGTCAAAAGTTCCATAAATTTGTGATTCTAAGAAAACCATACTTAAGACACTAAAGGCAATTCTGCTTGATTCACATATACTTTTTGTTGAAATATCTGATAATTATTTCAATTTGAGAATAAATCCTATATTACAATTATGAAGGTTTGTTTAAGCCCACTACATTTTCTTCCAAACAAGTCCAAATTCAAACTATTTTATGTGAATTACAGTCAAGTGGAAGCAACATGTTGAGTAACTACATACTGAATTGGGTATGTGGAGAAAAGCCACTTTGGACCACTCAGAACTAAAGTGGATATGTTGGTTTTCTGTAAATCCAGTCACATGGGTCAAATTGATTAAATAATTTCCATCTTTCCATTGCATTTTATAGAGGTTATGGTAGGATTTTGTAGTTTCACTAATGTCAAGAATAATTATTCAAAATAGCTCACATTTATATAGCAACAATTCTCTGTTACGTGGTATAAGGATTATTATTCCCATGTAAGAGATGAGAAATGGAAGCTCAAAGAGTTTAAAGAAAATGTGCACATGCCCATAGTTCACAAGTGATAGAAGCAACTAAAACTCAGTTCTTCTGATTCTAAGTTCATTGCCCTTGCCAGGACACTTTCCGTAAAAGTGAAATACAAATGTTTTTATGACACCCACAATATATATTGCCTTCATGATGACAGTAAAAAATGAAAGCAAAGGTTATTCTATTATTTTTAAATGTAACTGAGAAGAAATATTTTGTGTGGGAAGAGGGGATATTCTGTAACAATCATTTTAGCTAAAAACACTATTGTACAAACCAATCTTTGACTAAATAAAAATAAATAGAAATTAAAGTTTCAAAGAATTTTGAAGAATTCTGTTCATTATTTGCAGTCAATTATAACAGCAAAATCCTGCTTATATCAAGGAACTTGCAAGTCAGTTATGTGATAAAGAATGTGGATAATTTTTAATTCAAATTCATTTTTTTAATTAAAGGATTTAAATGGAAACCTTCAGTTTCCCAGTCTTCATTTAATTTGACCTTGGTAGACAATGCCTGATATCTCTGTAATAATGATATGATTCATTATATGTTTTACTTATTCAAAGGTAACAATTAAATACATAACCCTAACAAATAATTAAAAAGTTTGTAAACCATTCTACTGATGGATAGCCTCTCCCAACCCCTTCATACTTGTTTATTTCAATAGTTAAATCTTTATGGTGTCATTTTAAATATCAATAAATTCTGGAACTTTTTTCAACTGATATAACTTTATCTTTCCTGATACTATATGCAGCATGGTAAAGATAAAATCTTTATTCATACAATTTCAGGTGCAAAAGTGTTTATAAAAATAGCAAAACATTAGATTTATATAATTTTTACAAGTAGGAGAAAAAGAAATAACCCAAGGTATGCATCTGTGTATGATGTAGAATACGTATTATACATTATATGTATGTGTGTGTGTACACACATAGATACATACACACAATCTAATTCTAATAAAATTTCAACTTCAGATGTTTCTGCTCCTAGTCCTACTAGCAATCATAATTTGGTTATTTTTCTCTTATTCTTGACATTTCAATAGAATAAATCCTCGAAATTTGGAGTAATCTTAGAGGCTATCTAGTCCAATCTTCTCATTTGCAGATAAGGAAACTGGGACTCTTAGTACTTAGATGAATCACTCACATTTACTCCCTTAAAGAAAAGCTGGGGTAATAATTTCTCCAGAAAAAATGTGAAACTTCTATACCCCATAATGACTATTTTATTACTTAATATTTGTCATCTATAAAAGGTGAGTAATGCTGAGTATAATGGAATATTCACTGACCTGGGTTTGGACTTTAGCCCTGTCTCTGCTTCTCATTAGTCATGTTACCACAGGCCTCTCCAACACTTAGTTCTCTAATCTTGTACATATGGATGTGGGCACTAGTATTGCCACCCTCGCAAGGTTTTCATGAGCAAAGCACTCAGCAAACTGCAAATTTCCATGTGAGCTTGAACTGTCTTCTTTCCATCTGTGGTTTTCTCCCTTCTACCTAACCCTACGCCTTCCATGAAATTGATGCAAATAAGAAACAAAGAAAAAATAAGTAAAATAAGCTTCTATCTGTTTTCAACCAGCCAGTCCTATTCTGATGGCAGAAACATTGAAAGTCTATCCAAATGGAACAATTTAAATTGAGTACGTTTCATCTCTGGACCAAAAGATCATAGCAACCAAGCATCTGTCACCTGTATTCTGTCATTCAGGCAAAAAAACAAAAGAAAAAAAAATCCTAAAATTAAATTGTAAATTAGTAACTAGTTTGAAATGCACAAGAGAGATGTATTACATTTATTTAAAATATCCAGTTCCTTCAACTGATTCAATTTAAGGCAATTGATTTATTTTTTTCTAACATGTATGTCAGGAAAAGGTCAGTGTTTGAGGGATCATGTTTTTAAAAGCACTTGCATAAAAAAATGAAACTATTTAATCAGTTTGATATCAGAAATGAGGAGTTGATTTTAAAGAGACATTAAACAATAATATATTTTAACCAGGGAAATTATTTTTAATGCGATGTCAAGCACATAGAGTTTGGGTGTTTTTTTTTTTCCAGGAAAAAAGGATCATCCTTTAAAAAAAAAATGACTCTGTCATATCTGACTCAGTACACTGAGAGAAAAAAAATATGGAAATGGATTCATTTCATTCATATTTTGGGTAATATGATGGAGTATGCTTAGATATATTAATTATTTTAAGCCCCGTAAATGATAGAGAAATGTCACCAGTTAGATACTTAGTACTTCCAAACATCTGACAATGGTCATTTGATGTATTATATGAGCTATACTAGGAGCTAGTTAGCTAGCTTGGTAAGTGAAACTAATTCAATTAGATATTTAATTAGGATTACACCAATAAAATGACTGGAAATTTAACATAGCTTTAGAAAGTGTCTAACTGCCTGCCAAGTAGCTTCTATAAGACTGAATATGAAATATTCAATAGTAATTACAAAACAGGACCTCCAACAGTATGCCAGTTTTCTAATTTTAGTTTTAATTGAACCCTTGAAATGTGACTTTTAAGATAAATCATTCTGTATCTTTTAATGAAAGGTTGATAAATGAAAAAATGGAATGTGCAGGTAAGTAAGCTTTCTGAAATGAAAATAGGTATATGATCTAGAGGTTCAAGGAAAAGCAAAGGATTTCCTCAAAGTCCTTTGGAAAATTAACTTGCTTTACCTGCAAACATCAAGACAGAAGAAGTCTCTTCTGTTAAGGAATGAATTGCAAACTTGAAAACGTAAGGGAATAAGTATATTTTCCTCTATCTAACTCATATAAAATTAGGATTTGAGGTTTAGAATTTATTTTTTAGTTATATAATCATCACCATGGACAGGACAACTAATATTTGGAATGGGTATTTTTAAGTGAGCCCTGAACTAGTCCCATTCTATAATTCTATATATATGGCAAGTATGATAGTATGCTTACAAAGTGTCCCAAAGACCAGTCTAATGATAATTCTAAGTAACTGACACACTTCTGCAGTGATACCTTTATATTAAACAATTATCACTAAGAAGTCTCTTGGGAAGAATTATCTGGGATAAATTATGTCAGAGAAGTTTAAGACTAACTCTCCTGGGATAGTATGGAAAATCAACGAACAAAGCAGAGAGCCAAGAAATTCAATTTCTGCTCCCAGTATTTCTATTAGTTATGTGGTTATAGATAAATAATAACTTATCTGGGTTTCATTTTCATAATTTAAAAAGAGGCAGATGATTTTTAAAATATCTAACCTGTGGTTTTCAATTCTTCATTTATGAATAACATTCAAGTCCATTATCTGGAACTATTAGTTGCCATGTAATTCAGGAGATATCAAGATTTTTGCAGTTGTATTTATTCCCTGTGACTGCCTAGAAAATTTTTGAAAATCTTGGTGTCCCTTAGTCTGCCAGATAGTGGCACTACCCTGCAATAAACCTTTCAAAGTCTTCATTTTCTGATATCAAAGAATGTACTTCAAAATGAGAGGTGGTAGGCAAAGGTCTTCTGATGCCAGTGATCAGTTTCTTATTTGAAATCACAAGGTCCTCTGTTTGGTTGAGTCTGAAGGTGCAATGCTAGGCATGTATGGGAGAGTTTTGTCCTAAGTTTTGGTTTGTTTGTAATTTGGTAGTTTCTCCTGTAGGCTCTAGAAAATACTAAAATCTGTTCAAGTCAAGAAGGCATAATCTAAGATGAATCGCCTTTTCATTTTTGTTGCGATATACATAGTCATCCTTGGCTTTTCTTTTTGAAAGCTCACAGGAAGAATCCAATATTTCAAGCAAAGTAACTCAAACTCATTGTGTATTTAAAATTTATTCTAGTAATAAACCTTGTGTGGTTATACCATTTAAAATGCATCCATCATTTATTTTCTCTGTCCCAAAAGTTATAATAGCACTTTTCACCTGTCTTTTATAGGATGATTTTTAGGATATAGAGATCTACTTTTAAAATCTAGCTATTCAAAGTCTGATTCATAAATGTAAATTTTGTTATTTTTCCCGTCAATTCAGTTGTGTCCAACTCTCTGACCTTTTGGACCATACTTTATAGGATTTTCTTGGCAAAGATATGTGAGATGTTTGTCATTTCTTTCTCCAAGTGTTAAATAGACAAATGAAAAAAACCCTGAAAGT